>CAUYUJ010014491.1:122114-182114 GCA_963575745.1 Prorocentrum cordatum
ACTCCGTATCTTCATCAGCCTCATGCTGCAAGCTGATTGCCGCACGACCGTATGCCGCGAAACAACGTGGTGAGCTTTGGTCTGTGTACCTCGGATGACCATCCAAGACTGAGCAGAGGAGGGAGAAGGCAGCGAGGCAGAGGGAAGAGGCAGGGTGCGAGGAGCTGAGGGGAGGGAGAAGGAGGAGGAGGAGGAGGAGGAGAAGGAAAAGGAGGAGGAGGGAGAAGGCAGTGAGGCAGAGGGAAGAGGCAGGGTGAGAAGAGCAGAGGGGAGGGAGAGGAAGGAGAGGTGCATGTTTCCCTGCATCCCATGATGCCTGCGCGCCGATGCGCGTCTGTGCCAATCTGGCATCGCGTCTGTAAGCACGCGGAACATCCCCACGCGGCCATCGACTAGGTAGCGCCGACCGCGTGGAGTGCAACAGGTACGAGGTCGTATCGTGAAGGTCCAACTGCTCTTTAGTCGACCTCCTCCATCTTCGATGCCTCGTCTGCGGCACCCTCGACCTCCTCGAGAGGAGGCAGGTCTTCGTCGTCACCGAGGCCTTCGTCGTCGTCGTCGATGCTGAGGCCGAGCTTGATCATGCGGTGGATGCGCCCTGCGAACTGCGTAGGCTCGTCAAGGTTGAAGCCTGAGGTGAGGAGGGACGTGTCGAACAGAAGCCAGATCAAGTCCTTGACGGTTTTGTCCGACTTGTCTGCGGACGCCTTCTTCTTGAGCTCAGACATGATAGAGTGTTTGGGATTCACCTCCATGGTTTTCTTGGACACCATGTAGGAGGTCATGGAGTTATCCCTGAGAGCCTGCGCTTTCATGATGCGCTCCATGTTCGCGGACCAGCCGTACTCCGAGGTCGTCAGCACGCAGGGCGAGTCCGCCATGCGCGAACTGATCACCACCTTCTCCACCTTGTCGCCCAGCACCTCCTTCATCAGCTTCGTCAGCGGCTCGAACTCCGCCTTCATCTCTTCGAGTTTTTTCTTCTCGTCCTCATCCTCGAGGTCCAGGCCCTCCTTGGTCGTCGACTTGAGCTTCTTACCGTCGAACTCCTTCAGCTGCTGCACGGTGTACTCATCGATGGGATCGGTCATGTAAAGGACCTCAAGGCCCTTCTTGCGCAGAGTTTCCAGGAAGGGTGAGGACGACACTGCTGCGATGCTCTCACCTGTGATGTAGTAGATGTCATTCTGCCCCTCCTTCATGCGGTCGATGTACTCCTTCAGGCTGATCGTCTCGTCGCCAGACTTCGAGGTGTGGTAGCGCATAAGCTCCGCGACCTTGGTGCGGTTGGTGGAGTCCTCGTGCACGCCCAACTTGAGGCACTTGCCGAACTGCTCGTAGAACTTCTTGTAGTCCACCGACCCCCATTTGGGGTACTGGTGCGCGAGAACGCTCCTCCCACCTCAGACACAATTAGAGGCCTCCTAGATGGGGTTCGAGTAGATGGGGTCGAAGGATCACGCCGCATCGCCAATGCATCGGCGATGCATCGGCGACGCATCCGCGACGTCGGCGTGGGGAAGGACGGGCTCCACCTCGAGCCGCATCGCCGATGCATCGGGTCTGAGGCGCGCTCCTTCGACCCCATCTACTCGGATTCCATCTCGGAGGCCCAGAACAATACGATAAGAATTCTTGCTATCAGAAATATTGGGGCACATTCTTCGTAGATCTCTGAGGGTCCTGAGGTGCCCCAGAGCTTCTTGAGGGTCCCTGGGGCAATCGGGCGATCACAAAAAAACGCGGGGCACCCGCTGGCAGGCCGATTTCTGGTTCGAAGTGCCCACTATCCCGGCCACTTGGGGGCCAGAGCTTGAAGGGGCCTCCCCCCGCAGAGCGCCCGGGGAGCTCTTTGACCAGGAGGGTGGGCGGGAGAGCGCTCGGGAGCTCTTTGACCCAGTATGAGGCTCCGTGTCTAGGGGCCGAACGGGGGTGGACCCTGCAGCGGACCCTGATGACCGAAAGAGCCTCCGGCCACCCTTCAGTGGGCGATTGGCAACTGGACATCTACTCCTCCAATCCGCTTCCCCTCCTCCTCTTCCTCCCCCCGCTTCCTCCTCGTCCCGCTTCCTCCTTCCATCCCTCCCTCTCTCCATTACTGATCCTTATGAACAACTCCTCCCTGTCGCACCCCGAGGCCAATCGGAAGGGTGGGCTAGGCGTTTCGACTGACTTCCCTACCAACGATGAGCCTCAAGCTTCAAAACTGGCAAAAGTTTCACAGATGGAGGGCAGGTCGCCTCTAAAATCTGGCTCTCGCCTCAGCGCCGCGAACATTCGTTTCAAAATGTGGCTCTCGCTTCGGCGCCGCGCACATTCGTTATAACAAGTTGCAAGAGCTTCATGAATTGATGACGGGTCTGTTTCAAAATGTGGTTCTCTCCTTAGCGCCGCGCACATGCCGTTCTAAAAGTGCGCAAGAGTTTCACGGATTAGAGCTTCACGGATTGAAGGCGGCTCCTTTTTCAAAATGTGGTTTTCGCCGTAGCGCCTCGAACATTTATTGCAAAAACTATAAGAAGTTAAAGGATTGAGGGCGGTTCATTTCGAAAATGTGGCTCGAGCCGTAGCGCACGCAGCGCACATTCTGTTCAACAAGTTGTCATTCATGTTCATGGATAGCGTACCAAACAGGCCGTTTGGGAACGATTCAGGATTGTCAGGGAGCAACAGTTACGTTGATTCGCGGTGTTGAAGTCCCAGGAATAGTGCTCTGGCACTACTCAGGATCGTCAAGACGCAACAGCCAGGTCGACTCGTGGCGTTGAAGTCTTGAGAAGGTGTGTTGGCACGCTTCAGAACTTTGAAACGGTTGTCCCCCCAACCGGCACTTCCCTCAGTGGAAACAAATGATTGTAGGGGCCGACGTAAAGGGAACTTGAAGGGAGGGTGTACTCCAACATCGGTCATGAATCCTGGATTTACACTGGTCTCTCCTCCCCATCCTCCTCCTCCTCCTCCTCCTTCCTCCTCCGCTTCCTCATCCGTCCATCCCTCGTCCGAATGAATAATTCCCCCCCTGTCGCACCACCAGAAGTGTGCGCAGGCCGGGCCAGGCGTTTCGCTTGAGACATCTTTCTGTCTTACGATCCTGAAACTAGCAAGTTCCGACAGGTGTACGGACGGAGAACGTGTCGATTTCACGATACAGCTCTCGACCTTGGGCCGCGCGCTTTCGTTTTATTCCAACTATTACACGGCTAGACGGCTGGTGGTTTTCAGATGCGACTGTGGCCTGAGCCACAGCCCCATGCACAATTAAACCTTCTAACAGCTATAAGGATGGAGGACGGCACGTTTTCGAAATGCGGGTCTTTGCTTGAGAGTTCCTCAGATGATATGATCCGAAGTTCCGATTGTGAAAATGCTACACGGGTAGAGGGCGGCTCATGTTCAAAACGAGGCTATCGTTTGGAATTCCCTGTTCCCATGGCATCAAAATTTGAAAGCGCGACGCTAGACTACACGGATGGATGGCAGAGACTTTCTAAGCGGAACTCTCGCCGGACACTTTCTTGATTTTATCATCCTCGCTTCCTGCCAGCCAGAAGGATGGAGGGTGGATCTTTTGTTCAAAGGGGCCTCGCCTGAGTAGCAGGCCTAACGAGCGCCTCCCGCAGTGGACAGGAATACATGCAGGGACGGATGAGGAGACCCGGGACAGGAGAGTATCTTGCAGCATCGTTGATGCATCACGCATCCTTAGTCTACACTGGTCCTCCTCGTCCTCCTCCTCCTCCTCCTCCTCCTCCTCATCCTGCTCCTCCTCCTCCTCCTCCTCCTCCTCCTCATCCTCCTCCTCCTCCTCCTACCCCCCAGAAAACTGAAAGAATACGACAGAGACGGCGCTGAGGGAAAACGCGTGTGTGAATGAGAGGGAGTCCCAGAGCACCCCGCATCTCAGTGGTCAGCCTCAGACGGGATGCAGACCAGATCGGATCCTTCTCTTCCCCCTCACGTACGTCGACCTGCGTCACTGGTTCAATCGATGAGTGGTACACCGCGTGTGGGTGTGTGTGGATGGCGATGCCGAAGCTGCACGCCCGCACTGGACAGGCCTGGTTGCCGCTGGCTCAAGCGGGCCCCCAACGCTGGGCACCGAGCGCGCGGACGGACTGGAGCGGGAGGCCGCGCTCTTTCGAACCAGGCTGAGACACGGTCTGGGCCACGGGCCGGCAAGAGTAGGGGGCCACATGCGAACCCTAAAGAGACCCACAGACGGGGCGACGAGACCTACACGTGTCCGCCACCGCTGGCCAGGCCCGTCCTGGGCCTGGCCTGCGGCGCACGTGCCTCCCTGGCAAGCCAGGGGGGCGCACACACCGCTCCGGGGCCCAGGATGGGCCTGACCAGCGGAGGTGGACAACAGGAGGAGGAGGAGGAGGAGGAGGAGGAGGAGAGAAGGGCGAGAGCACGAGGATGTCCTCCGCACTTTTGTGGGCCTCCAAGGGCGCGGGGTACAGATCTCATCGCCCCAACAGCGCAGATCTGCCACGAGGTTGGCATCGCCCTGCAAGCGACGGATGAGCGCCGCGCCACCTGCACAGAGCAGAAGGCCTGGTGGTGGGCCTCGGGCTGCGAGTCCGTGGGCAAGTGCTGCGAGTTCCGGGTGCGGCGAGGAGCTTCGACAGAGAACCGGCGTCTGACGTCTGGGACGACCAGCGCACGTTCGGGAAGGAGGGCAACTGGTCGCAGCGAGGGCTGAACCTCGAAGTGAGGCAGCTGGTCGCAACAGGCTGCTGCTGCTGCTGGAGGGCGTAAACGGCGCCTCCGTACAGGGTAACGGCCGTGGCCAGTTCTGTGCCAATGGTGCGGTCCTAATGCAGCCCCAGGAGGGCCGAAAGGCAGCCCCAAAGAGGAGGAGGAGGTCCAGAAGGGGGAGAGGAGGACGGGCAGGGAGGAAGTGGGAGGAGGAGAGAGGAGCGAGAGGGGGGGAGGGAGCGGGAGAAGAACGACGGGGGAGGCGGAGGGAGAGGACGACGAGGAGGTGGGAACGAGGAAAAGAACCAGGACACGAGGGAGGGGGGCGGGGGTGACAAAGCAAAAGACGCGGACGAGCACGCATAGAAGACGAGGACGAGCACGAGGACAAGGAGGAACAGAAGGACGAGGGGTGGCAAATTCCAACTCCACTACACAATTATCCAAAACTCGTGTACCCGCCGGGTGGACGGTAAGGGAGATATGTTCGGCCGTGTCCCCGCGAAGCGGTGCACATCGTCCTTCTTCTCGGCAATTTCGGCGAACATCTCGAGACATTTTTTGACTAGGTTTTTCTTGATCACACGCAAGATCTTGTTTTGCTGCAGCGTCTCACGGGAGATGTTCAGCGGCAGGTCCTCGGAGTCAACAACGCCTTTCACGAAGTTCAGCCATTCGGGCATCAACTCGTCACAGTCGTCCATGATGAATACGCGTCGCACGTACAGCTTGATGTTGTTGCGCTTCTTCTTGGACTCGAACAGATCGAAAGGTGCCCGCCGTGGCACGAAAAGCAGCGCGCGGAACTCCAATTGTCCCTCGACGCTGAAGTGCTTCACGGCCAGGTGGTCCTCCCAGTCGTTTGACAGGGACTTGTAGAACGAGGCGTACTCCTCATTGGTCACGTCCTCGGACTTGCGCATCCACAGCGGCTTGTTCTTGTTGAGCTGCTCCCATTCGTGAGAAACCTCCTTAACCTTCTTGGTTTTCTTTTTCTTCTCCTCCTTCTCTTTCTCCTCGTCGACCTCCTCGATCTTAGGCTCGTCGCCTTCTTTCTCCTCGTCCTTCTTCTCCTCCTCCTCGTCCTCGGAATCCGTAACCTCCTTCTCCTTGGATTTCTCGACGTACAACTCGATAGGGAATCCGATAAACTCCGAGTGCTTCTTGACTAAATCCTTCAGACGGCGTTCCTCCAAAAACTCCGACTGGTCCTCTTTCAAATAACAAATGATCTTGGTGCCGCGCTTGATCTCGCCGTGCACCATCTCTGTGTCCTTTTGTACCGTGAAGGAGCCGCCAGCTCCAGACTCCCAAATGTACTGCTCGTCGTCATTGTTCTTGCTGATCACGCGCACCTTGTCCGAGACGAGATACGCAGAGTAGAAGCCGACTCCGAACTGTCCGATCATGGAGATGTCGCCGCCAGCTGCCATTGCCTCCATGAAGGCCTTGGTGCCAGACTTGGCGATGGTGCCGAGGTTGTTGATCAGCTCGTTCTTGGTCATGCCGATGCCCGAGTCCTCGATCGTGATGGTTGAATTCGTCTTATCGGGGACGATCTTGATGTAAAAATTCGGCTGCGCCTCGATCTTATCCGGGTCCGTGATGGACTCGTACCGGATCTTGTCCAGGGCATCGGACGCGTTGGAGATGAGCTCACGCAGAAAAATCTCCTTGTTGGAATAGAAGGTGTTGATGATCAAGCTCATAAGCTGCTGGATGTCAGCATTGAATGCGAACGTCTCTGCCATGGCTGCGACGTAGGCGTCCTAACTTCTCGGGCGGCCTCCCACGGCGAAGACTTGATCTACGATCAAGCCAAACTGGCTACGGAGAAAAGATATGGAAATAGATGATGAGGTCCACAAGGCGAGGTGGAAGAAGAGTGAGATGAAGGGGGACGAGGTGAAGGAGGGGATGGAGGAAGGGAACAGAAGAAAAGAGCAAGCGGAAGCGGAAGAGCAAGGATAGCAAAATAAGGATGAAGAGAAGAGAAAGTTGGACGAGCACGATAAGAAAGAGGCGAAATGATGCTACGTATACTCATGTGCTTGAAAATATGTGGAAACGTGTGCACGTTAACATGTGTAGGCCCCTGCATTGGGGCCACGCACGCGAATCAGAGTCAAGCAAAAAGATGCCCCTGGGGCTGTCAATGGCCGAAGAACAACATGGTGGCGAGACGGCTAATAAAATGACCGTAGAAGATGATACAAACTCACAAGCGAACAGATAACTGCACAGACCTAATTTCTCGGAGGTTCGCACGGAATCCGTGGATCGGGCGCCGCCAGGCGGGCCCAGCGCAGATCCGAGAAATCCGAGCGGAGCTCCGCAAGTTCATGTATACGCCGTGTTTCTTCCTCGACAGATGCTTCCTTTGACTAGAGCACTGTGCCAAAGCGGCATCTGAAGGCCTGCTGCCTCACAACTGGAACCCGCGGTCCCCTCTGCGTCCTTCCGGCCAGCAAGGCTGACCACATTGACTCCAAGACGACTCCGAGTAGGACGATAATGGCCCTCCCGCCTTCGGTCGGGGTGGGTTTGGGGGGGATGGGCTCGCGCTGAGGAGCCGGGTAGGTGGTGGGGACGGGGAAGCTCCGTCGCAGGGTGGGTCACCCTCTCCCCGAAGATTGTCCCATCGGGAGAATGCCGCTACCGCGCCGTGGGCACCAGGCGGAGTGTCCCCGGGTCTCTGCGAGCTCTCTGCAGCGAGTACGTTTGCAAGGCTGGACCCCGAGGCAGGAAGCAGGGATGAGGCAGGCAGGCAGGCTGGCAGCATGAGGCAGCATGAGCACTCGCGCCGCGCGCCCAGCGGCCTGGCTCCCTCCGTGCGTGAAGGAATTGGAGAAAGAGCCGCCGCACACGTTGACCCACAGTATGACCGCGTTCTGCCACTCCTGTGCCCGCCGTCTGAGGGCAGGGGAGACCGCAACCAGAGCCGATAGCCCTCACGACACGCCATGGTGCCAACGCGCGCTTGCCCACTCAAAATAAGTGAAACAAAAGACAATAAGAAAAAACAACAAAACCGAGCAATCAAAAATAAACGACAAAAACAACAAACAACAGGCAACGGACAACAAGCAATAAGCAACAAGCAACAAGCAACCAGCAACCAGCAGCAAGCAACAAGCAACAAGCAGCAACAACAACAGCAACAACAACGACGACAACGACAACAACGACAACAGCAACAACAATAACAACGACTACGACGACACCCACAACCACAACCACAACACCAACAACAACAATAACAGCAATAATAATAAGAAGAAGAAGAATACCGACAACAACAACAACAACAACAACAACAACAACAACAACAACAATCACTTTACCAGAACGCTCAGTGTTCTCACCAGTGCCAGGGTTTTCATGCGACGCCAGCCAATACCCCCACTTTGTGGGGGGGCAGTGCAAGCTCTACCAAATATCCACACGACTCTTCGCCACCACCCACACCCAGCTTCCCGCCCTATGACGTTCGGACACTTCACTTCGTGGCCTGCGGACGACCGTGGCTACTACACTGGCATAGTGTACACACCCACATAAGTTGTTAATCCTACGTTCGTACACCCACAGAAGTTGTTAAGCCTTGTTAACCCACAGAAGTTGTTAAGCCTTCCACAGAACATCTGTTGCATATGATGCATATGGTACATGATACACATGATACACATGATACGTACTCACAAGATAGTTGATCACATCTTTAGGGCAAATTCCTGAGGGATGTGGGAATACACAAGAGAGAGAGGATATGGTTGTCCCGATGGTTGTCTCGATGGTTGTCCCGATGGTTGTCCTGATGGTTGTGGTTGTCCCGATCGTTGTCCCGATGATTGTCCCGATGGTTGTCCTGATGGTTGTGCTTGTCCCGATCGTTGTCCCGATGACTGTCCCGATGATTGTCCCGATGGTTGTCCCGATGGTTGTTTTTAGGATTCGGACAGCGCGCGCGGGTAGAAATTTTGAAAAGTCGTGCAGGTGTTTTTCGAGGACCTACGGTGCGATTCGTGTGATTTTATGATGCGCGGTGCTAAAATTCTTAAGAAGCCCAATGGTTTTTGGAGATTTCGGCGTGCGCGCGCGAAGAAAAAACGAATGTGTCCCGCATGGTATTATTTGACAGGGATGATGGCCCTGGCAGGTGCGCAACCGTTGTCGCAGAAGTTCGAAAAAGTTGCTCGCAAAAGCCCGTTTGACAGAAATGTTTAAAAAGTGTTGGGTTTCCTACGAATCCGCAAGAGCGCGCGGGATGAGATTTTGACAATTTTTTGTTGAAAAACCATTGGTTTTTTGATGTTTTTATGTTAAAATCGCTCCGAACACTAAGCTTTTGGAAGGATTTCGTCTTGCGCGCGCGAATGTCCACTTTACCTTATTTTTTGCAAGGGATTCTTGAAATTTGATTATATTAGAACAAGAAATGTCATTTTATAGTGTTTTTTGCAAGGGAAAGCGGGGGGGAACAAAACAACCGGATCTTGATCACATCGAATTACCTGAGGCTTCCTCACGAAAATGATGAAAATGTAGCTGCGGCCTAGGCGGCGCAGGGGGGCCGTGCACCAGGGGCCCCAACAATAATTATTCTTTAGAATTAATAATGTTCAACAACGACAACAACAAAATCCAAAAAGACAACAACAAGAATAAAAAAAACAACAACCACACCAGCAACAACAACAAGAACAACAACGGCATCAATCAGTTTAAGACTATTCGCTCTTATTTGCACGCAGGTCTTTCACTCAATCAACCACAACCCTCGATACCCGCCCACATCTCCTTCGATCCTTACTGGGGGGAAATATCCTCCTTGTCGGCCACCGACTGAAGTGCGAAGAACTCTCGAACGAGAGCGTCGTTCCTGAGTTCGGGGGCCTCTGTGACCAGAGCCTCTCGGAGTGAATCGTAAGGAAGCATCGAGAGGGAGCTGGGCCTCCACCAACTCGGCTGAATTACGAGGAAAACTCCCGCGACAGCGCCGTTCCTGAGTTCGGGCGCCTCTCTGGCCAGGACCTCTCGGAGTAAATCGTGAAGAAGCATCGAGCGGGAGCCCTTGTCGTCGTAGTTGGGCCTCCACCAGCGTGACTGAGCTACGAAAAGCAAGGCAAAGGCCGAGGAGGATGAGGAACGTGAGCAGGAGAGGGAGGAAGTGGTGGAGACGGCGGAAGAGGAGGCGGAAGAGGAAGAGGATGAGAAATGCAACGAGTAGGACGAGGAGAAACAGGAGGAGAAGGAGGAGAAGGAGGAGAAGGAGGAGGGGGACGGAGAGGGCGGAAGGAAACCTCCGCCAGACGAAGAAGAAAAAGGCGAGGGGCAAGCTCAATCGATTATCATGCGGGGTCCGACCGTCGGAGTGATTGTTTTTTGATGGATGGTAGAGGTATTTTATGTCGCAACCGCAGGCGAGTGCGCCAGCGGCGAGTCAGGTCCGAGCGGGCCGCGCAGGAGCCGAATTACCTAACGCCGACGGGCCGGCGACCTCAGGCAGCGCCTCGGCGGGCGGGCCGGCGAGAGGGGGATGCAAGCCGCAGCTGCCAGCGATCTGGTCCAGGGGCGCGCACATGCAAATTAGCCAACCAGGGTTGGGGCGCAGCCGAAATGGCGCGAGGAAAATACCAGGGTGTGACCAGGGAGGCGGACAGCCAATACACTGCGACGACTGCCATGAATGCCCAAACTGGTCCAAACTGGTGCATCGGGTGGCGCCACCAAAGTCGCACACCAAATCCCCAGAGGGGAGTACTGATCCTGCGAACGTCCGTCCACGGAAGGCCCCAGGGACGGGCGAAGTAGCCAGGGGAACGATAGATGTAATCGACACCGTCAGCGCCTGAACCACCGGATCAGGCAAAGCCACGCGCACTCTCGAGCAGGAAGCGACAACTGAGGGCTGACCGAACCAGGGAGATCCACGCCTCAGCACCGGAACGAGGGAGCAAGAGGATGCCGTGGGCGTCGCCGCCAGGGACCATGGGACAAAACAACACGGTCGGCCGACAGCCAGGAGCGCACAGGCTGAATCACGTGCACTCGGGAGCCCCGGGCGCCCCGGGATGAGGTTGAGCCGCTGGCGCGGGGGGAAAGGGGGCCGGGGCGGACGAAGAGGACGAGGGCGAGGAAAGAGGAGAGGCGAGCGATCGGCACCTCGTGGCGACTGGCGGCGGGGCGGCACCCGCGGAGTCGCGGGGCCGCTCCCCCGCCAGGCCAGGACGCGATGGTAGGGATACTTTTTTGGTCGCGGCCGCAAGCGAAGGCGTAGGCGGCGGGTCGGTAAGTCCGGGGCGCGGTCCTTACCAATTGACAGCGAGCAGCAAACTAGAGCGCGGGGTCAAACCTAAGCTGCCTAAGCCGCCGAGCTGCGCTGCAATGGTAGGGGTACGCGAAGCTTCAAGAATAGAAACCCCTACAGCCCTTGTCTTCCCCATCCCTCACTACATGCATCACCTCCCCCCATCAAGATCAACCCCCTGACGTGTCCTGGAGCGCGTGCTGACCAGGACTCCGAAACAGACCCAACCATGGCCACGAGGGCCCTCCAGGAAGCCCACGAAGGACCAAACACGTAAAGCTCGTCCTCCTAATAATTAGCAGCAGAAGGATCCCAGTCATCAGCATGAGCATCAGCATCATCACCACCACCACCACCACCACCACCATCATCATCATCATCATCATCATCATCATCATCATCATCATCATCAGAATCAGAATCAGAATCATCATCATCATCATCATCAGCAGCAGCAGTAGCAGCAGCGTCATCATCGTCATCATCAGCAGCATCATCGTCGTCATTGTCGTCGTCATCATCATCATCAGCATCATGATCGGCATCATCGTCAGCATCGCCATCGTCATCATACGCATCAGCATCAACATCAGCATCAGCATCAACATCAGCATCAGCATCAGCAGCATTATCATCATCATCATCATCATCATCATCATCATCATCATCGTCGTCGTCGTCGTCGTCGTCGTCGTCGTCGTCGTCGGTATTATCATCATTCTCAACAGCATCATCATCCTCATCATTAGCATCAACTCCATCATCATCAGCATTATCATCCGCATGATGATGATCATCAGCAGCAGCAGCATCAACAGCATCATCATCGTCATCATCAGCAGCAGCATCAGATTCGGCGTCATCCTTATCATCATTATCAACAGTACCCTCATCATCATCCTCCCCCTCATCGTCATCACCTTCAACAGCATCATCAGCAGGCAAATCTGCGTCAGCATCAGACGCAGCACGATCAGCATAATCATCATCACCAATACCATGATAGTAATCATTGACATGATCAGCAGCGTCGTCATCAACATTACCACATCATCAGCATCATCATCAGCATCATCATTGTCACCATCATGATCAGCAGCAGCATCATCACCAGCAGAACGAGCATCATCACCCTTATCATCCTAATCACCCGAATCAGCATCATCATCATCCTCATCGTCAGCATCATCAGCATCGTCGTCATTATCATCATCGTCATCAGCATCATCATCGTCGACATCGTCATAGCATCAGCATCAACATCATCACCACCACCATCATCACCGGCATCAGAATCATTGCCATCATCTTCAGCATCATGATCATCATCATCAGCATCCACACCCTCATCATCATCCTCATCCTCATTATCAGCATGATCATCAGCATCGTCATCGTCATCGACATCGTCATCGTCGTTATCGCCAATACCATCGCCAGCATCGTCATCAGCACCACCTTCGCCATCACCATCACCACCATCACCATAATTACATCGTCATACAGATTCTCGTCATCCCTATCATCCTCACCACGGTCATCATCCTAAACATCACAACCGCCACAACCATCGTGAGCATCATCATCATCATCAACAACAACATCACCATCACCACCACCACCAGCGTTGTCGTCATCATCGCGACGGCAATCGACGTCGTGGTCGTGGACGTGGTCGTCGTCGCCGTCGTAACGTAGTCGTCAACAGCATCATCACGTTCGCCATCGCTATCAACATACACACCATCATCGTTCAGAATCGAATTGACCATAATCACCGTCATCATCATCAGCAGCATCATCATCATCAGCATCAGCATCATCATCATCATCATCAGCATCATCATCATCAGCATCATCGTCGCCGTCATTGTCATTGTCATTGTCATTGTCATCGTTGTCATCGTCATCATCATCCCCCTTATTTCACTCTCTTCCCCTCTTCCTCCCCTCCCCTCGCCCCTCCGCCCAGCCGGCGTACTTGTTGAAACGGGGCGGCGCGTCGGCGATGGAGCCCCCCTCGCCTGAGGGCCCCGCGTGGCTTTCGGATGTTCCCGAAGGCGTGATGAACGTTTTCTTGTTCGGAGTTTCGACATTTGGCGGAAGTGGGGGGGGTCTGGCTCCGGACCTCTGCTTAGTGCGACTGTTTGCAACAGTGCGTCCTATGGGGGAGACTCCACCTGCTCGAAACAGGCGAAAAAAACAGCCAAAATCTACTCCATAGGGGGGGGAGGAGGGGTGCGAGGGCCCGCGCAGATCGGCAAAACAATGAATAAGAAAACGATCACGTTCCGCTGTCGTTCAGCGTTTGAGTTCGGAGGCTTTTCCCTGGAGGGTGGGGGGTGCAGTCAGGGAGCAAGACGGAGGAGGGGAAAGGCAAGGAGGGAGGAAAGGAGGTAGACGGGGGGGGGGGGGAAGGCAGAGGAGGTAGAGGAGAGAGACACGGAGGAAGGAGGAGAAGGAGGGAGGAGGAGGGAGGAGGTAATGTGGAGGGGGAGGAAGGAGAGGGAGGGGGAGGGAGAAGGGAAGAACGTGGAAGAGGAGGAGGAGGGAAGAAGAGAGCGCAAGGAGGGAGGGAGGAATGCCAAGAGGAGGGGAGAGGTGCAGAGACGAGACGGGGGGGCTGGATCCAGAGGGGAATTGGAGGGAGGCTGCGAGCGGCAGGCGGGAGAGGGAAGAAGCGACGGGGCGAGGCCGGGCGAGGAGGGAGGAGGGAGGAATTAGGAGGCAGAAAGAGCGAGGAGGGAGGAGGGAGCAACGGGGAAAGTGCAGGGAGCAAAGCATAGGAGATGGGAGTGACGAGGTGCGGGAAGGAGAAAAGGCGGACGCTCCTCCTCCTTTTCCTCTTCCTCCTCCTCCTCCTCCACCACCACATTTAAGGCGGCCTCGACTGTTCACCAAGCGTAAGGATCGTGGGGTCCAAAAAACACATACTCCCTACTCCATCGCACTCCTCGGCGCTCCCCGGCGCCATTTTCCGATTCGGAGATTTCCCAGAATTCCTGAAAATCGGTATTGGAAGTCGGGGCCCACAAACGCTTCCTCCCATGGAAACCCGAGTCGGGGGCCTCCTCAAGCCATGCGCCGTCGCCGCGCCGTCGCCGCCGTGCCCGCCGTGTCCTGCGTGGAACGGCACACGCACGCGCACGTGCGCACAAGTGTGTCCTGCGCTGGCAACTAATTACGCACGATGATGTGGATAGATGTGGTTCGATTTTCAACGTCCGCGCGTGGTCTCGCGCGGTTCCGTCAGAACGGTGTCGCGACTACTTCATGCTAATTGTTGGCAGAAACCTCGATTACCTCACGCGAGCGCGGGTGTCGCTCCATCCGCCGAGCGGCGTCGCTACAACCCTATGCTCACACGTTGCAGAGACCAGGACTACCTCACGCAAGTGCGCGCTCCCTCGCTTCGCCGTGGAATTCCTTCGCCTTATGTACAAGGGCGTTCCTTTAGCAAAACTCGCGTTGCCTGGCAACCCTAATTCAGCCCGGGCCTTCGCGACACTGTCCTTCCACGATTGCGCATACTTCGCCTTATCCACGCCAGCTGCCTTCGCTCTCGAACTTTTCGGCCTGACCTTCCGGAGCTGTTTTGCTGTTTCATCAGTGTTCCGCAACACCATCGACACGTGCTTCCCCTGCAAAGCCTGCCCGGCGACACCCGCTGCAGCTATGCATCGTTCTAAGTGTTCCAAACTCGCAAGAGCACTGTGGCCTACGCGATTCCAGTCTGCTTCAGGTTTCCCCTCCCCGTCATCACACCCACAGCAATACGTAATAGTTTTGTGCCGCGATAATGCCTTCTCAGCCTCGCTTGCCCGCTGTGGCCCGGCATGTTTTGCAACAAGATGCAATACTTCCAAGTGCCCTACGAGGGAGGCACGCAGATGCCTTTTCAACTCATTTATGGGCTTCGCCAGTCCAGCCTTCTTGTTCACCTCGTGTGGCCTCCGAGTCGCAGCCGGCTCGCCCTCAATCTCTGCATCCTCTTGCACCGCGGTGCCGCTTGAGGCTGCTATGGCTCTGCGTTTCGCGGGCGCCTTCCCTTTCGCCACCGCCATTGGGATACAGACTTGAAAGCAAAGGTGTGGAATAAGCTTGGACCTCGACGGCTACAGGCCCACAACACTGAACCTGCCTCTCCCCCGCCTCCTCCTCCAACTCTTCCTAACCGTCGTCACCACGTCACCACCCTTCTCGTCCCTATCATCCTATTTGTCATTATCGAAGACACCACCATCGTCATCCTCATCATCGTCATCCTTCTCATCGTCATCCTCATCATCATCGTCGTCATCCTTATCATCGTCATCGTCGTCATCAGCATCGTCATCGTCGTCGTCATCGACATCATCATCATCATCATCATCATCATCATCATCATCATCATCATCATCATCATCATCATCATCATCATCATCATCATCATCATCGTCGTCAACGTCATCGGCATCAGCATCATCATCACCAACAGCATCTTCATCACCATCCACCGCCATCAACAACCTCATCGATTGGAGCTGCTGCAACTGAGAAGGCTCGACTGGCACGGTCGCAGGACTTGCCGTAGGCAGCTGGATACCTTGTGCGCCGCAGAAAGCGTTACGGAGAGGGGTAAGTGGGCGGGGGGGGGAGGTGGGAGAGGAGGGGAGGGGAGAAAGGGGGGAGGGTTGTGGGGAGGGAGGGCGGGGAGAGGAGGGAGGGGAAGCAGGGTGGGGGGGAGGGATCTGGGGAGGGAGAGGGGGAGGGAGGGAGGGAGGAAAACAGGGAGGGAGGGAGAGAAGAGGGATAGTCGAATCGCAACACGCCGAACGCCCCGGATCGGCGGCACAGGCCGGAGGCCATTACAGTATGTGAAACTGGAGAGACAAGGAGGAGGAAGAGAAACGACCCGCGTTTGGCAACCATGCGGGGTCGTCTTCGTTGGCGATCACCGTGCCAAGGACGAACCTCCTTGGACCCAGGATTCAGGAAAAAGCCTTGGTCACCTAACTTCGCGCATCCCGCCGCCCTGTAGAAGGGCGGCTCTCCAACTTAAGCAGCGATGCGAGGTGAGATTGTATTTGCCCCCATGGGGTGACCTAGATTGAATAGTACAGACACACATAGATTAACTTCCACGGGTCTTCAAGCTTCTGTTTATGCAGTTTTTCCTTCGACTAGAAGGCAACCGCCTTGACTCTTCAGTGAAGGGGAACGATAGGGGCGACTGGCTCAGGGGGGGGAACATCGACCTGGAATCAGCGAGACAGCACTAATAGATCGGCGATCGGTCCCCAATCGCGAGACTGCCCGCGTGTGAAAGGGGGTGGGCTATGAGGCCCCTCATCGGCGATCCATGGGCTGTGGGGCGCCAATGGGTTCCCTCCTGGGCCCATCGCCTCAATCTGGGGAAACCAAAAGATACCAATACCTGATACCGCTACAGCCAACCCGTATGATAAGGACGCACGATAAGGATGTAAGGGCATTGGAAGGCCATCTCGAAGTTTCTCGAGCGGAGCGCGGCCAACGAAACTGGCCAAGGATGGACCGAGGGAAGGATGCAATGGTACCCTTGGGAAGTTTGCCCATCCTTATTGTGCGGGTCGACTGTATTCCCCAGACTTCTCCCGGGGTGCGTTCTGACCATGGCCTGCCGTGGCGACGATGGCCTCCCAGGAGGCCAGGAAAGGGGAAAACGAGGGAAGGGCAGCGCCATCGGTACCCTTTGCTTCTCTGACGATCTGTGCCCCTGATTTCGTGACGGGGGAGGGTATTGGGCCCCGCCCCCGCCAAAGGGGGGGGGAACTCTCGCCTGCCGGCGCGGCCAACTGCAGCACACCTCGCTTCCCGAAGTGCGGGCACGCCCTGCCCAGGTGCTGCCGCAGCCTCGCCAGGTCGGCTCTCAGCTCCTCTCTGGGGGGCGGCACCCATCGCTCGGAAGAAGCTGGAAGAACCACTGTGGAGGAGGAGGAGGAGGAGGAGGAGAAGGAAGAAGAAGAGTCGAAGTCGGAGGAGGAAGAGGAGGAGGATTCGATTCGATTCGCACACCTTTAGCGCCATTAGCTTCTTCCTCGAGTGCTCTACACTGCGATGCTGATCAAAAGCGCGCAACCAATAGCATACAATGTGTGTAATTTCTGGATGGCTCTGGCGCGGTGAACCTCGGACTGTAGGAGGAGAGTGCCCAGGCCATGTCCCACGCACGGGGACCGCAGCTAGGGCCTCGAGGTGGGACCAGCCTGGTCCCTTCAGCCACTGACGCATGAAGTAGCCACAGGGAGTATGAAACTAGGCCTTATTAGCCCTCTCTTGGGCCATTCGAAGAATATGTCTACTCGTAAACATATTTTCAAACTGGGTGGACCCTGGGAAAATCCCACGCGAAACTAAAGATCCCGTGACTATGTGTGCGTGGGCCAGGAAAGAGGAGGTCGGAGGTTTCGGAGCGGGGGGAGGCTGGTTCGCACACGGCGGGGATTCGGCAGGGTGCAGAATGACGGGAGGTCAAAGGTCTTGAGGAGAATGGAGTCTGACTGGGCATGCTACCAGGGGCCTCAGAATGGCTCACGACGTGTCTAAGAAAATCCTCTCGCCCCTCATTCGCCAAAAAACACCCAAGATCCACTCCTTGGGGGGGGATGGGGGGTACGAAGGCCCGCGCCGATTGGCAAAACAATGAATAAGAAAACGGTCACTTGATGGTGTTGTTGTTGTTGTTGTTGTTGTTGTTGTTGCTGTTGTTGCTGTTGGTGTTGTTGTCGTTGTCGTTGTTGTTGTCGTTGTCATTGTCGTTGTCGTTGTTGTTGCTGTTGCTGTTGTTGTTGATGATGTTGCTGTTGATGGTGTTGTGATTGGTATTGTCATTACTGTTGCTGTCGTTATCGGTGTCGTTGTTGCTGATGATGTTGTTGTTGCTGTTGTTGTTAGTGTCGTTGTTGTTGTTGTTAGCGTTGTTTGGCGTCGTACCCCCCGCGGCCCGGCCCGTGACCCACCCGCGACCCACACCGTGACCTGCCCGCGACCCACCCGCGACCCACCCGCGACCCCACCCGCGACCCAACCGCGACCCGCCCGCGACCCACCCGCGGTCGCCCCCCCACGGCCCTCCCCGCGACCCGCCCGCGACCCACCCGCGACCCACCCTCGACCCACCTGCGCGACCCACCCATGACCCGGCCCGCGACCCACCCGCGACCCATCCCGCGACCCACCCACATTGCTTTAACGAAAAATCGGTGCCTGCGGTGGGCCAATTGTATCATTTGTTTAAAAAATAGGCGCCTGCGGCGGAGTTCTTCAGAGCTTCGCAGACTGCAGACGTCCCCGCCGCCCCTTCACTCTCATCCGCAACTGCAGGGTACTACGTAATCATGAGCATCAGCATCAGCATCACCATCAACATCAGCATCATCAGCATCATCGTCATCATTGCCATCATCGTCATCATCATCGTCGTGATCATGATCAGCATCGTCAACATCATCACCAGCATCGTCATCATAAGTTGCATCATGGTGGTGTCATGTTGCAGCCAACACAGGAGTAAAACATATCAGGAGGCGAGAAGCGCTACAACATATATCTGGCCGTCTCAGCTCAGTATGTCCACGATCTCGGCTTGCAGCCGCCGCGGCTCTTGGCCTCGGCGGGGGACGGCGGGGGGGCCGCGAGAAACTTGGAAGGTTTCGGAGCACAAACGGTTGCGGAACGAACGAGCGGCACACACGAGGCACGCGCACAGCGCGCGGGAGCCCCCGGACCAGGCCTTCGGGGATCCAAAAACCAAGCCACAGAGCCCACCCGTTTCGGGGGCCGGGGAAACACAAGCGCCCAGGGCCCCACCACAAAACACCAGCAGAAACCTACTCGTTCCCAGCAGCTCCTAGGCTCCATTCGGGAAAACTCACGACCCCACCCCAACTGCACACTTCCACATCAGTACACATTCTTAAATCCATTAACCCATGACGGTGTCACGTTGCAGGCCACCCAGGATTTTGACATATCAGGTAGCGAGAAATGCTGCAAGATATGCTGCAATATATAGCTGGCTGTCTCAGCTTGTTACGCGCATGCTCTCGGTTTACAGCCGCCGAGGCTCTCCCCGCCCACGCTCGCGAGTCTTCTGAAGGCAATGCTAGTTGACACTGCGCCGTGCAGCTGCAAAATGAAAGCCGCGCATGCCCCAACAGACAAGATTTCTGGCACTCTTGACAGCCGGAGCGGACCCCCAAGCCCACCCTCGCCGCGCGCCCCCCAAAAACTGCAGCGACACGTCACTGGCCAAACACGATTACTTGCAAAACGCCCTCGGCTGTGAGATACAGCACGCGCACACATTGGCGCCCAAGGTTCACCCAGGCACCTGGGAGCCCTGCTGCCGCCAGCCCCTGGTCTGACATGGATACGCACTTGATCGCCGGCAAGGGGGGGGCGGCTCAACGCGTCGAGGGCGCTCCAAACTGGGCATGCCCATCTGGCCTCGAGGAGCACCTGGCGGCCAACCGCGCGGAGGCCGGAGAACCCTGATGCGAGCAGGTCGTTTGTCACGTGGAGCTCTCGATATCGGCCTAGCCAGCGCAGCTCCTGCCAGGATTCCTGAACGCGCGGGATCGAAGCCGACGCGCCCTCAAGGGCACGGTCGGCTGCGTCCGCTCCAAGGGGCGCCGTAGCCACGTCGAGGAAGTCCGCCTGGGGCAACTCGTCGTGGTCGTCCGCTATGCGATCCGCATGGCGCCGATGTCCCGCAAGGTTGACCATGTCGATTCGTCGCCAGGCCTCATCGAGCAGACTCGCTGACTGCTTCGAGGACTGAAGCGCGATGTCGGACGCGCCTTGGGCCGCGGTCACCACCGCCGCCAGCCCCCCATCCACGACGTGGCCCGCGGAGACCAACATCTTCGCCGCCACGCCCAGGACTGCGCCGAAGCGTCCGATCGGCGTTGCCAGATAAAGCCAGGCCAGGAACACGGCGGCGACCGCCACCAACGAGACCGCTCGGCTGGGGGCCCTCCAGGCCCAGCATGACGCGGCCACACCCGCGCGCGGCAGCGCCCAGCCGCCCCGCCCGCTGCCCACGCCCTGGACGCCTGCCGCGGCTGCTGAGCCACGGCGGCCAGCGGGGCCAGCCCCGGCGCGCCCGCGCCCGCGGCAACGTGCCGCCGCCGCTGCCACTGCCACCGGCCGCGGCGGTTGCGGGTCGAAGGTCCTCCACCGCTGCCCCCAGGCTGATCGCCTGGTGTGACCTCTGCGGCGCTGCTGGCGATGCCAATCGTCGTCCACGTGCTAGTGGTAGCGGGGGCTGGCCGTCCTGCGGCGGGAGGAAACTGCCGTCCGCCGCCTTCCTGTAGCCTGCTGGCGGCATGCTGGCCGCCCTCGGTCTCGCCGAAGATGCCCTTCGAGAAGTAGAGGGCCAGCTGCTGCCCCGCCTCTCTGGCCAGGCGCGCGATTCCTTGCTGCTCCGCCTGGCCCGGGACGCGTGAGGCGATGACAACGTCCACGTAGATCCTGAGACTGGACTCTGCGAGCCCGCGCCCCTGCTCATTCTCTTTTGGAATGGGACACCGCGTGCCACGGAATCGCCGGCGAAACCTGCGAGCGCAGAGCGCGGCGCCCAGCGGATGTCTAGGCGCAAAGCCCCCTCAACTTGCTTGAGCCTGCGCCGACGAGCGAGCCCAGAAAGAGGAGAACTTCTGGAAATGCCCCCCGCATGACCCTGCGCAGGAGGTCATCGAGGATTCCGTCTCGTTCAAGTAGTACAGCGCACTGCATGATTCTAGCTTTTGCCCCCGCCTTCGCCCCCAAGTTTATGACCCAGTTCGGCTGTTGGTCCGGCCATCCCCTCGATGATGGTAGCGATGCATCTTTTGCTCCGAGCTGAGGCATCTCCGACGGGCGCAATCCTCCGCCCACCTGGAGCAGCAGTCCTACTGCCAGGCGCGGCTCACCCCGGCAGGTAGGCAAAGTGCATCGCCACCAGGTTCGCCGGCGCCCGCCCTCGGGGCGGCGCTCTGCCACGACCCTCCATGCATCGATATTTGAATGGGACCAGGCCAGCTTCCCCCTCAAACGTGGGAAGACGAACTCCACTGCGGCCACTGCGCACTCGAAGTTGCACTTGGTGAGCTCCTCCTCGTTCTTATATTCAACCAGCAAGTCACCCCACTGCTCGGGCCCTTCGGGGACAAACCGCGGCTGTCCAGGGAGTTCACGAATTTCCTCGCCGCCACCCTGTAGGTGGCAAGGGCGCGAGGCTCGACCTTCTCCAGAGACGCATTATGAAGCCTGCGCAGCCCCGACATGGGCCAGGTAGCGTAGGTCAGCGATGCTCAGGCACTTCGATATCTGGTCAGCAGGTTGCCTGGTGCACTCCACCCATGGAATCAGAATTCAGGAACGCGGTGCCCGCGCAGCCGCTGTCTTCTGTCGTAGCAGATGATTGAGATGATGAGCTGGCGATCTGCCCTTGTTCACCGCTCCCGACGCTTCCCAGTCATCTTCCAGCACGGGCAGCAGGGTGCGATGTAGCTCCGGCGCGGCCGCCGCCACCCCGCTGATCTTCACCGCGCAGCGGCGCTCGCCCAGGACGACGTCGTCGGCGGCTAGCCAACGCCCCTTGCCCGACCACCGTCCACTCGTCATCGGGCTTGAAGACCCGGTCTGGCAGGAGACTGAAGGGTTTCGCCCTGCGGATCATCCGCTCGCTCTGGCCGCCGCAGCCCCGAAAGCCCGCCGTCCAAACGTGCCACTGCCCGCCCGGGCATACTCACGCGTCGATGAAGTCCCTGGCGACGTCCTCGCCCACGTCCAAGTCGCCGGCGCCCATCGCGCCCGCTGCGACGCACACGGGGGCGGGCTTTGGCCCCCAGGTCGGCGCGCATCAGGGGCGCCACCTTCGCCGCGGCCCCCAGCTCCCCGCGCGCCGAAACCCGGGGCCCCACCCTTCGCTGAGGGCAGCGCCCCAGTAGCCTGAACACAGCGCTGGGGGCACAAGGCGCTCTTCGCTAGGAGTGCCCCCTAGATCCACGCGCCAAGCAGCGACCCGAGGTCCTCCGTGAACACGCGCCCCCCCGTCACCATCGCCTCCAGCTGCGCCACCAGCTCTCGCGCTCGAGCGGGCGGGGGCCGAAGCTGGGCGGGGGCCCTCTGCGGGGAGTAGCCCAGCACTCTGCGCGCCCGCGGCCTCGGCGCGACCCGCCACCGCGAATCCCGCCTCGGCGAGCGCGCCCGCCAGCACACGAGGCGGTCGCGGCCACGCCGCCCTCCCATCGGCCCCCCCGCCATCACACCCCGTCGTCGACGCGCAAATAGAAGGCCATCTGCGGGCCGCGCAGCTCCAGACCACGGCCTCCGAGCACTTCCTCGTTCCTGAGCGCCACCGCCGGCCTCGCGACACTGCGCTCGCCCCACGCCGCCACGCCATCCCGCGCCCCCCGTGCCGCTCTCGCTGACGTGGCCCAGCGACGCCGGCACCGGGTCGCCCACCTCTCGCGCATCTCCGTCGAACGCTGGGCCGAGGGGCCAGCGCGGAGGGCGCCAGCCTGCCCTCGGAGGGCTCGCCGGCGCGAGCTCCGTCGCAGCGCATTCCGTTCAGCCAGTCGCGTTCGAGCGCCGCTCCGCCGAGGCAAGTGGGCCCCCTCGCCCGCCCGCCCAGCACGCGCCAGTCCAGGCGCGCCCTGGTAGCCCCACGTCGCTGCTCAAACCTCTGCGCCTCCATTGCGTTCCACGTCGACGGGCAAGGCGCGCGCCATGGGCCCTCGGGGCGCCCCGCGAGGAAGACGCCCCCGCATCGGCCGCGCGCCCCACAAACCGCCAACAGGCGCAGCGCCCGGGCGTTGCACTCGGCCACTCTGGCCGCCCCCCATGCTCGCAGGCCCGGCAGGCCCCGCGGGCAGAGCCTAGAGCGCGCCGGAGGTGGGCCTGGCCCGCTGCGGCGGGCCCGCCAGGGGCGCCGAGCACCACGTGGACCCAGCCCCCTGGGCCAGGCGACGAGAAGGCGGCGAGGCTGGCCAGGTCTCAGCGGGCATCGCCCACCAAGTCCGCCGAGAGGATGAGGGCCCGCAACCCGCAGGCCCCGCTCCTCGGCCACCCTCTCCACCACTGCCCCCACGTCGCTCTCCCGCCGGCGCCCCGCAAACAGGCGCATCGCCACCAGCACGCGCCCCACCTCCCTCTTCGCCTCCTCCACCGCCCCGATCCACAACTCCACTCCGAAACCGCGCCCCCGCGGGGGGGGGGGGGCCTGCACTTCGCCTGCTGGGCCGCCCAGTCGTCGTCGTAGCGGTGCGCCTGCTCCGCCCCCTCGGGCCCTTCGGGCTGGCGGGCCCCGCCCAGCCCCCCGCCCTCGGGCGACGAGGTGGCCTCTCCGCCCGAGCCCTTCCCGAGCGCCGCGAGCCGCGCCCCCGCGCCCAGCAGCGCCCTGCCGATCACCGCCGCGCTGACCGCCACGAGCAGGCGCACCGAGCGAGCAGGCGCACCAAGTGCAAGCAGCCCATGGCCAGGCGGCGGCAACATGGAGCCACCGACTCTGCGGGCCCCAACTGGTCCTGGAGCCGTCTTTTCAGCTTCCCCCAGACCCATCACGCGCACGCCTGCCACCTCGCCATCCAAGCTGGGACCCGCAGCCGCGCGAGGGCATTGCCCTCGTCAAAGGCCGTCACGACTCAGGCGGCGCGCACCGCGCATCGAAGCCAACGCCGCCCCGCCGCGCACCCCGCGGTCGCCTCTGACGCGGGGGTCGGCCTAGACGTAGTTACTCGCACACAGCATGAGGATATTACGCTGATTCGTCATGCCCTTCTTCGACGCGACGCTGAAGCCGCAATAGGCCCGCGCGTCCTCGGTCGCCTCGAAGGCCCACGCGTCCTTCGGGAGATCGTCGGGCAGCAGGTACCTCGCGCCGGCGTCGGTCGACCCGCCCACGAACGCGAAGCGCGCCTCTAACTGCTCGAAGATTTTGTTTTCTCCCCCGCGCCCCAGCATCGGACCAGGTGACACAAGCGCCACGCTCGCAAACCGAGCCAGGGTGAAACCCGAAAATGCCGCCGCCGTCGCACTAAGCAGCGCTAAAGGAGGAGGAGGAGGAGGAGGAGGAGGAGGAGGAGGAGGAGGAGGAGGAGGGAGGGGAGGGCTGACTTCCCGCTGCAGCCCAGCACGCCCCCCCCCCCTCCCTGCAGAAGGCGCGATCGCCCTCCGGCAGCGCCTCCAGCAGGTCAACCACGCGGTCGCCCTGAGGCTCGGCGATGGCAAGCGCGCCCAGAGCAACATGTTTGGTGATTCCCTTTCGCTCTCCTGCGCAGGCAACCTGCGCTCCTCGTCTTGAGTCGAGCACCGTCGGTTGACCGCCAGTCGGAGCAAGCCCCCGGCAGTCGCGCTCGCACCTCGCCGCGCCCTGCAAGGCGCGCCGCCGCGCGAGCTTCCAGGCCGACATCCTCTGCGCGTCATCCGTCTCTCGTCGGCACGGTGGGAAAACTCACGATACAACCCCAACTGTACACTTCCACATCAGCACTGATTATTGAACTGATTAACCCATCCTGATCATCCTCATCCTCATCCTCATCATCCTCCTGATCATCATCCTGATCATCATCATCATCATCATCATCATCATCATCATCATCATCATCATCATCATCATCATCCTCATCCTCATCCTCATCCTCATCCTCATCCTCATCCTCATCCTCAGCAGCAGCAGCAGCATCATCATCATCATCAGCAGCATCATCATCATCGCCATCATCATCACCACCATCATCATCATCACCACCATCATCAGCAGCAGCATCATCAGCATCAGCATCAGCATCAGCAGCAGCATCATCAGCAGCAGCATGATCAGCAGCAGCAGTATCATAATCATCAGCATGATAATCGTAAACATCATCAGCAGCAGCATCATGACTAGCATCATCATCAGCAGCAGCATCATCAGCATCATTAGCATCATCATCTGCATCATCATCCTCATCATCGTCGTCATCGCCATCATCGTCATCATCAGCAGCATCATCATTTGTATCATCAGCATCATCAGTATCAGCATCATCAGTATCATCATCATCACCATCATCATCATCAGCATCATCATCGTCAGCATCATCATTAACATCCTCAGCAATAACAGCATCATCATCATCATCACCATCATCATCATCATCATCATCATCATCATCATCATCATCATATCATGTCTGATCATCGTCATCACCATCAGCAGCATTATTATCATCAGCAGCATCATCATACTCAGAATCGGCATCACCATCAGCTGCATCATCATCATCATCATCATCATCATCATCATCAGCAGCAGCAGCAGCAGCAGCACTATCCTCATCATCATCATCGGCAGCAGCATCGTAATCGTAATCGTCATCATCATCGTCGTCAGTATCGTCAGCATCCTCTCCAGCATCTTCCTCCTCCTCTTCCTCCTCATCCTCCTTCTCACTCTCATCATCATCATCATCATCATCATCATCATCATCATCATCATCATCATCATCATCATCATCATCATCAACACCATCATCATCACCACCACCACCAGCATCGTCATCATCATCATCACCACCATCATCATCACCGTCATCATCCTCACCGTCCTCATAATCCGTCACGCCAGCAGCCTGGCTACTGGGCACCACGAGGAGGCACCGAGACCGCCCCCCCTGGCCGCTCTGGCAGGGCCCGCTGGCCACGGGAAGGAGCCGACGCTTCCCGACCCCGTGAACCGTCCGTCGCGATTTTTGGACGGACGCGAACCAAAGCGCCAAACTTCGCGCTTGGCGCTTGGCGCTGCGCGAAGCGCGAAGCGCGAAGCGCGAAGCGCGAAGCGCGAAGCGCGAATAGCTTCGCGCTCTCGCGCCGTCCCCCAGGGGAGAAAAGGACGATAGGAAGGAATCGAAGCCGAACCGCGAAGCGCAAAGCGCAAATAATTCCGCGCCCTTGAAGGTGCCCTTGGCGACCATGTCTGGGGATCGACGACGATCGACGGCGAGTCCTTCGTCGAAGGCCCCGAGGCTGGACGGCGGAGAGCGAGCGCCGCTAGCGCCTTCTGGCTGAGCTTCTTCGCGGTGCCCCCCGCCTCGCGTGCCAGCGGGGGGGGGCTCTCGACGCCGTCCGGGAGGGTCAATGATAGGGAGAGGTGCTCAGGGGGGGGGGGGGGGGGGGGCATCGACCTGGAATCGGAGACACATCGCCCTGGGATCACAGGTGCTCAGGAGGGAACATCGACCTGAAATCGGAGATACATCGCCCTGGAATCACAGGTGCTCAGGGGGGGAACATCGACTTGGAATTGGAGACACATCGCCCTGGAATGCTCAGGGGGAGAAGCATCGACCTGGAATCGGAAGCACATCGCCCTGGAATCACAGGTGCTCGGGGGGGGAAACATCGACCTGGAATATGAGATACATCGCCCTGGCATGCTCAGGAGGTGAAGCATCGACCTGGAATTGGAGATACATCGCCCTGGAATCGGAGGTGATAAGGGGGGGAGACATCGACCTGGAATCGGAGGTACATCGCCCTGGAACAGGAGGTGCTAATTGGCGGAACATCGACTTGGAATTGGAGACTCATCGCCCTGGAACCGGAGGTGCTGGGGGGAGGGGACATCGACCTGGAATCGGCGACACTTCGCCCTGGAATGCTCAGGGGGCAAAGCATCGACCTGGGATCGAAGGTGCTAAGGGGAAGGGGGGGGGAACATCGACCTGGAATCGGAGATACATCGCCCTGGAATCACAGGTACTCGGGGGGGGAAACATCACCCTGGAATCGGAGATACATCGCCCTGGACTCGAGGGTGCTCACGACGGGAACATCGACTTGAAATCGGAGACTCATCGCCCCGGAATGCTCAGGGGGGAAAGCATCGACCTGGAATCGGGAACACATCGCCCTGGAATCGGGCATGCATCGCCGCCCTGGGATCGGATGTGCTCATGGGGGGGGGGGGGGAACATCGCCCTGGAATCGGAGGTACTTCGCCCTGGAATCGGAGGTGCGCAAAGGGAGGAGCATCGACCTGGAATCGGAATCGCATCGCCCTGGAATGATCAGGGGGCGAAGCATCGACCTCGAACCGAAGATAATTCGCCCTGGAATCGGAGGAACTTCGCCCTGGAATCGGAGGTGCTGAGCGGGGGAACATCGACCTGGAAGCGGAGATACATCGCCCTGGAATGCTCAGGGGGGAAAGCATCGACCTGGAATCGGAGATATATCGCCTTGGAATACTCAGGGGGGAAGCATCGACCTGGAATCGGAAATATATCGCCCTGGAATCGCCGGTGCTCGGGGGGGGGGGACATCGCCCTGGAGTCGGAGATACATCGCCCTGGAATCGGACGTGCTCAGGGGGGAACATCGCCCTGGAATCGGAGATACATCGTCCTGGAATGCTCAGGGGGGGGACATCGACCTGGAATCGGCGACACATCGCCATGGAATCGGAGTTGGTCAGGGGGGGAAACATCGCCCTGGAATCGGGGATACATCGCCATGGAATCGGAGGTGCTAAGGGGTGGAACATCGACCTGGGATCAAAGATGCACGGCTCTGGAGCATCGATCTGGAATCGGAGATGTATCGCCCCAGAATTGGATGTGCCCAGGGAGGGGGGGGCATCGCCCTGGAATCGGAAATACATCGCACGGAAACCAGAAGTGCTCAGGGGGGGGACATCGACCTGAAATCGGAGATACATCGCCCTGGAATGCACAGCGGGGGGAAGCATCGCCCTGGAATCGGAGATACATCGCCCAGGAATCGGAGGTGCTTAGGGCGGGGGCGGTGACATGGCCCAGGAATCGGAGATAGGAATGTTCAAGGGGAAAGCATAGCCCTGGAATCGGAGATACATCGCCCTGGAATCGGAGGTGCTCAGGAGGTGGAACATCGCCCTGGAATTGCAGACACATCGCCCTGGAGTGCTCAGGGGGGGAACAACTCCCTAGAATCGGGGATGCTCAGGGGGGGAAGCATCGACCTGGAATGGGAGATACCTCGCCCTAGGATCGGAGGTGCTCAGGGGGGGAACATCGACCTGAAATCGGAGATACACCGCCCTGCTATGCCCAGGGGGGAAAGTATCGACCTGGAATCGGAAACGCATCGCCCTGGAATCGGAGGTGCTCAGAGGGGGGAGCATCGCCCTAGAATCGGAGATACATCGCCATTGAATCGGTCGTGCTCAGAGAAGGGGCACCTGCTGGCAGGCCGATGTCTTATTTGATGTGCCTGTACTACTCTGACAGCGTGAAGCGACGAAGACGGAGAGCAACGGGGCCCACGGTGGCAGGCGCCGCCTGACCACCCCCTATCCTCCTCTTCCTGGGTCGGAAGAGCACGGCGGTGTCGTCGAAACGCCGCCGGAAGCGCGTTGGCGCCCTGATGCCCGAAAGCACGATGTGGAGCTTTACTCATAAAATTGTCATCAAGCGAATGCAACTAGCATTCCCAGGAGAGGAGACGACGACGACGACGACGACGACGACGACGACGACGACGACGGCGACGACGACGACGACGACAACGACAACGACGAAGACGAAGACGAAGACGAAGACGAAGACGAAGACGAAGACGAAGACGAAGTCGACGAAAACTACGATCCCGACGAAGACAGTCGGACGGAAGTGGCGACGTAGTGAGAGTCATGGCGTGCGAATCGGCACAAGTAGCTGGTGCTCCCAGCGCCTCCCGGCGGCGAAGGCGCCAGTGCATCGAGGAAAACGCCTGGCGGCGGGGTCGAAACCAGCTGCACGCAGCAGAGTTCGTCAGAGTCAGGGACCGAACGGTCTGACGCTACCCCTGGGTGCGTGGGCGAAGTTGGATTCCCTCGTCCCCCCACAACCCACCCCCGACCCACCCTCGGCCCAAACCACCCTGCGACCCGCTTGCCGCCTACCCCGCGACGCGCCCTGCACCCGCCCACCTCGCTCTTCTCCGCACTTGCGGGGTGCTGCGCAACCCCCCCCCCTTGCCCGATCCTCCCCTCCCCCTTCTCGTCCGACCCGACCCTCCGCCCCTCCAGCCCGCGGCCTTGGGAGCCGCCCTGGCCGGCGGCGCCTTGACGGCCTTGCCCATGGCACGGCGGACCCCGCGGCCGCAGCCAGAAGCCAGCTGATGCTGGATCCCTGGACGCCCACGCTGCGAGCTTCCAATGATCTGCACGCCCCCCTCCTCCTCCTCCTCCTCCTCCTCCTCCTCCTCCTCCTCCTCCTCCTCCTCCTCCTCCTCCTCCTCCTCCTCCTCCTCCTCCTCCTCCTCCTCCTCCTCCTCCTCCTCCTCCCAGAGCGACGGTCTGCTTACCAGGCGGCGTGCTCGGTGGACTGCCCAGGGCTCCTCCCCCACAGTGGCCTGGACGCGTCTGCCTCGGCGCGGAGCGAGTAGTCGGGGATGCGAAGAACATGTAGTCGGGAAATCATTAAAGGGGGCCCCAGGACACACAAATAAATACACACAAATCAAACTATTCCCCATATTTTCCCATGTGTTGGGGGGGGTGTCTTCTCCCCCACTTCCCATATTTTCTTATATTTTCTGGGGGATCGACGATTAATTGTGTCTGTGTGCTTTTGCCCTCATGAATCATGGGACGCACAGAGACATACTAATACCATATGTCCGCCTTGGAGGCGCGCGTCCGACCCGAACACATAGTATACCCATCTTGTAGCGTATCGTTTCTCAAGCGGTGTGGCCAGAAAGCGCCCGCCACGACGCATCTACTGTAAGAGTTCTCGGTGCGCGCGTCGCCTCTGGGGGGCGACGAACACATAGTTAAAGTTTGTTGGGGGGACGCCGAAATCAGATCGAAGCGGAATTGGAATGGCCGATGCGCCGATGCGTACACAACGTCGTTTGGTGAGGAGCTCGGTGTGTAGACGCCCCAGCTTCCCAACCTGTTGGACGCGGAAGCGTCTGTACGTGACGTGCGGATTGCAGCGAAGGTGTACTACAGTCGAAGCGTGGTCACAAGATCGAGGGCCAAGAACACGAGCCCCTTCGCAAAGGGCTCCGTAGAGCAAGCCAAGGTGAGCCCAAACTAAACAGAATGAGGGTACCCATACAAAACGACGACTGCTGTCAACCCTCGTGTCAGCTGCAAATTGAAAGGCGCGGATCACTTAATACAAATTGCTCCAATCATCGCAGACCTCATGACGCCGTGTTGACGGCAATAGATCCCTGATAGCGAAAGCGCGCACGTTCATGGGCGGAGTGGGCCATCGGGCCCCCTATCCATGGTCGATTCCTCCCCCCTACAGGCCCATTCAACCCCCCTACGTCGCCCCTGCCAGTCCCCCGTGCCGGCGCCCCCGCGCCACATTTGTACCGCGGCGGGGTCACGCCGCGCGCACGCGACAGGCCCGGCGCCGGGGCGCCAACCGTCCAGAGGCCGCCAGCGCGCCGCCGCCGCCACCGCCTACAGGCCACGGGGGGGCCCCAGGCGAGGCACCTTGGCAGCGGGGGGCGGCGTCATGCCTGGCGGCGCCTGCATCGCGGGCGCCTGCTCCGTCGGCTGCTGCATCGCCGCTGGATGCTGCATCGCCGCCAGAGCCTGCATCGCCTGCAGCGCTGGAGCCTGCGCCGACGCCTGCAGTGCCGACGCCTGAAGCGCCGACGCCTGCAGCGCCGCTGGCGCCTGCACCGCCGCTGGCGCCTGCACCGCCGCCGGCGCCTGCATCGCCGCCGGCGCCTGCATCGCCGCTGGCGCCTGCATCGCCGCTGGCGCCTGCATCGCCGCTGGCGCCTGCATCGCCGCTGGCGCCTGCATCGCCGCTGGCGCCTGCATCGCCGCCGGAGCCTGCATCGCCGCCGGAGCCTGCATCGCCGCTGGCGCCTGCATCACAGCGCTTGGCGGCGGCTGGAATACGCAGCCTCCCGCCGGCGGCTTCATGCCGCCGGGGGGCTGGAATGCGCAGCCTCCCGCCGCCGGCTTCATGCCGCTGGGCGGCTGGAATGCGACGGGCGGCAGGAATGCGCAGCCTCCCGCTGGCGGCTTCATGCCGCTGGGCGGCTGGAATGCGCAGCCTCCCGCCGGCGGCTTCATGCCGCTCGGCGGCTGCATGGCTACCCCCGTCGGTGGCATCATGGCAGACGCCAGCGCGCCGCCGCCCGGCCTCGCGGCAGGCTGCCGCGGGCCTCGGCGCGCGCGTCGGCTTGGGCGGCGGAGGAATGCACGGGGCAGGGGCCAGGGCAGGGGCAGGTAAGAGGGATAAATCAGGGACCTCTGAGTGCTGACAGGTCTGGAGGATAGATGGGGCGCTGGCCGTGTCAGAGCGTCCCAGAAAGCTCTGCGAGCGATTCAGACCGCTCTGGAGCGATGCATCCCGATCCCAGGCCTGCCAGAGCAAAAACTAACCCGATCTGGCTCCGCGTCCGCTTCGGCCCCAAACCGCTTCGACCCCCCCCCCCAGCCCCTACTCGGCGCCCAGCCAGTATTGGCCCCAGCCCGTTTCGGCAGCACCCCGTCTCAGCACCGAGGCCTTCACCACGGCGGAACGGGGGTCGAGATGGACTCGAAGCCGAAACGGGCGCGAAGCCGAAACAGATCGACGCGGTTTGGGGACGAGTGGAACCAGGCGTAACCTAGGTCACCTAACTTCGCTTGTCGCGCCACGCGGTGCGCTACGCGCAACTCTCTTCGCACCCTCGCGCCCTCGAGGCCGCTCAATTGGAGAAGGGCAGCCGCTCTGGCCCAGACCGCGGCGCGCGAAGCGCGGTCATCTTCGCGCCCCCACGGGTGACCGAGGTAACCGAAGCAGCTGGGGCCGAACCAGGCGCAGCCGACACTGACACGACTGAGCGGGCACGGGTCGGGGCACAGGGAGCTCGTGGCCGGCAGTGCAGCTCGGAGGGACCCAGGAGCACGAGAGCAGGGAGCAGGAAGCGGACCAGGTGGGGGCCGACAACAGGGAGGATGAGGAGGTTGAGGCACAGCCCGACGAGAGGACCGCGGAAGCACCAGCCAGAGCCAGGCGGGAGACGCGAGCGAGGCTGTGCGACCGTTCAGCCCATCAGGGGGATGGCGAGGACAACGACTCGAGTCGAAGACTCGCACGCACAGCTCACACTGGGAGCGACCGAGGGTGACCTGGGCCATCTCGGAGGAAGAGCTGGCGACAACTCGAGGAGGAAGACGAGAGGCTGGCAGCGCCTGCGCTTCGCCCGCGCGAGCGCACCCTCGCGGCCGCCGCGAGGGCCTGCTCTGGCGTGGCTGCGGTGCGGACCCGAGCCGACCGCTGGCCGCTGCTGGCGGCACGCGCTGGCGCAGAGTTCTGTGGCAACTCGCTGGAGGCCTCCGTGCCATCTTGCCGACCCTTGCGACTCGACGCAAACCGACGCCTGTCTACGCCAAGCGACGCCAAGTCGACACCAATCAACGGTTGATCGGCGTTCTCTCATCGACTGCCTAACGATACCGCCCGCTACGGCACACGAATTCACCCTGACGACCGAATTCTGAGGACACACATGGCGCCCACGAGATGCCACCGAGGGCACGCGCTGGCGCAGAGGGGTGGAGGTGCGAGCACCAGCGAGCGGGCCACGCACCTCCCCCGAGACCTGTGGATGCCACGACAGTGGACACCCTAACAATCCTTATCATGGAATCAAAATGTCTTGGCCATCAGGACATGATTTGGCAGCATGCTGCCTCTCCATTGATCGTCGTCCACATCCCGAGACCCGCCGCTGCGAAAAAAAGCAGCACCGTCGGCATCCACGAGGCGCGCAGCTGGGACGATCGCCGCAGGCCCAGTGCTCCTGCGGCAAGGAAGGCTCGGTGCTCGAGGCCGGTTTGCCACGCGGGGAGCTGCATTAGGCGAGCGCGCTCCACTACTCGCACAGTACCTACTCGCAACTGGTCTGGATACGCCGCAGGGGATCTACGATAGATTGCATCAAAGCCGACATGTTTTGGTTTCGGACGTTTGCGAGTAGGCACTTTGCGAGTGGTGGACCGCGCTCGGTGATGCCTCGCGCCTCAGAGGGCGTTCTGTGTCCTCGTCGGGCCTCTAGGCCCGCGCTGGCTACGAGGGGAGGCGGGCGTGGCTGTGGCTGGCCGCCGCCAGCTCGAAGGACCCCAGATTCCGCCTTCCCGCGGCACTTCTCGAGCCAGTCGATCCGCGAGGGCCACTGGGGGCCGAAGCAGGGCGAAAACGCCGGGTGCGGAAAAAAAGGTGCCACGCCACGAGCCCAGGGCGCCCAGGCATCCGACGTCGTGACCTTCGCACTCCGTGGCTCCCCCAGAGGCCTGGGCCCCTTCCCGGGCACCGGCCTGCCGTCCTGGCCCACTCTCTGACGGCCCCAGGGCCCAGCAAGGGCCCCCCAGGGGCCGAGAAGGGCTCAGAGCCTTCCGCCGTCGGAGGGAAGAGAGAACGAGGACCCCGACCAGCTCGAAACGCGGACAGCGTGCTCCTCCGCTCGAGCCGTGATCTCGTCGCCACGCAGGAGCGGCGCAATTCTTCATTCGCGGCCACAACGGGCGTTATGGGGGGGGGGGGGGGGACGGGGGGGGGCGGCAGGGGCATAACGCAGCGCACCCCCCCCAGACGGTGGTGCCGGACGCACTGCGGCAGTGCCCGGGACGCACTGAAGGGGGGAAGCGTTACGTTATGGGGGGGGGGCGACGGGAGGGGGGGACAGAGAAGGGGTAGGGTAGGGGGCCCAACGCGCGTCATGGCCCAGAGGGCAAAAAGCACCCTCCAGGGTCGGCCCGGCGGCCGCGGAGGCCGAGGACGAGGGCGAGACGCCGCGCGCCAGGCGCCGCGGCACCGCACCCGCGGGAGGGGCACGCGAGAGGCGCGGGGCCCGCGCGCGCAAGGAGAGGCGCGCAAGGAGAGGCGCGCGGCGCGAAGCGCACTCCATGGCGGAGATCGCTCCGAACGGCCCTTGGAAGAAGAAAGCGCGCTAACCAGGAGCATCCAGCTGGCCCCGCCCCCCTGGCCCCACCTCGGGAGGACCCTACTTCTACGAGCCTCCGCAAGAGAGAGAGAGAGAGATATGGGGGGGACACAAAGGTGGTTCAGAGGCAAAGCTGGAATGGTGGGAGGGAAATCGTTGCGAACGGCCCCCTGGAAGAAGGAAAAGCGCGCTAACCGAGAGTATCCAACTGGGCCAGTTCCCCAGCCCCGCCTTGGGACAACCTTCCCCCTTCGAGCCCCCCAAAGAGAAAGAGACCCTCTGAGCCCAGAGCGTCACTCTTTTATCGGCGGCGAGCGAGGGGTGAGGTGAAAAGGGGCGGTCCTTCCCTGAAGGCTCGGGAATCCATTAGCCTTGTGGATGCCATGACAATGGACACTCTAACAGTCCTAAATGTATTTCAAATGTGGAAAAGCCTGCTCAACAAATGTTTCTACAATGGTTTTGCACATTGAAAACACGGTTGAAACATGTTTTCGACATCTGGAAACTATTTGGCGGCACGCTTCCTCTCCACTGATCGCCCTCCACAACATTAGCCTTCTGAGAGAGGGAGGCGGGCGCGCCCGGGCCTCCCGCGGCGCCGGGCAGGCGGGGCGGCATCGGGGCCACCGCCGGCGGCCGGAAGCCTCGGGAGAGGGGGGGGGGTTCGGGGAGTCCAAGGCCCCAATGCACGAACCCGGCGCGACCCGAATGGGGGAGAACCCTTTTACTGCACGGGCGCACTGCCTGGCATTGCTTGGCATTGCTTGGCAGTCCCTGGCGGTGCCTGGCAGTGCTCGGCAGCGATTGGACCGGGCACGCCAAGAAAACGAAGCACCGGGGGCGGGGAACCCGGGGAACCTGGGGAGCCCGAGGATTCTGGGGAACCTGGTGAACCCAAAGAACCCGGGAAAACTGGAGAATGCGAGGAATTCCCGGGGAACGGGTAAAGAAAGCCCCCGACGCACCAACCTCTAGCCAAGTAACAACCTCGCAGGCAAGCCTAAATTTGAAAAATAATACTCTTGCTGAAACCTTCCCAAAACAAAAAACCGACAAAACAAACAAACAACGAACGATAACCAAAACCCAACTCTGGCAGGAGGAAGGGGAGGGGAGCGGAGGAGAGGGGAGGGGGGCGAAAGGACACGGCGGAGAAGGAGCGGGGACTCGAGGGGGGGCGGCGGAAGAGGAGGAGGCGGAGGAGGAGGAGGCGGCGGAGGCGGAGAAAAAGGCTTTTTTGACGTTTTGCGAAGCACAGCGTGCCACAGAGAGAAGAGGGGCGAAGAGGAGAGAAAAGGTCCGCCACCCCGAGGACCCCGTTAGAGACCCCCCCCCTTCCAGCCACCTCGGCTCTCCAAGGGGAAGGGGGGGGGCACCTCCAAGGGCGGGGAGGGTGGCGGCCTTCGCTCCCTGTAGGCCGCCAAAACCTCAGACGCGGCGACTGAAACCACGCGAACATGGGCGAGGTCACAACTCGCTCGTGACGGGCCCGCGCAACAGGGGTGAATGCCCTTTCGAACTCTAGACAAGTTAACAAGCCGTTTGTGCGAGGCTGGCAAGCAAAAATACTTTCACTGGCGGCCGTATTCGGCCGCGGTACTCAGCCGTCGTCGCTCAGCTCTTCGGCGGCGATGCCGACCACCTGTCCGCGCAAAGGGGCATCGCGCTCGTCCAGAATCATCAGGTTTGTCTCGGTATCAGAGGTAGCGCCCATGTTCTCGACGTCGCTATCCTCCAACACGCGTAAACCAGGGCATACCTAGCAAGTCCTGGAACGGCGCGGCTTCCTCCTCGTAGCCGTACGACGCGTCGTCGGAGAGGTCGGCGGCGCACTGCCCGACTCCCTCGGGCCCCGCAGCGAAGCGCGCCATCAGGAAGTAGGTGGCCCGCACGGCTGCCGACGGTGAATCGAAAAGACGGGGAGAATCAGGGCACTCGACATTGTTGTCAATATTTTCTGAGCCAAGAGGTACGGAATCCCCCCCCTTCCCCTTGTCTTGTGAGCACTGGGCTGGAAATGGTTACCACTACCACAGGTGTTGCACTTCGCACGGTGCCCGTTCTGGGCCAGAAAGTAAATCAATCGCCCCTTTACCGACGTGCGTCGGCACCCCTTACCCATTCCTCGACCGAGGAAGATGTCAAACTCATGGTCCGCATGAGATGCCAGGAGCGTAACAACACCACGCCCGCGTAATCTCCGCCAGCCCTTGCCCCTTACCTCGGCGCCTCCCCCTGCCGTGGAATATTCGCACGTGCCCAACACGTCGACTGGGCTCCTTGACGGATCGTTTCTAAAGACAGCTAACATGTTGATCTTTTGAAAGTAAGTACTCAGCAATCGGTCTGTCCTTGAAATGAAAATACTTGCACGTCCGTCAACCGTCGGTCTTCAAAACCGAATGATGAGACGGTGCGGGAGACGGTGCCAGAGTCGAAACGAGAGGCAGGTTCCCCTGACTCTCCCCAAAAGTGGCTGCTGGGTCTGACGGTGGTGCGTAGGCCGCCCGTTGCCTAGGGCTCTGCGCCCACGTGGCGCCACTTGACTCTGCGCCGCCAGATCCATGGCCTAGTAGCGACGGGCTTCTGGAGGGTTTCCCCCAGGTGTTGTTAGTTGCAAGTGGCCCTGCTGCGGTTTGGGCGTTGCCGGCGGTGGCATGGAATGCGCCTGCGTAGTTCCCGCGCCCATTGAAGATGCTGCCAATGTTAAGTGCAGAACGTTATGCTATGTGAGCGTAGGTGCAAATGCGCTGCATTAGTTGATCGCACTGCTGTTGGGTACGAAGCATCTGGTGGTTGAGCGGTTATAAGAACTGTGAGGCACTTGAGGTGCCAACTCCAATGGCCCGAGTCAGGATGATCCTCAGGATGTGGAAGCTGGGAATTTTAAAGACGGTTAAGTCAGCTTTCAGCGTTGCCATCTTCACGCGGGCTAAAATCGCACCGATTCACCAGCGATGCTCAACGCAGAAGTCGACGAGGGCCGTGAGAGGCGTTAGTTGTCGTTCGCCCTGTAAGTTTTCGAACTTTGAACTGAGGAGGGACATGATGTAAGTTGCTGCGTCGCCGCGTTGACCTTGGACTGCCACTCCGTAGTTGATGATGTGGAACGGCACTCATCGGGATAGTCCTCGCGAGACCACTAAGACCACGCTGTGCAGCGGCCTACTGGGGTGATCTCCTCGTGCCGATCGCAGCTTTCAACCATGACTGAACTTCGCGGACGAACTCGCGAAAGGGCGCGTTGCCTGCGGGGTCCCAGGAGGCATCTCTAGCACGGGTGCTGCCCCATCCTCGTCGCATGTATCCGACCGCAAGACCGAGGCAGATCCGTTTGATACCAAAGACCGAGATATTGAAATGGTGCATGGTGGGGTCTTCGTCACGGGTGTGTTGGCATGTTTTTTATATGTTTTTTCTCTTCTTTTCTGGGGCTGGCGTGGCCGTCAGCTTCCGGATGGGCGCGGGAGTGGCGTCGCCATGTCGCGCCTGGCCGCGATGCGACATCAGGCCACGTAGGATCACATTGGCATGAAATTGGTTGCCCCTTGGCAGTTGGTGGTCGACGTGTTCGTCGATGGGTGCACCGTCGCAAACAAGCCAGTATCCTAGCTCGGTTTCGCAAAAGAAACGCTGGCGCAGTAAGAACCACCACGTTGGTAGTCCACCAAACTGCGCCGTGGAATATTGGTATCAGAATCAGAGCCAGCCACACGGTAGAGAGGCCAGCTCCGCTACCAAGTCGAAAGTGGCATAGTGGGCAGTTACACAGAGATCGTCTTGGACGACCCCAATATCCCAGCCGCGACGTAGCGTAGCTACTGAATGGCGACAAGGAATATAGAACAATGGATGCAAGAGGTGGCATGGTCAAAATACGATGTACGCTTGCAATACGCAGTGGTAGACGGCAAGCTGTGCAACTATGCGTCAGCTGGGCGCTGCTGTGAGCCACAACGGCAGCAGATAGCTCGTGTTGTTCGCCTTTGACCTTCGTTCGAAGTAGGCGACCTCCAAGATGGCCCAAGACAGCGCAATATCGCCCGAGATGGCTTCCAGCATTCTCAAAGAGATCCTTAGACGAGTCCAAGACGGGCCCAAGAGGGCTAGGGGCCTCCCCTGGACGATCCCAGGAGGCCAAAATCCCCATTCGCTCGTTCGATGGGAGAAATCCCCCGGTCGCTCCCGGGAGGCCAAAATTCCCTGGTCGCTGCCGGGGGATGGTGCACTCCAGGTTCGATGGAGAGAAAAAACTGACGGCGACAGGAACTAACCAACGCACGAGAGGAAGGGGAGGGCAGGCTTCGAGTAATGAGCAGCACTGATCGCTGTCGAAGCCCCGTTCGCAGCGATGGCTGCGGTCCTGCGCGGAAACTCGCCACGGGGCTCCAGCCACGAATCATCTGGAACACCTGGCCCTAACCGCAGCCCAAGGTGCCTCAACGACGGGCCGATTACAAAGTTGCTCCACTCAGGAATGTTCGCTGCTATCCCGGCCCTATAACTGCTGGAAAAAATGTCTGCGCGCGGGACCGCAAAACACTTCTGGCGGTTCAGGCGCAGGGCGGCAAGCCGCTCGGCGGCTCGAAACACGCGATACGAAACCTTCGAGCACTGAAGCTGAAACACCACGCCGCCTACATCGCCAGCGCATGCTCGGGCGACCCCTTCACCCGGGAGCTTCGAGGGACGAGGAGAAGAAGGCGAGGAAAGGGCGGGGGGCAATCGCGCAGGAGGGCCCCCGACGCAGGACACCCCTAAACGATCCTCGAGCGAATGAAAAACACACGCATCGTCTCGGGCCCACGCGCGCCCGCGCATCCCACGCGGCCGCAGGTGGCCCCAAGAAACCAAAAGAGGGGGAGGGAAACCCAGGACGAGAAAGAACAAGAAATAGCCAAGAGTGGGCGACGGAGGGGGGAAAGCTCGACCGAAGTCGAAAGTGAACAGGGCAGAAAGATAAACAGACGCTCTCTCACTCATGGATGCCACGCGCGCTTGCACATCCAACTCCAATACGTACATCCCCTGGTTTCTCGCGCGCACGCAAATCCTGTCTGCGAGCTGTCGATGAAGGAGGGGGGCGAGCGACAAAGGTCCCATATGCTTGCTGCAGCCATGACTTTGCACTCGCAACTCTCGAGGCCGAGGTGGGCGAGTCTGTTCGACGCCCCTGTCCACGGAGAAGCCGCCCTCTTCCCCCTCACCTTTGGGAAGGAACACTCCGCGCAAGCGGTTGAAACTCGGGAGCGTCGCGTCGCCGCCCGGGCACCACCACGCGGCTTCTGCGAGGAGAGAACTGCCTAGCAAATGATTCGCCCACGCCAAATATGGGACGCCATCTGGCCCGGTTTCCGAGAGCTTCGCTTTCCGGGGGGTTTTGTCGCAGGTCGATTTCGAGGGTGGTCGAGTGTCCTGGAGGTCAGCTCTCGGAGCAAATCGACCCAGATAAACGTCGGAGGCTTCCTCGTCGAGATCTTTGTGCTAGAGAATAAAGCCCCATCCGAATCCGAGAGCATGAAGCTTTCGGGCAGGATCAGCCACGCGCTCTCCCCGGTGTCGAACCCCTTGAAGCGTGACTTCCCGATCAAATGGACCCCAGAGCTTTGGTCTGCGCGCGATCCCACGGAGACGACGACGGCAATGGACTTTTTTTCTGGCGCACATGGGCGCATATATGCTCGGACTTCGGATGCTGCGCGGTCGGCGGCAGCGCGGTGAACATCGCTCGCACGTTCGAAAAATTCATCCGGCGAGAGAAGAGTGACCGCGGGTGGCTGCATCTGACGCTCGTGCGTCGGCACCTCTTTAAGTGAGGTTCCCCGAACAAAAGGTTTATCTGCACTTGTAAGTATTCCCGACCGGGGGGGCGCGCCCCCTCGAGTCGACGAGCGAGCTTGACGACCTGGCCCCACAGCGCCCTGGATTTCGATTTCAAAACTATCAACACGGCGAGTGTCCATTGAGGATGGCCCAGGATAAGTCTACGCCTGGCGCGGATAGCAGCACAGCGCATGAGCCTCTTGTGAAACTCAATCAGGACAGCGGCGATAACTCGGACACATCAGCGACGCCCATGGCACGTGTGAGATAGCCCCGGAAATCAGGCTGCCTGAAAAGGCCCCCGGGGGTCGGTCTGCAGGAAAAGTCCGCCTTGGCCCGCTGGGCCAACGAAACCGCCGCCGCGGAGTGGTCGGAAAGTCGTGTTTTGCACATAATCCCCGGCACGCCATGGATCTCTGCGGACGAGCTCATCTGCGACAGCGCCCAACTAGGCGAAGACATGAAATGCAATCTGGCGTGCTCAGCGCGTTCGACTGTTTGTTGACGCGCGTTTCTCCCACCACCTCCACCCCGGTAAATTTGGCGAACGCCCGAGCCCACGCGCGCCCCAGTTGGAGCTGGCGATCCGCCAGCAGGAGGCCGCGCCCATGTACATCGCGGGCAAGCGAACGAGGCGGGCGAGCCGGAATGTTGAAGTCCCGCACCTGGACGACCAAAGGAACCAGAAAATTCTGCTGGGCCCTCAGGAGGTCAAGATTGAGCTGGTCCTCAATATGAGCCGTGGCCACCGAAGCTTAATCATGATTCTGTATGCGGAAACTCTCTGGAGATTCTCAGAGCTCTACCTGGAACCAAAACTGCGCGCTCTATCTGCGGCATATCGTCGCTGCGCGGGTGCGTGAAATCAAAGGCGAGCGCGATGACACCCCCCGCGCGCTCGTTCGGGCCCCCGAAGAAGGATGAGCAAGCAAGGATAGGACACTGGAGATGGTAGAGAAAGTCTTGCACGGCCAATTCCGTTCCGTGAGTCTCCTGCACCGCCACCAGCGCCCCACGCGAGAGCAGCGGCTTCAAATAAGATAACTTCTTCGAAAGATCCCCCGGCCGCGATAGAACAGAGCACGCGCGCTCCAGAACGAGAAGCTCAAAGGCGAGAATGACGCGGCATTCTCCTGCCGCGTCGAATAGAAAGTGCTAGGAACACCACACTGCCCAGTCCTCGGGCGGGCGCACCGCGATGGGGATGGAGTTTATGATGGCTTGCTCGTCGAGGCCCACCGTGGCAATGTTGGCAGAACAATACTCGACCTTCAGAGGCTCCGACTGCAAGACGGCGGCGACACGAACCAAACGCTTCCACGATGTAGAATGTCAACCCAAGGCTCAGTCAGCGTAGAGCTTCTTCTGGGGAAACACATCCGTGAGCCTGGCACGAATCTGTTTGAGGGCGATCCCTGCATTGACCATCGCACGGCTTTTGTCGAGCGCCGTTTTTTGTTCACAAAAAACCTCCATGCCGACATCGATGATGGTCTTGTGTATGGGGCTGAATTACAAGGGTACAGAACCCCTGATCCGTTGGTAGAGGGAAGGAGGGATAGATGGATGTCTTTCCCTCCTGCACGATCAAAGGTCTGATCGATCTGTCCCAATACCTGAGCCCAAACGGCCAGGCGCAAGAGCGGTGAGGATAAGGAGTATATATGAGGGTATTACACGGGTTCTATTCACACCCCCCGTCCCGAATCCCGCCCGCGAAGGTAGGACTCCGGAACAGAGGAAAAGAATCCGTCACCCTTTTACTCCTTCAATCCTCAGGTCTGCAGGAAGCCGAGCGCAAAGTCAGTATAGCCTCAGCTGCAAGGTAAGGTAAGAAGGAACACCCTGGGCCCCTATTTCTTCGCCAAGCACGCTTTGGTGCCCCCTCGGTTCGCCCCCCAAAACGCTTCGGCACTCGAGGGCGGAGAAGAATGAGACACGGGTGGGCGGAGAAAGAGGATCTGAGCACGTTATAGCAACTTGTAATCTGCCTCGCCTATGCGAGGCAGGTGTTGCCACCAGCTGCCAGATCATTCTCAACGCAATGGAGTTAGACTGAAAAGAATATGCAATCAGAGATCGTCTTGATGAACACGATCGCGTTACAAAACGCATCTATATATCAAAGCAAATGTCTGGCCAGACGAAAGGTCGTGTCGATGAACACGAAAGTTGCATGTATGTAAATTCTCTATATGGCGACTCCCGTTGGCGTTGCTCCTTAGGAGGCTGCCTTGGTTATCGCAAAAGATGTTTGTATGCGTGGCCACTTGCGTTGTATAGCGAAGTGGCCTAGAAGTATAATAGCCACCGCTCAAGGCGAACTTGGATTATAATGAAGTTCAAGCCTTTCGAGCGGTGGGCCTTGCGGCCGACTCACTACTTGTTGCCGTTCTCGTAGAACCTGCGGTCCCACATCCTGTGGCCATCGTACGTCACGTAGCTCGTCGCGAACGTCTCCCAAGATGTCCTCGGGATCCAGTGGCGAAACCACTTGTTGTACTGGATGTCGCGGACGTATACGAACTCGTCGTTATTGAGCGCGATGTAAATCCAGCAGATGATGTAGTAGCTCCAATACCTGAGGCCCCAATGACTGTCCTCAAGGTCGTCGCGCCACAAGGCGGCGTAGTCTGTCGTACGCGCCCTCTTGGCGCGAGGTCTGTAGCTGTCGTCGCTATCCTGCCGCTGCGCTGCAATGCCGCGCGGCCCCGCGGGCACGTGGTCCGCCGCGCCAGAGGCGCTGGACCGCGCAGCATCGCCAGGGGCAGGGCGCGGCGGCGGCGGATGGCGCGGCTCCATGGCATCATCAGAGTGTTGGGAGTGTGTATCAGGTTCGATCGGATCGGTTCTCATCCCTGAATCAACCCCCCTCTGGTCGGTGGGACCCAAGGCAGAACCCAACAACTCGTGAGCAAGCGCGGCAAGCTTGCGCTGCGTGACTTTCTCACGGGTGCCATCCTCCCTGGGGAGGGCAATCGTGACAAGTCCGCGAGCCTGCCGCGTGCGTCTGTCGAGTCTGCCTTCGTTCAACCACCATTTCTTCCGACCAGCTTGGCCTGTCCTGATGCTGGTCTCGAGGATCTCACATGCATCACGACTGTCCTCAACGGTCCAGGCCTTCTTGCCCACGTTAACGCGAGCGCCTGTCATTTGGTGGTGGAACTTCAAATCATTGAGAAAACGCTGAACGAGATTGGCATATGGATAGTATAGAGGTCTGTCGTCTTCAGCCTCGCCCATCAGTCTGCACTCGTGCGCAGGAGAGCGGCCAGAGTCGACCCACTTCTCATACCTCTTCCTAGAGGAATTGGCCATTCTCCTCAGCGCGTCTTTCTCATTACCTGGAAATGAGCGCTTGCCCGTCATGATGACTTGCGCTCCGTCTCTCATGTACCTCGCGATGTCGTCCTGGGGGAGCGTCGTCCTGATCCAGTTGGTCAGCTTCTGGAGGTATGCTAGGTCGCTCTGGACGGCGATACTCTCACCCGTAGCACCTACAGATACGGTGTACTGCCAGCAGATGTCGCAAAGGGTACCATCACCTGTAACGACCCCTAGGGACAAGGTGCGATCGCAATTCCGACATCGCTGGATATCAATCTGGATAGTTTCTGGGGGCCCCTCAGTCGTGAGGTGATCACGAGATCCCCAGCGAGTATCACGACCACGAGCAACACTGCGGCCGATCTGATCCATGGCATCGCGGTTGATCTCAGCATTTGGTCGGGAAGCGATTGATCTACTCAATCCCTCGATCTCGATCCTAGACAATCTTTCCCCTGGCAGTCCTATGCGCTCTGTCGTGTCGTTGTCCGCATCCTCAGTATCACCATGGCATACGTTCTCAGTACGAAGACGGCGAGCTTCCTCCTGCAAGGCGGACTCGGCGTCGCCCTCCTCGCGGTTTACTCCCGTCTGCTCGGCTATGATCCGTACCATTGTTTCTTGATCAGGAGCTGCGGATGCAATGCTGCCTGGGTCCTGGGGAATGTCCTGCTCCGCGCCTGGGTCACGTGGCGCGGCAGGTGTTTCCACCAGCTCCGTCCATACGGGGAAGCCTGGATTGCCGAATGTGTTGATGCAATGTGTAAATAGATCACGCAACGGCTGGAGTGCGGGAAGTTTCTGATGGATAGCATCTTTGGGAAGTCACGGAGCTCCGCAATACTGTCCAGCAATATGTTTTGATACACTTTGGAGATCCATTGAAAGACGCCTGTAGTCGACTCCTCGATGGTATCTGGGTCCAGGTAGTGTACCAACTTTTTGAAAAAGCGATCTGCACTGCAAATTGGTAAGTCGCGTGCCCATTTGTGGGTATGACTATAATACAAGTAGTATTTCTCTGCGTTCCACGCTTTGGATCCGAATTGAACGTCGACTTGCAAGTACGACTGTACTCTATCCACCGCAGATCTGTCCACGCCAGTGTGCACCTCAATGATTTGCTTCATCCTTATCATAGGTGGGTCCACCAAAAGCTCCGACACCCAGCGGTATATGCTGTGGTCGTATGATTGTCTGGTCCACCTTGTGTGATCTTCTGGGTCGTAGCCGGGGTGATTGAGGAAGTCTTCTGGCGGGTCAATAACGTTGTCGAGGATGCTCGCGTCGACGTGCTCATCTGCTTGGATCTCTGCTGGTAGATCTGCTTTCATATTGTCGTTTGCCGCTTTTTCTTCGGCAGTGAGTGGTATGTTTGATATATCCACAATAACGGTAACCAGAGGTTCGTCAGATTGGCCTGCCGTTTGTTGGGGCCCATCGTCCGCGGGAGCGGTGTCCACGGCAGGTGTGGCCACCAGCTCTTCGGGATCGGGTGTCCGAAGAGCGGGCCGTCTGGTCGGTGCACGTGGGATACGTGGCTGATAAATGCTCGGCATACCGAGATATGGCAGATCACCATCTGTTTTGTGCTGAAGTATTTTGTCACGGCATGAGGATGGTCCTTGCAGGGCAGTATTCATATGTGTCGGGTCAATGGCATATTTGTCGGCACGAATTGGCAAAGCAAAAACAACGCCCTTGAGAGGCATGCTTTTGTCATTGTACCATATGTTTACCCATCGTAAACCGTAGTTGAGGATAGGTATCTGTACCGCAAAGAACTTGTCAAAGACTCCGAAATGAATGATTGGGCCGTATATGTGGCCCTTGTTCATGAGGACCTTGGTTTTGTGATTGCCCTTGGGGGTAGAGATTGTCGTAATGCTAACAATTGGTAGATCCCCAATTCTTGGTGACAATGAAGCCCCCCATGCGAACATCATTAAATGTAGGCCGACGATCCCAATCTTTTTGTGTAATCTGTGATGTAATGGGTCGAAGAGCCTCTCGGCAGTATGACAGAGCAATTAACCATTCTTTATCATCTGCTTTGTGATCGGCGTCGTCGATCATAGCACGGACCATTTGTTCATCCAAGGCGTCGGCTCCAGATATGCGGCCAGCAGGGGCTGCCCCCAGCTGAGGGGCAATCGGTCGCTGAGCCGAAGATGCTGATGCTGACGGCGTCCTTGGCTGCTGATCCATGTCCTGATCCGCGCTGGCTGGTGTAATCCCAGGAGGGTTATCGATGAACTCCTCTCCAGGAAGATAGGAGCAAATTTCGTACTTGCTCAATGGCTGTCTCGCGGCCAATGGCGGGTAGTCCCAGGGAGGGCCCTCTGGCCATATCTGCTGGCCGTGCACGTGGCGTGGTTGGAGACGGCGAATTGCAATGACTGCCGCTGCTGGAACCACGTCCTCTGTCATAATAGCGCCTTGAGCGCCCAACCAAAATCTGCAACCAGCTTTTGTGGCGATCTCCATGTTGATCACCAGCTCGACCTCGTTCTTGTAGTGATTGAACTTGTATGACTCTACCGAGGTGTGGGGATTATTCTGGGCATTGTCTAGATATGTGCTGGAACTGAAGAATGCCTCCGTGCGTTGTGATGGTTTATGATGCTTGTCTCTCTGAGAAGATGGATCGACGTAGCCTGGAATGATCCCTGTCTTGAGGATGTTGCGCCAAGCACGGAGTGTCGCGCCGTGGTGGAGGTATTTCACGTCTGTCCATTGTAGGCTCTCCCAGCCCATATTCCATGGTTTGGAAAGCGGGTTGACGCAACTGTGGCCTCCAACACATCGAATGGCAATAACGCTCTTCCAATCGAAACAGCTGGGATCACCTCCCTCGGGGATTGGTTTGGCGTATATCTCGATCCTATTTTTCTGCGGGTCAATATGTTTCTGGAACGCACGAATGATGAAGATCGGGTAATAATCGTTCCAATCGGTATATCCATCTTGCTCACCATCTTTCTTGAAGTGCGACACGGCCGCGTCCATGGATGGTCCGTTGTGGTTTTTGCGTTCGCCGAATTTCCATTGGACCATCTCCTGAAAGGGTTCCCAATTACTTGGAATCTTCCATTCACGATCTGTTGTCTTTGTCCAAATGTTGATACGCCTACCGTGAAATTGATTGCTATAGAACTTGTTGTAGCGGATCTCGTGGCGTAACATCGTCGTGATGTCTTTGCTCATGTATTTGGGTTCTCCCAGCCACTCATCATCAAGTAACTCGGGACCATAACGTACGTCGTCGTAATTTGGTAACGATATCCACTTCCATTCTGGAAAGCAACCAGACTGTGCAATATCAGAGGCGTGAGCAATCACACAATCGTCGCGTTGCAGTTGGTCGTACCATTCGTCGTTTTCCAGGCAGGCGAATCCATTGACCGCGGATGTACCCCGCAATACTGGACAAACGTATGGATGGTCGTCCTTGATGCCTGCTTGCAGCTTCCACTCTCGAATAGTGCATGCGTTATCGAACATCCCGACCTGGCTGATGTCCTCATACATGGAACGCTCGCAGCTGTCCTGCCATGACTATAAATTCATCTCGTGTGGGGAAGATTCGCTCGGGCGGAGTGGCCGTGGCCACGCTGAGGCCGTCGGCGGCCGCCGCCGCGCCAGGGCCCCCTGCCCGTCGGTTGCAGGTGTGTGAGGTGAACCCGGGGTTCAGGGAGCCGCGCCGCGTCATCTCGGCCTACTCCATCACGAAGATAGGCAGGGCGAAGGAGAACATCGGGCTCCCGGCAGCGCTGCACGAGTTCGCGGGGCAGCTGGAGTCGCCGCGGGTCGTGATGGGCGACTGGAACATGGAGCCCGCGGACGTCCATGAGTGGGCACGCAGCGTAGGCGGTGCGCTCGTGGGCCCAGAGGAGCCGACCTGCGGCTCGAAGGTCTTCGACTTCGCGGTGGTCAGCAGGGTCCTCACGGGCTTTGTGGACGTGGCCGAGGTGCTGCTGAGGGCGCCGACGAAGGACCACGTGCCGTTCAAGGTGGTGCTCCGCGGCGTAGGGACCGAGGCGAAGGTGCAGCGGCCGCTCTTCCCTGCGGCCTTCCCGCTGCTGCTGCCGCCGCCAGTGCGGCCAGCGCCGCGCGAGCGTGCCCTCTCGGCCTGGAGGCCTGAGAGAAGGCAGTCGCTCGAGGAGGGCTGCCAGGAGTGGTTCGAGGCGGTCGAGGCCTACCTGATCGACCTCTACGAGATCGCGCCGCCCAGCCGCTGGAAGGGGCGCGCGGGCGGGCTTCGCACGCAGAGGGTCGTGATGGAGGTAGCCTGGAAGCAGGACTGCAAGAGGAGCGTCGGCGCTGCTTGCAGGCGCTGGATGTCGTTCGCGGCGGCATGCGCCCGCTGGCGCGCGCTGCAGGAGGCGGCGCCTGGAGGGCGCTGCTGGGCGCCGCTGCGCAAGCAGCAGGAGGTGCTGATGGCGTTCGAGCTCGAGTGGCCAGAGGATGGCCCGCTGGCAGGGCTGTCGGTGGCCCGCGTGATGAGCTTGCTCAGCTCCTCCTCGTGCCAGCTGACGGTGCAGTTCGTCCAGGAGGAGGCGAGGCGGCGCTGGAGGCTGGACAAGCAGCGGAAGGCCGGGGAGCGGCGCGCCTGGGCCCAGGCCGCGGCCACCGAGAAGGGCGGCTCGGCGGCCTACCGCTTCATCAAGCAGGTCGCGGTGGTGCCCACGGAGGTGCTCGCTGGCGTGGACGGCAGCGACGACCTGCGCATGCCCGTCGCGGGCGAGGCTGCAGTGGCGGCGCTGCTGGAGGCGTGGCAGCCGCTCTGGGTCAAGCCGTCGCGGGCAGGCGAGGCAGCGCCTGAGAACTGGGACATCCAGGAGTCGGTGCTGCCGCCGCTGGAGCTCGAGGACCTCGAGCGCGTCCTGGGCACCTACCGCGAGGGGTGTGGCCTTGGGTGGGATAGGCTCCACCCGAAGCAGCTGCTGCGCCTCCCGCGGACCTACAGGCAGCGCTTCCTGGAGCTCCTCATGGCCTGGGAGCGGAAGCCTTCGCGGGAGGCGCTGTGGCAGCTGATCGTGGTGTTCATCCCCAAGGCTACTGGCGGCCAGCGGCCGATCGGCCTCACGGCCATCTGGCTGAGGGTCTGGAGCAGGTTGCGGCAGCCGCTGGTGGCCCGCTGGGAGGCCTCGCTGAAGAACCCTGCCTTCTGGGGCACGTCGGAGAGCCCGTGCGAGCGCGCGGGGGTGGTGCACAACCTCCTGGCGGCCTTCGCGCGCAGCAGAGGCCTCTCGGCGGCCACGGGCGTCACCGACCTGGCGAAGTTCTACGAGCACGTCAGCCACGAGGAGCTGCGCGTGCAGGCGGCCGCCACGGAATTCCCGCTCGCGCTGCTGCAGTGCTACTGCGTGTCGTACCGCACGCAGCGCCGCGTGTCCTGGTGCGGCTCGGTCTCCAAGCCGTTCGAGGCGAACGGCACCATCGTGGCGGGCTGCAGCGGTGCGGTCGGGCTGGCCAAGCTGCTGGTGCACACCCTCTTCGTGAAGATCGTGCGGGGGAACCCTGTGGTGCGCCTGCAGAATGTCGTCGGCGACGTGCTGCTGCAGGCGGTCGGCGGCAGGGCGCAGGTGGTGCAGCAGCTTCCCAGGGCCATGGCGGCCCTCACGGAGGGCCTGGTCGCCAAGAGGCTGGTCATCTCGCAGGCGAAGACGGGCTACCTGGCGAACAGCGAGGACCTCGGCGACGAGCTGGACGGCTGCTGGGCGCATGGGCCGCTGGCCCGCTGGACTGGCGCCCGATGCCTCGGCGGCGACGCCGCTGATGGGCGCTGGAGGCGCGTGCGTGAGCAGGGCGCTCGGCTTGGCCGCGCGGCGGAGGTCAGCGCGAGGGCGCGCCTGCTGCGCAGTGCAGGTGCGCAGGTGGGCCACATCCAGAGAGGCAGCCCCACGGCCACTGCCATCTGGGGCTCCGCGGTGACGGGCCCGCCTGTGGGAAGCTGCATGGCCTGCGGATCGCCGCCATGCGTGCGGAAGGCAGGCTGCCCATGGGCGCCAGCGTCGGCCTGCGGCTGCGGGCGATGCGTGGCGCTGCCTACCGCGACCCTTTCGTGGTGCATGCGGTGGAGGTGGCGCGCTCCTGGGGCATGACGCTGGAGACGGGCCTGCCCAGCGCCGCGGTGGTGCAGGAGTGCTGGCTTGGGGCGCAAGGCCTGCTCGACCTTCGCCGCCCCTGGGGGCAGTGCCGCGACCCTGCGCGGGCATGCGCGCTGGCGCTGAGGCGGGTCGGCATCGAGATGGTGGCCTTCAGTGCCGTCATTGACTGGCAGGCGCGTGTCCTCTCGCTGGAGTTCTACTCGCATGGCATGCTGGTGCAGGCGATGCGGGAGTCGGCGATGCTGGCCTCGGACGTGCTCGCGCTGAAGCGGCTGCGTGGGCCAGGAGCCTGGGCATGGCCGGTGCGCTGGAAGGGGCTGGGGCGCCTCCTCCACGCGCGCCGCCGCCCCGAGGGGCAGGCCGACGCCGAGGCCGCCGAGGGCGCAGGCTGCCGGGAGCCCGCGCCGCCGCTGCCGCGCCGGCAGGCCCGCCACAGGCGAGCGCTCGCAGCGGTCCTCGGTGTGGCTCCCACTGGCCGCAGGAGCGCCTCTGGAAGGAGGGCAAGGCGCGCGACGGCCTGTGCCGCCTCTGCGGAGGCCGCGGCACGCTGTGGCACAGGGCCTTCGAGTGCGAGGCCTGGCAGGTGCTGAGGCGGGATGCGTGCTCGCGGGAGCTGCTGGAGGGGGCGCGGCTGGTGGCGCAGCGCGGGGACGCTGCGGCGGAGCTCTTCGCGCGGGCGCTGTGCCCCGACCCCGCCCTGGCCTTCCCCGCGACGGCCGGCGCCACGCTCGCGGCCCCGCGCTGGTTTGTAGTGCCGCCTGGCTCGAAGTTCGAGGGCAGGGTCTTCGTGGACGGCAGCGCCAGGTTTCCTGCGCTGCGCGGGGCCCGCCGCGCAGGGTGGGCGGTCGTGCAGATCGGCCTCAGCGGGGAGGTCATTGGCGGGATGCACGGCGTCGTCCCGCGGGCGTGCGGGCCCAAGCAGGAGGCCAGGGACGGCGAGGACTACGCGTTCCACATGCTGGCCCAGTCCTGGTTGCCGTCGGCCGATGGCTCGGGCCTCGAGGTCTTCTGCGACTGCGCGGGCACGGTCGGCTTGGCGCTCTCGCAGGGCAAGGCCCTCGCGCCACTGCAGGCGCGCCGCCACCTCTGGCAGGAGTGGTGGGCTGGGCCAGGCCCGACGGCCACGGTGCGGAAGGTCAAGGCGCACAAGGAGCTCTCGGCAGCTGCCACCTGGGAGGAGGAGCTCCTGATCAGGGGCAACAGGGCAGCTGACCTGTGGGCCAAGCGAGGCGCGGCTCTGTGGCCGATCGACGAGGAGCTGGTCTGGTTCCTCCAGGCGTGCGCCTGGCGCGTGGAGGAGCTCGGGCGCTGGGTTGCCGAGCTGGCCGTCACCATGGTGGACCGAGAGCAGCTGGACTAAGACGGGGTCGCGGGCACGGCCGACCTCGTCTACGACATCCCGCAGGAGGCGCTGGACGCGGCGGAGCAGGCCGACGCGGAGGTGGCGGCGCTGGCGCTCGAGGCCGACCTCGAGCTCGGCCAGACGCCTGGCGCTGCTGCTGGGGCTGCTGCTGGAGAGGAGCATGGCCAGGCGCCCGCCGCTGCTGCGGCTGCCGAGCTGGCGGAGGCGGCTGTGGCCGCTTCCGAGCTGAAGGCCGCGATTGCAGGAGCTGGAGTGGCGCGGGAGGTTCGTGGGCACTGCATCGTCGTCTCGCGCCTCGAGAATGGAGATGGTGCCGTGGCCTGGTGCATGAAGTGTGGCTGCCGCTTCTGGAAGCGGCCCCCTCCTGCTGGGACAGGCCTGCTGGGCAGCTGCAAGGGACGGCCAGCCCCTGGAGAAAGGGCGGCGGAGGCGCGGCGGCTCCTGATGCGCCTCCAGGAGCCCAAGAGCAAGGCCAGGCTTTCGGCCCCGCAGCCATCCACGCTGGAGGAGCAGGCGCGGCTCGCGGCGGTGCTCCGCGACGGCGCAGACGGCGAGGCAGGCGCGGGCGCTCCCGCTGGAGCAGGGAGGCCGCCGCGCTGGGGGCTGCGGCCAGTCGTGGCGGACGCCTGGCAGGCGGCGGAGCTCCACGGCTTCGCCTCGCCCGCCGCAGCGGCCCGCTGGGCGAGGGCTCGAGTGGCGGCGGGCAGGGAGTCGCCCTTCGGCGACGGTGGCGCGGACTGACAGCCGCGCAGACGGCACCTGGTTTAGCCTGCCGGCAGGGCACCAGGGGGCCGAACAAACAAATGGCCCAAAATGGCCCTCCTCCTCCTCCTCCTCCTCCTCCTCCTCCTCTCCTCCCCTCCTCCTCCCTCCTCCTCCTCCTCCTCCTCCTCCTCATCTATCCATCATCATTCATCATCAATCATCATCATAATCATCATCGTCGTCGTCATCATCATCATCATCATCATCATCATTCATCATCATTCATAATAATCATCATGTCATCGTTCATTTCACTCATCATAATCATCATCACCATCACACATCACCATCACCATCACCATCATCCATCAAGCATCAGCATCAGCATCCAGCAGATCAGCCATCAGCATCAGATCTAGCATCAGCATCAGGGGGCAAATCAGCATCAGCATAGCATCTCATCATCACAACATCATCATGAGAACATCATCATCATCATCATCATTCATCATCATATCATCATCATCATCATCATCATCATCCGCTCACTTCTCCTCCGCATCCTTCCTGACTCCTCCCCCTCCTTCACCTCCTCCTCCTTCTACTCCTCGTCGTTTTCCACGATCTCCTCCTCCTTCCTTCTCCTCCTCCTCCTCCTCATCCTCCTCCTCCTTCTGTCTCCTCCTCCTCCTCTGACTTCTCCTCCTCCTTCTCCCCCCTCTTTAGGTACGACGCTCTTTCCATCCCTGTGCTCCTCTGTATGCTACCCCACTTCCTTGATCGCGGCAGCTGAGCAAGATCGATTTTCCTTGGTGGGCATCGTCTCTGGATGGGTCTTTGCTCCTTCTCCATACTCATCCATTCCTCCTCCTCCTCCTCCTTCTCCATCTTTCCTCCTCATCCGTCCTATTCCTCCTCCTCGTAATCCCTCATCCTCCTCCTTCCTCCCTCTCCGCCCACCTCCTCTCCCTCCTCCTCCTCCTCCTCCTCCTCCTCCTCCCCTCCTCTCCTGGTCCGTTCTATTCCTCCGCCTCTCCTCCTCCTTGCTCCTCATCCTCCTCCTCCCTGCCTCTCCTCTCCTCCTCCTCCTCCTCCTCCTCCTCCTCCTCCTCCTCCTCCTCTTCCTCATCCTCCTATTTATCATGCTCCTCCCTGTCCTCCCTCCTCCTTTTCCCCCTCTTCCTCCTCTTCCAATTCCTCCGCCATCCTCTCCCCTCTCGGGTTGAGATGGCTTCCCGAGTCCTTTGTTCCCCGCTACGCTCCCTCACTTCCCTGATCAGGGCAACCCTCCTGGGCAAAGACGCTTCCAAGAGCCCCCCCAAAAGTGAAATGCCCCCCCCCCCCCCCTCCCAAAAAGCTTCCAAAACGCATCCAAGACGCCCCATGAGTCACCCATGAGTTTCTCGGAACCGCCACAACACTCCCAAGACGATCCAAGAAGCATGCAAAAGCGCTCAAGAGACATCCTGGGAGACGCCGAGAGGCACTGCAAAGACGCCGAGGGGCATGCAAGAGCCCCAGACGGCTCGCCCTCGTCCTCCTCTTCCTCCTCCTCCTCTTCCTCCTCCTCATTCTGCCCCCCCCTGCTTGGATAGCAGGGGCCCCGTCATCGACTCGGGGATAGCCGGGGCACCCCCCACTGGCGGAGCCAGTGGGGCGGTCGGCGCCGCCTGGTTCGGCGGGGTATAAGTGGAGCTCTCGTCGCCGCGGCCACCCACGCTGTGGGTGGTGGGTAGGCTGGGCGCTGGAGCACGGTCTCCGGCGCCCCCTACCCCGAGCAGGGCACGCGGAGCACGGCCTCCTTGCGTGCCCTGTCTCGCGCACGTTGGTCGGGCATGTCTCCTGTCTTGCCACGGGGGCAGGGCCCTGACAGTTGACCCGCATTGGTGCGGACAGCACCGCATGGATGTCCAGTCCTGTGCGGTGTCGCGGGCAGCACCGCATGTATGACCAGTCCTGTGTGGTCTCCGTCTGGCAGTGCAGCGGCAAAATCTCCCTCCTGCTCATTCTCCTCCTCCTCCTCGTCTTCCTCGTCCTCCTCCTCGTCCTCCTCTTTCTCCTCCTCTTTGTCCTCCTTCTTCTCCTCCTCCTCCTCCTCCTCCTCCTCCTCCTCCTCCTCCTCCTCCCTCGATAATGACTGTCCCCCAATGTTGCTCCTACCCTTCCATGATCGTCTCAACCCGCCCGGGCGTCGGTCTTGGATGGGCTTCCAGGGGTTCGCGAAGCGTCAAGAATGAAACTGAACATCGACACAGGTGGAGCCTTGGTTGGAATCCAGCATTATCCCACTCAATCCGGCTTCATCCCAGGCTGAATCTAGCCTACTCTGGCCTAACGGTTGTTTAATCAATCGTAATAGCCCGCCAAAGTTCGTAATATCACGGGGCCCGTCGCAAGAACATGCAACATTCGACTCTGTCGACGCTCCCTTGACACTGCACGCTCCCACGTTAGCCAGCGTGGACCCCAAACAAGATGTCATTGCAACGTGGTTGAGCAAGCTCTGCGGTGCAAGCTATGTGGCGAACAACTCTGTACTGAAATATGCGCGGTGCAAACTAGAGGCGGCAACGAAACGGCAACGGGCGGCAACCTGGCGAAGCCTCGCCGGACCCACGCAGCGCACGAGGCGGCAACGGGCGGCAGCGTGGTGAAACCCCGCTGGGCCCATCCAAGTACTTTTGGCGCAAGTAGGGAGCCCGAGGGTAGGCGCTTCTTATTCTGAGTTTCGAAATTTGGGCGAAGGGTGAAACCTCCCTTTAGTAAACCTCCCCCTAGTGAAAACGGCCTGGGACCGAAACCGACGGGCCTGGACCCGCGAACCGAAAACGGCCAATTCCTCAATCGACGTGTCAGGGTAGGAGGTCTGTCCACCCCCGAGATATTTGGGCGAAGGGTGGGGGAGGGGGGCGGGCCTGGGTCAAGGCCGGTGCTTCGTCGATCTGCTTCTACCAGCCGCGCACGCAGACTTGCGGGGGACGGGTCCTGACCAGTCGCCCAAAGAGCTAGCCTCCAATAGCAGCAAAGATCTGGTCTATTCGTGAAGGGAATTAGAGGAACAACAAGTGATATAAATCATAAACATAAAAACTCGGAGGCCCGCGCGGACTTCTTGGACCGGCGCTGGACCCCCCCTCCCTGGCGCGCGGAGCGCGCCAGGGGCGGCGCCGGAGGCGCCGCCGGGGGGCCCCAGCGCCGATCCGAGAACTCCGCGCGGACCTCCGAGTTGTTAGGTTTGTGCCACTTCTTGTTCCTCTAGGATATGGAAGGGGACGGGGGCCCGCGCCGATTGGCAAAACAGTACTCCAGATTTCGTAATAACAAAAGGGAGGGGCTCTGGACCCTCCAAGACAAGCCATTTCAGACCTCTCCCGTGGGAGAACCCTCCAAAACATCGTCCCCAGACCCCCCAGGCCCCCAAAGATAGCCTGGAAGGGACCCCCCCCCGAAAGGAGACCCCCCTCCCTTTGTCACGAAATCTGGAGCAGACGAAAAAGCTGCTGCTGCCATGGGAGTCCGCGCCCCTCGGCCGGAAGCTCCGCATCGCGGCGCGGCGCGGCGCCGCGGGGGGCGAGAGCGGCCTCCGGCGGGGAGGTCCTCAGGTAGTCGTAGGCGCGCTCGTCCATGGGGTACTGCTGGCGGAACTGGTCTATCGCTTCCTCGAGCAGGGGGGGGGGAGGGGGCGGAGGGAGTGGGGAAGCAGGAGGAGGAGGAGCAGGAAGAGATAGAGGACGAGGAGGAAGAGGAGGAGGAGGAGCTAGAGTAGATTGGGATCTGGGACTCCCAGAAGACCTGCTTTCGACAACCAGCATGTACGCTCATCCGCAATGGCGGGGCCCTCGTGCTGGTGCGCGCGGGCACACGTGGGGCTGCCCGAACCGATAAGGATTCGGCTATACGCAGGAGTGACCCTGGGTAACAGTGACCTTTGGTGCGCGGCTTTTTGGGGGCCGCGGGGGGACCAAACCTGGGCGCGCAAGACGCTGCTACCGCTGCGTTTTCAGCCATCTGGGGACCCATCTGTGCCCGCACCAAAGGTCACTCTGGCGAAAAGTCACTCTTACGTCCAGTCGCAGGATTGGCTGTCGGCTAGCACCTCCTGCTCCCCCAGCGGATCACCCGGGCGATCGCCGACACATCATTCGGAGGCTGCCAGGAAGCTTCGATGGGCAAGGTCGGTCTCGATTGACCGGAAGCGCCCCCCAGCCCGACCTGAGGCCCCACCGCTCGACATGAGGGGCCCCGGCAACCGTAGGGATCACCTGTCTCGAACCAGACTTTCACTCTTTACCAGCCTGGAACATACCCCTATCCCTATGCTGGGCATGTCCTCATCACGATGCCAATCTTAGGGATTCCCTGATTTTTTGAGGGCGAATGCCTAAGATTGTCATCGCCTTTTGGCGTGTCAATCTTAGGGATAGGGATACGTTCGAGGCTGGTAAACTCTAGACGCCCAGAACGAGCACAGAGAAAATGGGCAACATGCCCAGCAAGATCTGTGGTCCAAAACCGACCGCGGCCGCTGGTGGGCCGGCGGCTTCTTGCGTTTGCAGAGTGCAACGCCCGCGGCGGCGCGGACAGCGAGTCCTGTTCAAATGGATAAGAACTGCTGTTGCGTACCAATTCTTCCCGTAACCATTTCGATCGACCCGACTCTCGCTGTTCTTCACAGAGCACGGCCCTCCATACAACAGGTGCGCGTCGGTGCCATTGGGCCGCGGCGAGGAGGAGGGGGCGGCCCCCCGCGCTTCCGGGGGCGGAGGCCCGGGGAGGCCCGGAAGGCGGCCGCCATCTCAAGGAGGATGTTCCGCCAAAACGCTGACATCGGTGACGTCCCCTTCGGACCTGCGTCACGCTGTTCGGGGGGGGCGGGGGGGGGGGAAAGACCATCCTGGCGAAGGGCCCAACCACATGCAGTTGCGAACGCCGTGCCTTCGGGGGATCCCCTCCTGGGACCACGAAGCATGCGACGGGTCTGCTGATCTGGGCCGCCATGTGGGCGCTGCCACCGGGGCTTAGGTGGAGCCCACTGAGGGGCCGGGAAGCGTATAAGGAGTGTTTCGCAGTGGGGCGGGGCCGCCACTGGGGCCTGCGGTGGAGCTCCACATGGGGCCACGAAGCGACGTGCTGGGTGATAGGAACGCATGCGAAGACCGCCACTGAGGCCTTCAGTGGAGCTCCCTATGGGGTCACGAAGCGCTGCACTGGGTGGGGACACCGCATGCGAACACCGCCGCTGGGGCTTTCGGTGGAGCTCCTCACGGGGCCACGAAACACTGTACTGGGTGGGACGACGCATGCGCACACCGCCACTGGGCCCTTCGGTAGAGCTCCACATTGGGGGCCGCCACTGGGGCCCTACGCACTGGGGCGGGGCCGCCACTGGGGCCTTCGGTGGAACTCCACATGGGGCCACGAAGCTCTGTACTGCGCTGGGGAAACGCATGCGACCACCGCCACAGGGCCTTCGGTGGAGCTCCCTATGCACGAAGCCTTGTATTGTCTCGGAGAAACGCATGCGAATACCGCCACTGGGGCCTTCGGTGGAGCTCCCTATGCACGAAGCCTTGTATTGTGTCGGGGAAACGCATGCGAATACCGCCACTGGGGCCTTCGGTGGAGCTCGATGGGGGCCACGAAACGCTGTACTGGCTGGTGGAAACACATAGGAACACCGCCGCAGGGGCTTTCGGTGGAGCTCCCAGTGGGGCCACGGAGCGCTGTATTGGTTGAGGAAACGCATACGAACACCGCCACGGGGGCCTTCGGTGAAGTTCCGCATGGAGCCACGAAGCAATGTCCTGGGTGGGGGGAACGCATGCGAAACCCGCCACTGGGGCCTTCGGTGGAGCTCCCTATATGTGGGTACGAAGCATCGTGCTGTGTCGGGTAAACGAATGCGAACACCGCCACTGGGGCCCCTATGGAGCCACGAAGCATTGTCATGGATGGGGGATACGCATGGGAACACCGCCACTGGGGCCTTCGGTAGAGCTCCCTATAAGACCACAAAACACTGTACTGGGTGGGGGGAACGCATGCGAACACCGCCACTGGGGCCTTCGGTGGGGTCTCTATGGGGCCACGCGGCGATGTACTGGACGGGGGCATTGCACGCGAACATCGCCACTGGGGCCTTCGGTGGAGCTCGCTATGGGGTACACTTGGCGGAAGGTACGTATGGGAACACCGCCACTGAGGCCTTCGGTGGAGCTCCCTATGGGGCCACGAAGCGCTGTACAGGGTGGGGAAAACGCATACGAACACCGCCACTGAGACCTTCGGTGGATGTCCCCGTGGGACCACGAAACGTATGAGGGGTGTGGCAAACTGGGGGAGGGGGGGGGGCGGCAAGCGAATCATGCCACTGTGGCCTTCGGTGGAGCCCCCTATAGGGCCACGAAACGTGTGACGAGTGTGTCAAAGTGGAGGGGGTGCGGCATGCGAACCATGCCACTGGAGCCTTCGATGGAATTCCACCTGAGGGCCACGAAGCGTGTGAGGAGTGTGCCGAAGTGGAGGGGTGGGATGCATGCGAACCACGCCACTGGGGCCTTCGGCGGAACTCCCGATTGGGCCACGAACCGTGTGAGGGAGTGCCGAAGCGGAGGGGGCACGGCATGTGAACCGTTCCACTGGAGCCTTCAGTGGGGCTCCCTATAGGGCCACGAAACGTGTAAGGGGTGTGTCAAAGTGGAGGGGGGGCATGCGAACCATGCCACGGGGGCCTTCAGTGGAGCTTCCTATGGGGCCACAAAGCGTGTGAGGGGTGTGTCAAAGTGAGGGCAGAGGCAAGGGCAAGGTGTGGCATGAGGGATGAGCGGGAGAAGAAGGACGAGGAGACGCGGGGCCGATCTCTCCAAAACGAGGGCCCAACACCACAGGACTGTCGGGAAAAGGGTCAAAAGAGAGGACTCGCTCGCTGAAACAGGCCGCAAGCCCCAAGACGCTCCGAAGCGCGTCCCCTGGACAACCGAATGATCCTGGGTGGGCCTGGTCTGGTTAGGGCCCCGTTTGGCGTTCTCCGTGTGCGATCTGGACAGCCCTGTAAGCGAGGTTATGGGCCAGCTCCTGCGCCAGAGGACTCGTAGACAGAGTGCGCACTCATGTGCACTCGAATCAAGGGCCTACAGTCGGGGCGTTGACCTAAGGAACCCTAAATAAGGAACGAGGCCCCTCTTTTCCATTGGTCAAACTTCGATTTCCCGTCGAAACACCAGGACAACCTGAGGCAAGCTGTGAAACACTTAAGGAACACGGAGCCCCTCCCCAACGAAAAGAGTTCCTTCTTCAGCGACCCGACTGTAATCTAGGGAACACGGGGAAGAGTGCCAGGCCCAGGAAAAAGCCTGATGCACACACACACGGGAGGCGCGAATCAGCAGTTGATTACCCCTGACACTGCCCTGCTCTGATTCCTCGGGGCTCCGATCTAATCCTCGGTCCTCGACTCTGGGAAGCGGGGACTTCTCCATGACCACCGCCTGTGTGATCCATCTTCTGGGATCTCGGTAGGTGGCGGATATGGATACTCCAGATTTCGTAATAATGGGAGGGGGGTTTCATTTCGGGGGGGGGTCTCTTCCAGGCTATCTTGGAGGGCCTGGGGGGTCTGGGGACGATGTTTTGGAGGGTTCTCCCACGGGGGAGGTATGAAATGGCTTGTCTTGAAGGGTCCAGAACCCCTCCCTTTTATTACGAAATCTGGAGTATATGTGCCCCCCCAGGGCCCGAATATATCCATACCCATCGCCTGCCGAGCTCCCCGAAGATCCATCCTCCAAGCATTGGTCGTGGATAAACTCCCCGCCTCGGATCCTCGTCCCTCCATTTGCTAATTCGGCGCGCCGCCGGCGCCTCCGGCAGCACGGCACCCGTGGCGACCGCGCCCAGCGGAATGGTGCCTGTGATAGCCTGGTAGGCCGCCTGGCGCCGGGCGCGCGGGGAGCTGGAAGGAGGCCGAGGCTTCGCCACGAGAGAGACTGGTCCTGCCGGTGGATGTGGATGAATTTTGCCCCCCTGGGGGCACGACTTTTATCCATGTCCAGTGCACCTCGGCCTTGTGGCGCCCCTTCCAAAAAAATCGAAGGCGCACTGGATATGGACATAAATCTTGCCAGCAACTGGTGCTGCAAGTGTTTCGTATCCCGGCTCCCGGGGACAATCAGTCATCGGCTCAAGATGAGTGGGGGTCCCAAAACGGTGTGGTGGACAGACAATGCGTGACCCCGGAATCCCAGAAGAATTCACCGCACGAACCGTCATTGCACGGTTTGGGGATCTTGGAGGCTCCGTGTGCACGAGAATTGCTCGGAGAAACTCGCCCAGAGTCCCATAGCCGTGCGCTCACCCCGCATCCCCTGTACACGTGTGGTCACCGCAACGTGTGTCGGCTGCACGTAAGAGTGACCCTGGGCAGGAGTGACCTTTGGCGCGCGGCTTTTTGGAGGCGCGAGGAGGCCAAACACAAGCGCGAAAGACGCTACTTTCAAACCGAGCGCGCACCAAAGGTCACTCCGGCGAAGGGCCACTCTTACGTGTAGTCGAGGGTGGGGACCCCCGAGATGAAGAGCTGGCCCGAAGAGAAGGCCCGGGGGTCCAGGATTAGGTCGGGCATGTCCTCCTACCGGCGAATTTTGGAAGAAAAGCGAATCATAATCAAATAAACATTTAAAAATAGTAGAAACATCGTCCCCTGACTATTCTTGGATCATTTTTGAATATTCCTCCTGTAG
>CAUYUJ010014491.1:187114-194614 GCA_963575745.1 Prorocentrum cordatum
TCCGCCCCATTAAATAGGCCCCCAGGAGGCCCCCACGAGGCCCCCAAACGGCCCACACGGGGCCTCAAACCTGCCTCCAGCAGACCGCCGAGAGGCCTCCCGCGAGAGTCCAACGAACAACCACTGGGCTTACAACCCACGACCTGGGCACGGTGGCCGGATTTGCCGTACGCGGCAGGACACACGACCTTCATCGGACTATCTTGTGATCCCCGGACAGTCGAGTGGAGGCGGCGACATCCGATTACTACCCCCACCAACAATCGGTGCGGGCAATAGTTATATCCACATCCAGTGCGTCTTGGAGTCTTGGGCCCTCGTCCCCAGAAACCGTAGACGCACTGGATATGGGTAAAAATGCGGCCCCAAGAGGCTTGATTTTATCCATATCCAGAGCGCCTCGGCGTTGCGGCACCTCTTCCTTAAACGTCCAAGACGCTCTGGATATGGATATAAGTGCTGCCCGCAATCGGTTCTCATGCCTCGATGGGAGGCGGAGGCACGATTCGGATTTCGCCCCGGGTTCGACGGATGCCGAACCCTGCCCCCGCCGCCCCGATCGAGTTGCCAGAATCGATCGAGGGTAGTGTTCGGAGTTCGCCGCCGAGTTGTCCAACGCACGCTGGCGCAACCGAACCAACGAATCAGCACTGGACTGTCCCGGCGGCGGCATCCAAAATCGCAGGGCAGCTGCTATCAGGGCGAGAGAGAAGCGCGGTGCGCGGAGGCAGGAAAGCCAGAAACTGTGGCATCGAACATCAGTTTGACTAGATGCGGCCGGGGCTGGGAAAGCCTGCTGGCGGGCACGGGCATGGTGGTGAGGCTGGCTGAAGCAGACTAGACGAAAACTAGCCAAAGCTTGGAAATGCTTGCGCGTGTACGGATTCGCGCTGGCATATATGCAGGGACAACTTGTGAGGCATCCCCTGCAAACAAACTCAATACTCTCTGCAACGACCCATGACCATTCAACGCCCTTCCCCTCCCAGTGATATGGCCCGGCTGGTCCCGCTTCGACATGCAGAACTTAACGTGCGCCGTAATCATCCTCACCGGAATTGCCAACATAAAATCATGCTCGTCAAAGGGCGGTGTGGGACACTCTCGGCGACAAGCTGCGACGAACAGAGCAGGCAAGGCAACCAACGGGCCGAAGCAAAAAACAACGCCCCCTATGATACTATGCATGCTCTTGGCCCGTGATTCCTTGCAACCTTCACCGAACCGTGTCCTCGAAACTGCACTGAATGTTTTGTCCGAGCCCCGCAAGCCAACCGTGCCAAATTCACGCGGGCCAGACGACAACACTAAATAATGCTGCGCAACAAATGAGAACACCATTGGTCTTGCGTCGGAATGCAATCCTCAACGCGCTTTCTTTGAAATAAGTGAGCCAACACACGCGGGAAAACAAACACAGCGTTCGCGTCGGAGTCCGGGAGGGCGAGAACAGATCCGCTGGCTCCCCTGAGGACGCAAGGCGCTACAGTGTGTCACCTCGGTCTGGAACAAATTTCTGCCGTCGAGCCATCTCGATTGGACTGTCTACCGCGGAGCCCGACCCTTGCCACCCTCCAAAGAAAAGGGGGGGGTCCCAGCCAATTCCTAGGTGCTCCAGGTTGTCCCGAGATTCCTAGAGGGACGCCACCGCACGGCCAGGCAGGTCCGATGGACCTCGAAGACGGCCACTGAAGAAGTGCCTCACAAGCCCACGACGGCCGAAGATGGCACCAAGACGCATCTAAGATGGCCCAGGAAAGACGCAATACATCACCGACAAGACGAAACACGCTCAACATTCCGCCGACCCGGTCGGCGTGTGCGAGGGGTTTGTCAGTTCGAGTCGTTGTCTCCGTCAGTCGTCGTCTGCGTCGCCCCCTTTCCCTGCACTCTCCTCAAGCCTGTCAGCGAAAGAAAATCCTCGCAATATCGTAATCGAATCGAAAACAAGCCCCTTCCATTTGATCCCTCCCACGTGGGGGGGGGGCCGGGGGGGGACGGGGGAGGTGTCAGATACGCATCCCCCCCCTGGGGGTCCTGAGGCTGCAAAAAGTACCAAAATAAACCAAGAGTGCCCAAAGAGGCCCCCGAGACGGTCCAAGAGGGCCCCCAATCACCAAACGATCGGTCCAAAACGCTTTCACGCTCTTAGACTGCCCAAGAGACCTCCAAGACGCCCCAAGAGGCCTCCAAAGGCACTCCCCAGAGGGACCCAAGAGGCAAACGTCGCTGATTCTCGTCAAGTCGTTCTCGCCTTTTCCGCTTCCCGCCGCTCCAAGACGGCCGAAGAGGCCCTCAAGATCGTCCCAAGAGGCTTTCAAGAGCGCTCCAAAACATCCAAAGAGAACCCCAAGACAGCTCTAAACGCCTCCAAGACGACCCAAGAGGTTCCCAAGACGGCTCCAAGAGCGTGCCTTGACGGGAAACACGAACGGGACATTTTGAGCCCCCGGCCCCGAGAAGCTCCCAGGAGGCCCCAAGAGGTTCCCAAGAGGCCCCGAGAAGCCCATAGAAGGGCCCCAGGACAACCGAAAAGGCCCCCAAGAGGCTCCCAAGAGACCCAACAATTCCTCCCCAGAGGCCCCCGAGAGCCTTCCCAAGAGATCCCAAGAAGCATCTCAGAGGACTCGGTCGCCGCCGCCACCGTTGTCGTCGACGTTCCCCTCCAAGGTCGGCGGCACTGGCCGTACGTAAGGTCTTCGCAGTCAGAGTGCTTTCACCCATCCTTTCATGTCCCACAGTTTGCTCCCAAGATGTCCAGAGATCCCTGAAACCTAAAGCACTGCCCTCAGAGCCTCGATTTCCCAAGATGGCCTCGAGGTGGCCCCCAACGCACCAATATGCCGCCCGAATCGCCCAGGATGGCTCAACAATGCCCCAGTGTGGCCCCAAGATGCCACAAGATGAGCCCCGATGGCCTCGAGATGGCCCCAGGATTGCACAAGATGGTCCCAGAGGCCCACGAGATGCCCTCGAGAGGCTCCACGAAACGCCCTGCCTGCCTCGATAAAACCGCAAGATACCGAGACCGCTACTCCCCGGACGTCTCCCAGGTAGAGGGTAGTTTTTAATACATAGGATTTAAACGAATGGATGTTTGATACATGACTAATTGCTGAGTAACTATATGCATGAACTCATCGTTGTCTTTAATTCTAATTCCCTGCATATCTAATACATGATCCGCACGCGGAGCATGTGTAAAAAAACGGCACTGTAAGAGCTTCGAGGCGAATCCAGCTATGACGACGGGGGCCTCCCCAAAGGCCCAGATGGGCGAGAAACGCCAGAGATGGACAGCGACACGGGCAGGACGCGGGAACAAAGGCCGATGTGGGCTCGGAAGGGGCTCGCCGTTCCTCAGGTTATGCCGTGGATGTTCCTCTAGCCTTATGTCGGGCCTGTCCCCCTACAGGGGGATTTTCGACGAAAAATAAAAAATACCCCAAACATAATTACTCCAAGAAGGTTTCAAAATACTCAACAAAATAATCCCCAGACTGTTGTTGTACAATTGTTGGACTATTTTTTATATTTCGTCGAAAATCCCGCTGTAGGGGGACAGGCCCGACTTAACTCTAGCCCTCCTCGTGCACCCAGGCGCTGTTGGCGCCAAAAAGAGGTTCCGTTCCCAATTCAGTGCTCTTCTCAGGAACATGGAAAACCGACGCCAACACCACCAGGGAGCACCAGCGGAAGGCGTCAGGGAGGGGCCCCGCTGGTGGTGCGGTCCCACCTCTCGCTCGAGACATTCCTTCTGCCCGGCACGGGGAGGCATCATTCGGTGGCGCGCAAACATGGATCGGGGAAGGTGCCCTCACCCAAATGCGGCCGGTGCCGCCTCGTTCGGCGGCGGAAATCCGCGATTTCCCATGGAAACGGGACCCGTCGCTAATCCACGCCCCCTTAATCCATGCTTGCGATCGCCTGAATCTTGGACCTCTGCGCTGCAAATTGCACCCTGAAGGTGCTGCTGTCGCTTTTCCTTCCCCCCTCCTTCCGGTAATACCTCGACTGTATCGGCACCTTCTTCCGACTCCGAGGCCCGAAGGCCTGGCCGCCCCCCCCCGCGCGGTATCAATACCAGTTCTTACGCTGCATATTCGGGGGGGCCTGCCTGTCCCGTCGCGCCGCGATCCACACGGAACCCGTATCGAATCCGTGCATGTCGAGCGCGTCGAATCCGTGTCGAACCCATGTCGGATTGCAAGAGAAGGCTGCCATCTGCAGGGCAGGAAAGGTCCCCCTAAAATGGGCACGAATCGATAGGGGGCGACAACTGGGGGGGAAAGAACAATGCCCTTCTCGGGCCCAGCAAGCCGCTTTCTAGGCCAAAAGGGGCCCTTTTAGGGGCCCTGAAAGGGTCTCTTTGCGGCAGCCCTCGCTGTCCCCCGATTTGAGGGAAACTAACATATACCGATACCGACAGGCGAATCCAGCGGTGGCGACGAAGGCCTCCCAGGAGGCCCACGAAGGGGAAGACGAGCAGAGGGTAGCAGTATGGTACAGGGGGATTTTCGACGAGAAATAAAAATACACCAAAAATAGTACCAAAATCATCCAAAAATAGTCTGGATACTATTTGTTGAGCATTTGTCTGCCATTTTAGGGGCATGTTTGGTGTATCTTTTATTTTTCGTCGAAAACCCCCCTGTAGGGGGACAGGCCCAACTTAGATCAAGTGGGGCCTGTCCCCCCTACAGCGGGGCTTTTAGCGATAAATGAAAACAGATACTCACAGGCAGTACCCCAAAGTAGTCGAGCAAGTATGAAAAGCAGTCGCCCCAAAACTATGTTCGGACTGTTTCGGAACATTCCCCCTGTAGAGGGACAGGCCCGACTTCACGCTGAAAACGACGCTAGCCGACGCTACCTCGCCGCTATCTCATCGACGCCCAAATGCTCTAAAGACGGACTTGAGAAGGTACCCAAAGCTCCCATGGGTTGCTACCGCATGTGTCGCTACTTCCGAGACCTCGACGCGAAGATGCCGAGCGACGGCCGGCCGGGTCGGCAGCAGAGTCCTCGAGTAGTCGTCCTGCACACAATTGGCCCTGAACGTGCTGATCACCCGCTCCTTGAGGGGGAGGAGGAGGACGGGGAGGAGGAGCAGGAGGAGGAGGTGGAGCGAGGAGCGAGGAGCGAGGAGCGAGTAGGAGGAGGAGGAGGAGGAGGAGGAGCAGGAGCAGGAGGAAGGAGGAGGAGGAGGAGGAAGGAGGGAAAAGGAGGAGGAGGAGGGAGGGAGGAGGAGGGGAGGAAGAGGAGGAGGACGAGGAGGAGGGAGGAGGAGGAGGACGAGGAGGAGAGGAGGAGAACGTGGAGGAGGAGGAGGAGGAGGAGGAAGGAGGAGGGGAGAGGAGAGGAGGAGGAGGAGGAGGAGGAGGAGGAGGAGGAGGAGGGAGGACGGAGGCGGACATCCTGGACGTCGGGTGGCGCTATCTTGAGGTAGTCGTAGGCGCGCTCGTCCTCCGCGCGCCGCCGCGCTCTCCCGGCCGCCCCTGCGCGCGCGGGCCCCACGGCCAGCGGACCATGACTTCCCCCCGGGGCTCCAAGACTCGATGTGCGAGGCGGGGATCCCCCGTGTACACTACTGGGGGGAACTGGCGTCGGAGAATCCTAGGGATTTGTTTCCTCAAGGCATCTCTCTCTCTCTCTCCCTCTCTCTCTCTCTCCCTCCCTCTCTTTCTCTCTCTCCCTCCCTCTCCCTCTCCTCTCTCTCTCTCTCTCTCTCTCCCTTTTTTTTCTCTCTCTCTCTCTCTCTCTTTCTCGCTCTCTCTCTCTCTCTCTCTCTCTCTCTCTCTCTCTCTCTCTCTCTCTCTTCTCTCTCCCCGTACATCCTCCGACCCGGCGTGTGACTTTCGGAGAGCCCAAGCTACAACCTGCAGCTTGAGCTTGAGCTCGGCTGGGGGGGGGGGGGGGGGGGGGGAGCTCTGCCCGGGAAGGGGGGGGCCTGCTCCGCCTGGGCTCCCGTTCTCTGGGCGGGGCCGGGACATGTAAGGATACTCCAAATGGCCACCCAGGAGGCCAGGGAGCCCAAAGAGACGCCAGAAACTTCCGACCTCCCTTTGGGTCACCTCGGACAGCCTTGGGACTCTTGGGGGATCCCTGGGATGCCCTTGGGAGACGTACATGTGTCTAGACCCAGATGTATACACAGACACATGTTCTGCATATGTATCCCAACACATTCACACTCACACACATATCAATATAGCAGGAGGCAAGTGGAAAGCCCCCAACGAAGACCAACCTGAAGCTGCCCAGTTTGCAATTGCTTTGAATTGCAAGTCTTCCCGTTTGTTCGTCTTCGCTGGCGCCTTCCAAATGCTTCAACAAAAGAGGACTGGTTGTTTGTCGGTTCAGCCCTTGGGGGGAGATGGAGGCGGCGCTGGGGGGGGAGAGGGCGTCGAAAACCAACGAAAACAGGAACATCAACCAATCCACAAGGAAAAGAAAATGAGGCACATCATGGCCCCCAAGGCAAACAAATCTGGTGCGCATCTCTGGGGAAGTGGGCTCGGGGATCTGCCCAATTCCGGTTCGATTCGAAGCAGATGCCACGAGGAATCGAGTTGGGATCCGACTCACATGGGATCTCGCCGATTTCAGTGTGATGATCAAAATCAGATGCCACGAGGAATCGAGTTGGAATCCGATTCACATGGGATCTCGCCGATTCCATTGTCATGATCATTCGATCCCAACCAAAATCCACGAGGAATCGAGCTGGAATCCGATTCACAATGTGATCTCGCCGATTCCGGTGTGATTCTCATGCGACCCCAGCCGAAATCTGGCTGTGATCCACTGGAACGGGCGTCTGTCCCTCTCTACCTCGGTTCCACTTCGATTTGCAGTCGACCTACCAGTGGAACCAGCTGAATCTGGGAGATGCTGAATTTTGGCAGCGAGCACAAGGGGGTGGAGGGAGGGGGGAGGGCTTCTCAGAAGCACCCCTGCTTCTTAGAAGGCGCGGGCCTCATCTATAGATGTAAGGCCGCCGCCTTCTAAGAAGCAGGGGTGCTTCTAAGAACGTGGCTGATAATTCGAACTAAGAGCACAATTCGATCCCAACTGGATCCTAATTGGAATACAGCTGGACCTGCACAGTGTCGACTAGATCTGATTTAGATTCCAGCATGATTCAACGCTGCATTATCTGGGCTGGGAGACCGCACCATTCCAATCATACTCGAACTAAATTACGCTAGGAATCTGTGGACCAAATGGATCCGGGGTCTGATCAATTCCTATTCGATTCTAATTCGATGCTTATAGGAATCTAATTGGCATTATCTGGTCTGGGGTCGGCTCCATGCTAATTGAATTACAAAAAGATCCCAATTCGCGAACAAGTGGAATCAACTGGATCTGGACCCTCCATCATTCCAATTGTATTCTAATTCGATCCCAATATAACCCTGGTCGGAAACAGCTGGCTCTCTCTGGGACCTGGCCATCTCCAATTACATTCGAACCGCAACCCAAAGGAATCTACTT
>CAUYUJ010014491.1:199614-242114 GCA_963575745.1 Prorocentrum cordatum
CCCCTGACAGTGAATCCGAACGCTCCTAGGCAAGTTGGAGCTATCGGGCCCTTTGGCGGCGATCCATGGGCGATTGGGGGACCAAGCCAGGACGCTCCGCAACTGCTCGAGCAGAAGGCCCCCCTATCCCTGAGGGACTCATCTTTGAGCCGCCGACCCACGCCCCTTCCCAGACACCAGGTGCTGTCGGTTGTCTAAGTTTTACTCGAGCTGTAGAACAGCTACAGAGCTGACAGGCACATCGAATCTATCTAGAATCATCGGGCGCGCCAGTCTGAAGTATCCAGGTGTCCGAACACGGTCTGCTACCAGAGGCAGAACCCACAAACTGCCCGTACTCTGTTATTGCTTTACCTCCCGTCGCGCGCTGCGAGCTGCGCCCTGACCCGACCGCAGAGGACCGCGAGGGGGCAGACCGCGTCAGCATCCTCCGCTCTCGCTCCCGCTCGGCCCTGCCCCCCCCAAGGGCGCGCACGGCCGATCGCGTCCGTGCTCCCACGCGAAGCCTCGGCGCCCCTCCGAGAGGCAACCAGCACCGCGATGCTCCGCGACGTGGGCCCACCGGTCTCTCGACCCTCTCCACGGGGGTGGCTGTCATCCTGGGGCCCGAAGCGGCCCAGTCGCCAATCTCCAGATCCACTCATACTCGGACCAGCTGATAACGCACCGCTCAGCTATTTACACTCAGCCGCACTCGGTCACACTCATACTCGCTCAGTTCTACTCGCACTCCAACATACTCGCGCTCGGATCCGCACGACCACCGCGTGCTAGCAGGCACGTTCCTCGAGCCCCCCGACGGGCAACGACCAGAGCGCACATCACGGGCCCGGTCGGGCGTGGATTGGCGGAGCCCCTCGCGCAGAGCTCCCGTTCCGGGATGCACGAGAACATGTTCGGCCTCGGAGCACCGTGATCACCGCGTGCTGGCGCGCACGGCCTCGGGCCCGTCAGGATCAGAGTGCCACGTGCGAACCCTTCCCCCGCCCCCCCACGACTTCTGAGGGGGAGGGTGGGGCTCCCTTCGCTCGGGAACTCCCGCACGAAGTGAACCCCACCCTCCCCCGCAGAGATCGTGGGGGGGTGGGGGTTAGGTTCGCATGTGGCCCCCTACGGATGGATCCACCATCAAAGGATGTGTCCCGGGCCCGTTCGCGCTCGGACCGGGCGGCTTCTCCGGGGTACAGCGGCCACCTTTTTTGAACGTGTCACGATCGCAGCGATCGAAATAAGACACCGTGCTCGGGCCCCACAGTGGAGAGCACCAAGGGCTGCATCACGGGCGCCTTCGCACCCCGAGTGGTGAGACTTCAAACAAGAACAACTCTTCTGGGAGGTAAGCGTGTCCTCCTCCTCCTCCCTTCTTATCTTTCTAATCCTCATCCCCTCCCAGAGGAGGCCACTGGAAGCTCAGAACCCCCCATGCCTCAGAAGGTCCCAGGAGGTTCTAGTAAGCTCCAGGAGGCCCCAATATGCTTCAAGTGAAGCCTCTGGAAACCGACCCCCCCCCCCTAGGAGGCGCCGTGAGGTTCCAAAATGCCCCAGAATGCCACAGGAGACAGAATGCCTCCCGTCATCCCAGAAAGCCGCAATAAGCTTCAATCCGCCAACCCCTTGTGGGTCTCCAGGCGTACGAGATTGTTCCCCCCCCATAATCCCCCCCCCAGGGACCCCCCGGCCTGGGGTGGCCCCGGACCGAACTCACCCGGGGCGGTCTGGGCTCCCTGGGCTCGCTCTTGAGCTGCACGACAACACTTGACGCCTCCCAAGAAGCCGCCAAGACGGCCCACCAGAACCCAAAGTCGCCGAAAGATCGTTCCAAGACGCCCAAGGTGAGCTCAAAACGGCCCAAGAGGCCGCCAAGACACCCGACGAAGCCTCCAATAGGCCTCCCAAGAAGCCCCCCAAAAACCCAAATCTTGAAATTCCCTTGGGAAGACGCGCACTTTCAGCATATCTAACTCGTTAGCCTTCACGGCGTTGCAAACCGTCCACGAGGCCCCACGATGCCCCCAGGACCACCCCAAGAGGGCCCATGAGGCTCCCAGGAGGCCCCAAAGACAACCCACACGAACTCCAACGTGGCCCACGAGGCGCCCTAGACGGCCCAAGAGAGCTCCAGGACGGCCCCAAGAAAAGCCCAAGAGAGAGACCACGAACCGCGAATTCCAGCGCTCCGCCCAACAAAGCTCTCCGGAGGACCCAAGAGGCCCCCAAGCGGCCCCGAGAGGCCCCCATGAGACACTCAAGAGGCCCCAAGGAGCCCCCAAGAGGCCCAAAAGAAGCCCCAAAACGACCCCCAAGACCCTTCGAAACTGCCTCGAAGAGGCCTGCGAGAATCCTCGCCACGAGATCCCAACGAACATACCAGAGCGTGCCACACACTACCCTGAAATTGACGCATTCTTGCTACTTTTCCTCGCCCTGGCTTCGGAATTTTATCCCAGAGGTGGCCCGTGGAATGCAGTCCTGGAGGCGCAGTAAATTATAGAGGGGTCGGCGGATGTGGCGTAAGCCTATATAATCTCAACAATCCCTCACTCGTTCTCAGACTCCCTCATACACCCATATCCGCTCATGCCCTGAAGTTACCGCGCTCACAACAGGTTATACTCAGGCAGCCGCATTCAGATTCACTCACACTCGTAACGATGTATACACACTCGCTCATACTCATGAACACTCATACTCAGACCCGCTCGTACCCCTGCACCCACATACTGAGACCCACTCTTCCTTGGTCGCTCATATCAACAATTACCACTCACATTCATTTTCACTCACTTTCGGACTCACCCGCATCCACCAGCACACACACACACACTCAGAGACTGTCTCACCATCAAGCTCCCTCAAACTCACACCATCTCATGCACAGAGGCAATCGCACACGCAACCCGACCAGCTCACATCCAGACTGATCCCATTCACTCACACTTAGCCTCACTCTGGCAACGGCCCGCTCATACTCGGCCGCTCATGCTCCGACTCGCTCCTACTCGGGCTCACGAGCGCCGGGCCCGACTCACATCCGAACGCACTGTCACCCAATCGCTCACACTCAGACGCCTGCGCTCACAAACTGACTTAACTCACACGCCAAACCCACTCGTTGTAACAAGCATGCAGGCTCCTCATACGCGAAACTCACACTCAGGCTCACTCATCCAGGTATCGTTCGGACAGTCGTGCTGAAACACTTCAGTTTAGACCACTGCTGCTCAGACTCACTCAAAACATAAGAACTCATACTGAGCCGCTGCTACTCAAACATAGACGCGTTAAGATCCTCACGCGTTAACCCACTCAGATTCAGACCCATTCGTGATCAACTACCAATATTTATCTAATCACACTAACTCATATAGTCAGACCCAAACATACTCGGACTTACTACGCACTCACTTAGACCCATACACGGACCGAAGCATTGTGGGACTTACTCTCACGTTGTCACTCGTGCCATAAATACAAACTCACTCCTACACGGCCAATGATACTCAAATTCCCTCACACCCAAAATCGCTCACACCCAGAAATTCAGATTGTACACCTGCCAGATTGACCCAGGTGGAATGGCCAGGCGACCGGCGGGGTTCGGACTCCTCCGGGAACGTATGGAAAACCAGGCTCCGCAGGGGGGTCGAGACCCACGGGGGCTACGGTTGGGTCGGGCTCGATAAAAGCGGGAGAGGTCCGACAGAAGGCAGGGGACTTCTCGAAGCACCCCAGGGCCCTTGTGAGAAGGCCCACGCCCTCCAAGAGGTCCCCCAGCACTGCTCAGAGGGCCGCCACCCTCTCCCCAGCCTCTCTGGGCGCGCCGCCAACAAAATCTGCCCCTGGCCCTCGGCTCACTGCTCGACACTGCGGGGGCCGCTCGTAACGACGCGGGCGACCCTGAAGGCCCCCGGCAAGGCGCAGCTGCTGAAGAGCGTCCCGAGGCAGGCCGACCTCTCGCCAACGGGGAAGCGCCTGAACGCGCCGCGATTTCGCGGCCAGCCGAAGGCTGCGCCTGGAGCCTCCCTCGCGACGTCTCGGCGCCCGTGGCACAATCGCCCCCCGGCCGGGCGCCCGAGTACTGCCCGGGGTCGACGGCGCCGGTGCCGCCAGCGAGGAGGGCGCCGGTGCTGCCAGGGGGCGCGGGGCCTGCGGCGGGCGAGCCCCGCCAACTTCCCGGAGTGATGATGATGATGATGATGATGATGATGATGATGATGATGATGATGATGATGATGATGATGATGATGATGAAGGTGCTGATGCTGATGCTGATGCTGATGCTGATGCTGCTGCTGCTGATAATGCTGATGATGATGATGCTGATGATGCTGATGATGATGATGATATGATGATGATGATGATGATGATGATGATGATGATGATGATGATCATGATGATGATCATGATCATGATGATGATGATGATGATGATGATGATGATGATGATGATGATGATGATGATGATGGAATGGATATGAGGGTGATCGTGATGATGCTGGCGACAATGATGCATGATGATACTGCGTATGATGGTTGGGATGACGGTGAAGATGAGGATGCTAATGGCGGTGGTGGTGAAGATTCTACGCAATGATGGTGATGCGGGTGATGAACACAGCGCTGCTGGTCACTGGGATGATGGTGACGGTAATGATGACGATGTTGGTGGTGGTGGTGACGATGATGACGATCCCGTGCACCTAGAGCACCTAGAACGGTTGGGAACGTCCGCTCCCCCCGCCACCCAAGCCAACGGCCCGGTGGTTGTGGTGACGGTGATGTTGACGGCGGTGATGCTGCTGCAGGGGGAGGGGCCCAATGGCATCAATTGGTTAAGTTTGCTCCCGCTGCCAGAAGCCAGGGGGGGGGGGCGGGGAGAAGAGAACGAGAGAGAGAGAGAAGAGACGGTGAGATGGCGCAGGACGAGGACTGGGAGAACGAAGTGAAGAAACACAGAGAAGAGACAGGGAGGTGAAGTGTTATGTCGGGCCTTTGCCCCTACGGGGGATTTCCGACGAACAATAAAAAAATACCCACCCCAACAATAGCCCAAACATAGTCCAAACATAATCTGGGGACTATGTTTTGAGTATTCCCCTGTAGGGGGACAGGCCCGACTTAAGTGAAGTACGAGGAAGGCTGGTCGTGTGGCGATGGAGCGCCAACGATGGCGGGCCCCAGACACCACAGGGAGCCAAGCGCGACGACAGGACCGATCATGTCGCATTGTGCGCGCATCCGTGCGCTCTTCTCTCCCGAAGCATGTCGCGGGGCGTCTTGGGGCCTCTCGGGGCCTTCTCGGGGTCTCTTGAAAGCCTCTCGGGGTGGAAGGCTCGGTTTCTCGGTGCGCGTTGCTCCTCTTGGCCCCCTCTTGGGGCCGTCATGGGGCCGTCTTGGGCGCCTCTGGCGCCGTCTTGGGACCCTCTTGGACTGTCTCGTGGCCGTCCTCGAGGCCTGTGAGGCTGTCTTGGAGACGTCATTGGGGCCTCTTCGGCCGTCGTGGAACGTCGGGAAACTTAATAGGCGTGAACTCGAAAATCCAGTAACAACTGACGGAAAATCAATGATTTTCGTATCCTGGGGCTCCTTGCGAGAAGGCCTCTTGGACAGTCAAGGGCTGCTTCTGGGGTAATCTCGGGCCGTCATTGCTCTTTTTCGCGGTCTGGAACGCCATTTCTGGCGACCCGGGGCCGTCTTCGGGCAATTTTAACAAGCCTCCGTCGCCCCGACAAGGCCTCCGGATCCCCCGGTCCTCCCATGCGCCGTCGAGGGCCCCGTCCCGGGCCCCCCCGCCTCGTGATACGCATGTATCCGAAAGTGGTGTTTGCAGGCATGTGTCCGATCCCGTGGTGACTTTCAGGTGGCCCGCACGTGCGATTACCTGATATTCGGGCGGCCATTTTGACCCTGAAGAAAGGGGCCGTGACGTACCGCGCATCGCTCTGGAGCTTTCTTTTGTCCAGGTCACTATTCTCCATTCGGAAAGGTTTGCCTCCCCTCCCCCCTGCCTGGGTCTGGACGGGGGAGGCGCGAGAAGGTCGAGATTCGAAGATGGCCTAAGATGGCCCCAACAGGACCTGAGATAGTCTTGTACGCTGATGGCCAGTGTCCGCACCATGCGACGCAGGGGGATGAACACAAAGGGGGGATGAAACGGTAGGGAAATTGTCTGGACCTCTGGGGGGGCGGTCTTTAGAAATCGCGAGCACCATATACGGCGAAGCCCCTCCGACGCGGGAGGACAGGACGAGGGAAGAGAGATGAAGAAAGACAAGAGGAACAAGAAAGACAATTATATCATCGAAAACTGAGGGGAAACAAAGGCTGGAAAATGCTCCAACACCACTGGTCGGGAATCCAAGGCAGACGTGGCTGGGAAACGGAAATGGCGAAAGCTCGAAAATCTTTCGAAAACCTGCGGGGAGTAAACGATGTTTGTTTCTTCGGGCGCTCTTGCGATGCCTCTTGAAGGCCTCTGAGGGCCTCTGGCCAGCCTCTTGGGGCCTCTAGGGGCCTCTTGGGAGCCTCTAGGGTCCTCCAGGGAGCCTCTCGAGATGGAAGCTCGGCTTGTCGGGTCGGGTTACCCCTCCTGTGCCCTTTCTTGGGCCGTCTTGGAACGGTCTTGGGCCGTCTTGGACGCCTCGGGCGCCGTGTCGGGGCCCTCCTGGGCCGCCTTGGGGCCCTCTTGGAGGCTTCTTGGGCTGCATTGGAGAGAACATTGCGGCCTCTTGGGCCGTCGTGGAACGTCGGGACACTGGAAAGGCGAGAACTCGATTTTCCTGCAAAAAACGACTGGAAATCAGCGATGTTTGCCTCTTCGGGCCCTCTGAGGAGACCTCTTGGAGGCCTCGTGGGGCGTCGGGGAGGCCACTTGAAGAGTCTGGGGCTAATTCTAGGGCCTCCTGGGCCGTCTTGGGGCCATCTTGGGCGTCTTGGAGCCCTCTGGGCCTGTCTTGGAGCGCTACTGGGGCAATCTGGAGCTCTTTGGGCGCTCCAGCGGCGCTCCAGGGCCCCCCCGGTCACCCCATGGGGGGTTGAGGAACCTGTTCAGGGGCCGAATGCCTGCCCCCCTGGGATGTATTTGTGTATATATATATATATTCACACATATACATGCATGCGTCTGTATACATAGCTGTATACATGTATATATGTATGCACTTGTATATACATAGATATACGTGTGTATCCATATATATATATACGTATATATATGTATATATACATATATATATATACATAGACATATGTGTGCAAATATATAGCCTACCAGATGCATGCACAACCATGTTTGCAAACATATTACAACAGTATCGCGGTATCATGTATACATACAGCTTGTGCAAATCAATGAATGTAAGCACACACGCATATACACATATGTATATACATGCTTATATAGGTATGCATGACGCATGTATCATGCATGTATGCATGTGTGTGCATGCGTGCCTGTTTGTATATATATACAAATATATATATATATATATGTGTTTATGCATGCGTGTATGTGTGTATGCATGCATGCACGTGTATGCATGCATGTATGAATGTCTGTATGTATGGGTGTACGTATGTATGTATGTCTGTAGGTATGGATGTGTGTATGTATGTATGGTTGGATGTACGTATGTATGTATGCATGCATGCATGCATGTATGCATGTATGTTGTATGTATGTATGTATGTATGTGTGTGTACGCATGTATATATGTATGCATACATGCATGTACGCATGCACGTATGTATACATGTATGTATGTAGATATGTAGGTAGGTAGGTAGGCAGGTAGATAGGTGTGCATACACACACATATATATATATATGTATACACATGTGTATGTAGGTATATATGTGTGTACGCGATGGTCCAACAGGTCAGAGGCGTGCTAAGATATCCGCTAGCAGATTGACACCATTTCTAGTTCGCGTGCGCGCCGCTTCCCCTGGGGACGGACCCCCAGACAAAAAACAAAACAAAAAAAACTGCGATGTCCGGGCGATGCCCGGCCGACCCCCCCTGGGCGCTTCAGGAGCACGCCAAGAGAGCGCCAGGACGCCCCCTACACGGCCCAAAAGGCCCCGAGTCGCCGAAAGATCGTTCCAAGACGCTCAAGATGGTTTCCAGATGGTTTTGAGAGGCCGCGAAAAAGCCCCAAGAGAGCCTCAAGAGGCTCTCCAAGATGGCCCCAACAAGCAACATCCCCCCTCTCTTTTAGGACATCGTGCGTTTTTCGCATGTACGGCGTTTCTCGTCTTTTCTGCTTTCCAACGCTCCAAGACGGCCCAAGAGGCCCCCAAGACCGCCCCAAGACGGCCCAAGAAGCCTCCAAGAGGGCCCCAAGACGGCCCAAGATGGCCCCAAGACCGCCCAAGAGGCGCCCAAGAGGGTCCCAAAACGGCCCCAAGCGAAGCCCAAGACGGGGACCAGGAACTGAAAACTCCATCCGTCAGCCCCAAGAGGCCCCCAGGAGACCCCAGGAGGCCCCCAAGAGGCCCCAAGGGGCCCACAAGACGCACCCCAAGAAGCACCAAGAGGCCCCCAAGATGCTCCAACACGGCCCCCAAGCGGCGAGGCAATATTGGCCCGCGGGATGAGCGAAGCGATTCAACGAACATATGCGAGAGGTAGAGGGAGAAATGGATAGTGAGGAAGATACATAATGGGAGATAGAGAGAAAAGAGAGAGAGAGAGAGGGAGCGCAACACAAACAAAAACAACAATTAGCCTGGCGAAGGACCCAACCATATGCAGTTGTGAATGCCGCAATTGTGCTGGGTGGTGGCGGACGCATGCGGGCGGTGCCACTGGGACCTTCGGTGGAGCTCCCTATGGGGCCACGAAACGCTGTACTGGGTGGGTGAGACGCGGTCAGCAAGGGCTGTGCTGCGTGGTGGCGGACGCATGCGAGCGGTGCCACTGGGACCTTCGGTGGAGCTCCCTATGGGGCCACGAAACGCTGTACTGGGTGGGTGAAACGCAGGCAGGGAGCAAGGGCTGCGCAGGGTGGTGGCGGACGCATGCGGGCGGTGCCGCTGGGACCTTTGGTGGAGCTCCCTATAGGGCTACGAAGCGCTGTTCTGGGTGGGTGAAGCGCAGGGAACAAGGGCTGTGCTGGGTGGTGGCGGACGCAAGCGGGCAGTGCCACTGGGACCTTTGGTGGAGCCCCCTATGGGGCCACGAAACGTGCGAGGGGTGTGCCAGAATGGGGTGTGGAACCGCATGCCAGCGCAGCCACTGGGGCCTTCGGTGGAGCTCCCTATGGAGCCACGAAACGTGTGAGAGGTGTGCCGAAATGGGGGCCACAAGACGTGTGAAGGGCGTGCCGAAAAAAGGGGTGGAACCGCATGCGAGCGCAGCCACTGGGGCCTTCGGTGGAGCTCTCTATGGGGCCACGAACCGTGTGAGGGGTGTGCCGAAATGGGGGGGGAACCACATGCGAGCGCAGCCACTGGGGCGTTCGGTGGAGCTCCCCATGGAGCCACCCACGAAGCGTGTGAGGGGTGTGCCGAAATGGGGGGTGGAACCGCATGCGAGCGCAGCCACTGGAGCGTTCGGTGGAGCTCCCTATGGGGCCACGAAACGTGTGAGGGGTGTGCCAGAATGGGGGGTGGAACCGCATGCGGGCGCAGCCACTGGGGCCTTCGGTGGAGCTCCCTATGGGGCCACGAAACGTGTGAGGGGTGTGCCAGAATGGGGGGTGGAACCGCATGCGGGCGCAGCCACTGGGGCCTTCGGTGGAGCTCCCTATGGGGCCACGAAACGTGTGAGGGGTGTGCCAGAATGGGGGGTGGAACCGCATGCGGGCGCAGCCACTGGGGCCTTCGGTGGAGCTCCCTATGGGGCCACGAAACGTGTGAGGGGTGTGCCAGAATGGGGGGTGGAACCGCATGCGGGCGCAGCCACTGGGGCCTTCGGTGGAGCTCCCTATGGGGCCACGAAACGTGTGAGGGGTGTGCCAGAATGGGGGGTGGAACCGCATGCGGGCGCAGCCACTGGGGCCTTCGGTGGAGCTCCCTATGGGGCCACGAAACGTGTGAGGGGTGTGCCAGAATGGGGGGTGGAACCGCATGCGGGCGCAGCCACTGGGGCCTTCGGTGGAGCTCCCTATGGGGCCACGAAACGTGTGAGGGGTGTGCCAGAATGGGGGGTGGAACCGCATGCGGGCGCAGCCACTGGGGCCTTCGGTGGAGCTCCCTATGGGGCCACGAAACGTGTGAGGGGTGTGCCAGAATGGGGGGTGGAACCGCATGCGGGCGCAGCCACTGGGGCCTTCGGTGGAGCTCCCTATGGGGCCACGAAACGTGTGAGGGGTGTGCCAGAATGGGGGGTGGAACCGCATGCGGGCGCAGCCACTGGGGCCTTCGGTGGAGCTCCCTATGGGGCCACGAAACGTGTGAGGGGTGTGCCAGAATGGGGGGTGGAACCGCATGCGGGCGCAGCCACTGGGGCCTTCGGTGGAGCTCCCTATGGGGCCACGAAACGTGTGAGGGGTGTGCCAGAATGGGGGGTCGCATGTGGAGCTCCCTATGGGGCCACGAAACGTGGGAGGGGGCCACGAAACGTGTGAGGGGTGTGCCAGAATGGGTGTGGGAGGGAGAGGAGGGGGGAGGAAGGGGAGGAGGAGGGAGGAGGAGGAACGCGGGGCGACGTCTCTTCAAAACGAGGACCCAACACCACAGGATGGTTGGGAAAAAGCAGAAAGAGAGAGAGAGAGAGAGAGAACATATCCAGGCAAGGCAAGGAATGCCAAGGCGTCGGGGGGCAGCGGTACTGGAGACCTCCAAGTCGGGACGGGCAAATGGAGTCCCAAATACGTCGATGCATCGGCGCTGGCATGGCAATCTGGATCCCGCATGCTCCGATTCCATGTAGCAAACCTGGAGGAGAGGGAATAATGTGATCCCCCCGCACCGGTATTGTAGGTCACTGTCTTCAAGAAGCCCATGAGGCGCCGGCTGTAGTCTGGATTGTGGTCCTGGCGAAACGTCGGCACACACAGGCACGACTGTGCGCCCCGACATGGCATCTTCAGTCATGCAAGCGCTTGCAACATGAACATGTTGTGTCCATCCTCCTACACCGGCTCTTTGTGTTCCTCGTGCTCCCCTTGACGCCGTGCACCGACTCCCTCTCCAACAGACGTGAGCCGAATCAGACGAACCAACACAGCAAGAACGAGGGCATCCTGCGCGGAATACAGTCGACCCGTATCATAATGACGCACGACAAGGATGCAAGGGCTTTGGAAGGCCATTTCGGAACTTCTCGAGCGGGGCGAGGCCAAGGAAAGTGGCCAAGAAGAGACCGTGGAGGCAAGGATGCAACAGTACGCTTGGGAAAATTGCCCATCCTTGCCTTGCGGGTTGACTGCAGCCGGACGCCCTGGCCAAGAAGGACTCATCCTTAAATGGCAATACTGCACAATCCATGTTTTGTCCCTCCAGATCCCCTCCCCCTCTATCACCTCAACCAACCTCTCGCCGAGGATCCCCTACTCCTTGGCAAGCCTGCTCGTTCCCTCCTGCGCATCTCGCCCTTCCGCTGGGCACGAAACCGTGACCACGTGTTGCATGCCACCCCGCCACTCGCTTCGATGCCCTCACCTCCCGCCTACCCGATTCTCCGCCGACTCCTATCCCTCCTCCTCCTCCTCCGCCGCCGCCTCCTCCGCCTCCTCCTCCTCCTCCGCCTCGTCCGCCTCCTCCTCCTCCTCCTCCTCATCCTCGTCCTGCTCCTCCTCCTCCTTAAGTTCCTCCTCATGCTCCGCTTCCGTTTCCTCCTCCTCCTCCTCCTCCTCCTCCTCCTCCTCCTCCTCCTCCTCCTCCCCCCCCCTCCGTCCCATTCCTCCTCCCTCCTCCTCTCCTCCTCCTCCTCCTCCTCCTCCTCCCCCTCCTCCTCCCCCTCCCCTCCCCCCTGCCCTCCCGCATCAGTGCCCTCAGCCCTGCGCTGCCGTCGTCGCCGGCTCGGGCAGCAGCGGCGCTGCGGGATGCGTGATGCGCAGCCGCGTCGAAATCAGCACCATCCTCCACAAACTTATCGCCCCCGCTTCCCACCCCATGCGACCTCCCGACGAGTGGGGGGGCTTGGACCGGCGGCGTGCGGGGGGGTGCTGAAAAGTAGAAGGCCCTCTCAGAAGGCGGCGGGAGATCTCCGAAGTCCTCGCGTTTTCTAAAAGAGTGTTCTGTGTCTTCGGGGAAAACAACTTTTCAGAAGGTGGATGGGGCGTCCGAACCTTCGAGAAGGCCCGCTTTTCCAGCTTCCCTCCCGCGGGCGCGCCACCTAATGGAGCGGAGCCGCCTTTCATCTGCGTAGCTGCTGCTTACTGTTCAACTTAAGGCCGCAAAGCCGACGGCACTTTCACTCGAGATCCAAAACTTCGGGTTCCCCAAAAAGCGTGAAGGGTTACCCCCCCGACGGGGGTCAACTTCGCCGAGTCGTCGCGCCGCGACGGGGGTCGGAGCGCCTTCTGCGCGCGGTGGCTGCCCGCGACGAGTAGATGTGGGTGTGTCGGCGGGGGTGACGCCCCCTGGCGTTTATCAAGAAACTCTGGGTATGTGTTCCGACGGTCCGAAGCCGAAATCCACCGTGGGCGCGGCGCGGCGCCAAGGCGAGAACCACACTTGGAGACGACCCATGTTTCGTGCCAGTACCTGTCGCAATATATAAATTGTACGCGCGCGGCTCTGTGGCGAACACCATCCTTTTGACAACGTCCACCATCCTTCCGTGCAGCTGTTGGGCGACGTTCAGGTTCACGTGCGCGGAACGAGGCGACAGCCACATTTAAACAACGGCGCGCCCTGCACCCTGGTAGATGATGGAATTGCCAAACCTGGCGCTCATGAGCAGTGCTGCGACCACGCCAACCCGCCCTACCGACACGCATTGTGGAGCGACGGAAACTGCTTACAACAAACGGGGACGGGGAATGATTCGACATATCGACACCTTCTGGGGCGAAGATGGTGTCATGATGCGATTGGCTCAGGATTCAGTCCAGGGTATTTATCTAATATATATATATATATATATATATATATATATATATATATATATATGGCGGCCGTTGCTTCTGGATCCCGCACGGACCGTCAAAATACATTACGAACTGCATGTGTGACAGAAGTCGGTCCGTGCTTTCACTGCCGCGTCGTGTCTTTGGCACTGCGCCGTCAGCGTTCCTGTCTCCGGCGACGCCGCCGATGCAACCTTCTCCGGGCCTTTTCAACTGCGTGCGTCCTTTGAGGTCTCGCCTGGCCTGAGGATGCCCACCAAGTCGCCGACCTCCGAATTCAGGTCCTCAGTAGAAAGAGCCAGCCGAGCCCGAGCTCACCGTTTTATCGTCGACCGGGCCGTCGCCGCGATGGTCGCCGTCGTCATATCTCTCGTGGCCTCTGATAGTGCCAGAAAAATCAACCTCCTTCTGCGTCGCCAGAATATTGGGCGCCGCTGCGGTCGCCGAATCGAGAGATCAGCGGCGCTCGACCATAGAGGACCTTGTAAGGCGCGCAGCCTGCGATGGTCGAAAGGCGCTTTTTGCTGCGCACGGCATCGCCCAATCTTCTCGCGAACAATACTGGCAGCTCCTCCGGGCGGCACTGCGCGCCGAGCAAATTAAGGTGGATCCGCAAGATCTCGCGGCGTCGCCCCACAATCTGCGCACGATGCCCCGGCACCTTCAACCGGGCCAGCCAATCTGGCCGAGAACGGAGCCAGGTTCTTCACCTGCCAGGGCACTCTCGCCGTCCACGGTGAGCACCGTTATCAGAACGAACTGCTGGATCTACTCGGTCCACATGAAGTCCAACAACAGATCCAAAGTCTTTGCGCCGGGCAACTTCGCCAAGGTCCATCGGGCGCAGCCGTCGCGCAGATGGCCTACGAGCCGTTCATCGTAGAACAGCAAGTCTAAGTGCACCCCGTCGTTGGAACTGACGCTGATCTTGCTCGCGCTGATCGCGCGGTTGTCGCGCTTCACCCCTAGCCTGCACGCGCGGCATGCGTCCGCGCGCGCTCGACCACCAGGGCCAAAACTTTGGGCGGAGCCCCAGCCGCGGTCAACAGCCTATGCAAGGCCTTCATCTTCATGTCTGCGTGGAACCACCGCAGGTGAAACTTTCGCCGCGCCGTCCGTGAGACCGCCTCGCAAGCACTGAGAACAGCCCTCCTTGCGGACCCAACGCCCCCGCCTGTTCCAGTCGATATCCATCTTCCCCCGTGGCGCCCGACCACCCTCGCCGCCTTCGCTGGGGGGTCGCGCAGCTGTTTCTGGAACGTCCTCGGCATCTCGCGCATCATCAGTCCCGGACGGGCCTCCACCGCCGATAAGACACGCGCAGAAGTGCGCGCCCCCCCAACTCCAGAACGCGTGATTCCGACCTCGATTGCTGATCTGCTTTGTGCGGAGATCGACGCATGTCCAGGCTTCGACTCGGCCTCCCCCTGACGCGCTGTCTGCGCCGTCATCTAGGCCCCTGCGGTGCGATTGCCCGACATTCGCCAGGCCCACTCGCACGCTGAATGTCTCTACCGTTGTAAGCTCCACACTTCCAAACCGTCGGCCCGATCCTCCGTAGGGTTCCTGATGCGGCCCAAGTGTGGGCTGAGGAACCCCGGGAGGTGGTGGCGGTCTGTCAGGAGGTGCCTGAAACTTGCCGGTAGCTCAGACGCCTCGGCGAGCCACGCGAGGGGCCGCCGCTGCAGCGGCCGGCGCTGCCAACGGGGCCCGTGCGCCGGGTATCCAGCGAAGATCCAAATCTCCATCGGGTCAAAGATGTGCCTCCTGTTCGTCTGACGAATCCGCACCTGGAGCTCCTGGGAATGCTGGCGCTGTCGCCGCGGTCGCCGCCCCCTTCAGACACTCTGTCGCGGCGCTCGCGGTCGCCGCCGCTAAGCCTAACGTCGCTGCCGCAAAGCCTGGCCGCGCTGCAACTCAGCCACGCGGTTCAACTATGTGTCGCGCGATGCCACAAGCTCCGCGCCCCCGGGCGTCGGCGCGCCTCGCGCGCGCCATGGCGCTCGCCGCGCCTGGGGCCCGAGCCGCGCCGGCAAGGGCGTCTCCAAGTAGCTTGGACAAGCGCGTTTCACTACTCGCGAAGAAAACTACTCACACAATGGACTGGATCCGCCGCTGGGGATTCACGATCTGTTGCAGAAGAAGACAAATTATCGTGGACGTTTTGCGAGCGGGCACTTCACGGATAATGGAACGCGCTCGGCGATGAACCTTGGATCCGGCAGCGCTCACTAGAGTAAGGACCCCCTGGTATCCGAGCTGATCTATCGCCGCCGCCACGCGTGACATCGCGAATTGCTGACGTCTCCTTAGGCCTCCCTCCCGCGATCCATCGCGTTGATCGCGCGGGCGCCAGGGGGCCCGCCGCGCGGCGCAGCGACGGCCTAGTCAACATCGCTCATGACATCGAGATTGGGCCCACCTCGACACCTCACTCTGTTGCAGGTGCGACTGACAGATCCGCGCCCCCCCGCACATTTCCAGCACAACCATGCCCGAATCGATCCCTCCAATATAGACAACCAGATGAGAAACACGCGTCGCGCGCCGAACTCCAGGCTGAAGCGCCCGCGCCGCTCCGTCGTCTCCAGGCGCGTCGTAAGTTACAGACGATGTAGTAGTCGTCAAAAGACATCGTGCTTGGGCATCCTTCAATGCGCCCGTAAACGCCCTGACCTCGGGCGCGATCCTGCGGGGCACCGCCGGGCCATTGTCTGATGAGCGTCGTGGATCTCCTTGAACACGAGCACCCAGTGCTGAACTTGCTGCTCATCTGCTGCTCCTTCGGTCGAAACTGCCTGGGAAGCCCGCCAAGCAGGGGGCGCGCATCCTGCACCTGCGCCTGCGAATGTCGAGATCGCGCGATCCACTCTGTCACCCCGCTCTCGATCTCTGGCCTCATGGGGGAAAGCGCGCTCGCCGAAAGAACGCCGGCGAAATTCCGACTCGCGCGGTAGAACCCCGTGAACACTGACGGCTCTTGGATCTGCCCACGCGGCGCTGCTGCGCTCGGCCATCAGCGCAACGTCGCCTCCGCCCGCTCTCGCGGCCCTCGCGCGCGTCTCCAAGGAAGAATCCAACGTCGCCGCAATGGTCGCCGCCTCCACCCAGCTCCTCGTCGCCCTGGCAGGTCGGCCCGGAAAAAATTGAAACGCCCTCCAGTGTCCTTCGGTGAGAAGGCGACTCAAGTCGCGGGTCTCGTCGCCTTGCCAGCCTCCCTCCCGCGCCGCGCGCGTCGCCGTGGCAAGACCAAAACGACGTCCGAGCGTTTGCAGTTGACGCGGCGGTGCCCTCCAGGCGCCGGGCAGCGCCCCAGCCGCCACTGCCGGGGCCTTGCCCCGTCGGGCGGAAGTCTCGACGCGGGCCACTCCGCGCCCCCGCCAGACAGTCGGCGAACCGCGCGCACTTCCGAATGTCGCCGGAGTTGCTCGTCATGAAGCTTAACGTTTCGGCCATTGGCTGCAAAAGGCCGCTGGGCACCCAGCCCCCTGCCTCTTGTTCGCCCCCCTGAACTTCGAGCTTTCGATCTGGCACCAGTGACCAGTGAACGCTGCAGCCGATGGCCAAGGCCCAGATGAGTGCCCCCGCTGGAAGCGCCAAATCATGTCACCCAGGACCGCGCGGGCGTTGCTTGCCGAGGCCTCGCTCCGCGTTGGCATCCAGCCTCTTCGCGCTCCAGCGAGCTGTTGCCCTGGAGGGCTGGCGAGTTGCTGCCGGGGGTCACCAGGGACGCGTAGTCGTCGACGTTGCTGGCGCCTTCGCCTCTCCTGGATATCTCCTATGCTGCGATGGGAATATTCCACTGCCCCCAACGATAGTCGTAATAGTGTCTAACTCCACTGACGTCCAGCGGCTATCGCAGGGGCGGCTGATCTCCTCCAAATCGCGGGGCAAACACTCCATCTCGCATTGCTGCTACGCTCGAGGGGCGACAACCAGAGGGTCCGCCAATATTCCCATCGCGCCGCTGTCCATCCCGGCAAGTTCATGGCCCAGGTCGCGCGGCTCCTCCTCCTCGGAGCCCCCGAAGTCGCCGTCGCACTGTGAGAGGCTGTCCTCCTCATCGTCGTCTTCGAAGCATCGCGATTTCCCTGCCGCGACCTCGTCGCCGTCGTCGAACGCCGAACGGTCAACGACCAGCTCCGTCTCGACGTGTTCGCGGCCTCCTCGCTCGAAGAAGTAGCCGCGCGAATTCGCCCCCGGCCCGCGGCGGGAGCGGCCGACGGCGGAGGGCGCGAGGCCTTCGGCGGTGGCGCAACTGAGGCCGACATGCCTGGGATACCCGAGATCCTGCGCAGGCAATATTCCGGCGCGGCCGCGCCCGCCGCCGCGCCGGGACCGACTCGAGACCCCCGCTTTCGCAGCCCCAGGTCTGTGGCGTCACTCCCGCAGCCCGCCCAGTCCCAGGGCTGGAGCGGCCACAAGCCTCCGGCCCATCGGCGTGGCTGGGCTGCTGAGCCCCGCCGACATTCCCAATTCTCGCATGGGTCTCCAGCGCAGGAGGCGATTGGGAGACGTGCATTTCGCTGTCAGAGACAACTGTGAACATGCGTTCGCTTCCTAGGCCGCTGGTCCGCTCTGGATCGCCTTGGGGCCGCGGGCGTTATCGCCGCGCAGCAGAAGCGCAGCGCCAGGTTCGCGTCCGCGATCGACGCCTCTGCGCCCTTGGCGCCGACGCCGTCGTCGGCAGCTTCTGCGAAGAAGGCGAACGTTCCAGAGCCGTTGCCCGAGAGCACCTCCTAACAGCAGGCTGCCACGAGCAATGCTGAAGCCGATTCAAGGCGCAGCGGCTCCCGCTGCAGAAACAGGGCGCGCCCCGCATCCACCTTCCCTGAGCGGGCAGTCCTTGCCCACGTGGACTCCTGACTCGCGCGGGGGCCCAGCGCACCTCGCCACCATGCCGCCTCGACCGAACGGATTGCGTCGGCCCCCCTTCTCGCGGCGGCAGCCCTTGCCGCCGCCGCCGAGACAGTTGGGGTGTCCGGAGCCGCCATTTCAGACGAGTGGGAAACTGCCTGTATCTCCTCCTTCCTTGCCGAACACCTCCGACACCTCGTTTGACAGCGACGAGAAACCTCCTCCAGCGCTTCTTGGCGGACAGGTAGCGCGCGCATAGATGCAGCTCGATGGCGCTTTCTCTTTTGCTCATCTCCCCGGAAGAATCATGGCCCAGCCATGTCCTCGCCCTCGTAATTGCTGGCGTCGGTACCGTTACCTTCTTCATCGTGCCCGGCGCCACCCTGCATGTCTCGTTTCTGCAGGTGGGTCGAGCATGCGCCTGGTGAAACTGCTGGCCTCGGCGCCTAGGCTTCCATACCTAGGCCTGCGAAGACGCCGGTTCACTCGAGGAGACGCCACTGTCTCCCCAAAACTCGAAGGTCGGGTATACTTGTGACCGGTTCAATTTCCGCCGCTGGCGGGCCTGTTATGTCCGTACTGGTGGATGTACTCAACCATCTCATTGCACTGCTGGCCCGTGTTTCGGAAGTGGCAGCGGAAGTGGATGATCAGTTTGTTCCACTCATGCGGCGCGCATCGCAAGGCACCGAGCAGCATCCACGAATCATCCTGCGGCGCCAGGTTGAAGTTGCCGGGGGTCATCGCGCGCCTACGGGGCCACCGCGAAACTCGTCAACGCTTCGTCCACCGTTTCAATGTCGCGCCGAACGAGCGCGAGAAGGTCGTTGGTTCTCCTCAGTCCGCTGTCCTCGCCCAGCGGCGCGAACCACCCCAAATGTACGAGAAGGCGACTCTGATGATGCGAGAACTGCCGCCCTCCGACTCTCTCTCTCCTACGTCATCTAGGTCACCGTCTCGCAACTGACTCAAGTGCAATCTCGCGTGCCCGACGCACTGGTTGTATGCTTGTCCCATCGTACCTAAAGACCACATCCCAAAACAAAAATCGAGCACCCACGAAAGTATCGAAGCAGTGTCGGACTTCCTTTCTGGTGTTCGAAATCCTCTCTGTTGGTCAAAGCAACAGAATGTTGGACAATTAAAGGACTGGCTGACCCCCCAGTCTTCAGAGTCACCGCTGGCATTTGCTGTTCAGGTAGGACGTCTCTCGCCGCCGCTGCCGCCCACAGGGTTATGGCCACGAGCCAGCGGTTATGGCCTGAACGGGTAGCGGTCGTCGATTTCGGGCGCCCATGCTGGCGGCACTCTCGGGAAACCCTCAACCATCACACCGCTGCCGAAGTCCATCTGGATGTTGTAGCTGATGTCGTGGTATAGGACCGGCTCAACTCTCCTTGCCTCAGTGTCGGTTGGTTTCGCCTCCTTGATCTGGTCGAGAATCTGCGCAGTGGTAGCGCTAGAGCCCACCTGCCGCGGTCTGGCAAGCTCCGCTACCAAGTCAAACTAGAGACTCGCTATCCCTCGCCAGGTCGTGCCAGCTGCAGCGCGCCCAGCCCGTCGCGGGCCCACGGGCCCAGGCCGGCGCGGCGTGCGCAAGGCCTCACGCCTTGTATGCTTGAGCCAGCACGCCAGCGGAGAGCAGCAATATCATGGTCCTGATGTACTTGACTCATATCGTACGCCCCCGACCCTCACCGTGACAGACTGTGGCACTGGGCGCACTGCGGCCGTGCGGGGGGCGCACTGGGGGGCTGGGGGGGGGCGAGCATTGCGGTATGGGGGGGATGGGAAGCAGAGAGGAGGAGGAGGGCAGGACGCGCGCAGCGGCCCAGATGGTCAGCAAAAACTCCCTGCGAACCCACAGAACGAAGGCCCTCCGTGAGCCGCAGCTGCTGGAGGGCCTCCTGCGGCAGGAGAGCCTCTCGGAGCTGGCGGCAGCGCCTGCAAGCCTCGCGCCTCCGGCCCGCGGAGGGCCGCCTCTCAAGCAGCCGCCCCCCTCTCTCCTTCGAGGCCTCCCGAATGGCTGCCGAGCAGAGGGGGCCAGAGGATTGCACCGCATCGCCAGTGCATCGGCGCTGCACCGACGACGACGCCGATGCAGCGGCGCTCGCCCCCCACTCTGCTCGGGCCCCACCACGGAGGCCTGGAGCTCTCTCCTGCTCCTCCGCCGCGCCCTGCTGCTGCCTGTGACCTCCACCTGCTCTGGCCAGGCCCGCGGGCCGACGAAGGGAGGCTGGCCGTGGTGGCGAGACGCTGGCAGGAGGCCCAGGCAGAGCGGGGAGAGTCGGGGAGGGCCGCCGTTGTCTAGGCCTCCCCTCCTCTGAACAGCAGGTGCGCTCGACGCACCTACGCCGAATCCTCACTGACGGCTCCGTCGCCGCCTCCGCGGGGGCCGGCAAGGCCGTTGGCGAGGCAGCCGTCCTGGGCTGGATTGAACTCGTTGAAGACCTCCCCGGCAGCCCCGCGAGTGCGAGCAGAGACGGAGGGGGATGGCTGGCCCAGGATGGGGGACGAGGGGGGAAACTCGGCCCAACGTCGGCGAGACGTGGCAGACAGATCAGCGGCAGGTCCCCGAAACTGCAGGGAGGGGTGGGACACGGCGGAGGGAGGGGTGGGACACGGCGGCCTAAAGCCGGCGCTCCACGGCAAGTGCAGCCAACCCGTACCACAAGGATGCGCGGTAAGGATGCAAGGGTCTTGGAGGCCCGTGATAACGTGTTTCGAACGAGGTTGACCAGCGAGAGTCGCCAAGGATGGGCCGAAGGGGCAAGGATGCAAGGGCACCCTTGGGAAGGTTGCTCACCCTCACTGTGCGGTATGCCGTGTCCGTAATCCATCGCTGAAGTATATACGGACCCGCACCCTCCTTCAGGGCGGTTTGGAATATCGGGTCGGGCGGAAGGGGGGGATAGCAAAGGGGGGGTTTGAGAATCAGCTCACGTAGCTGATTTTCCCGGCGCCTCCCTGCGCCCGAGGCGGCTATGTATCGAGGAATGGGCCCCTCGGTGAAGCCGAAACCAGCTGCATGCAGCAAATGTCGTACCGCCCCTTTCCCAATCCTGCCCTTTCGCCCGGCCCGAGAGTTCATGGGGTCGGAGGAACGCGCCGCATCGGCGATGCATCGGCGATACACCGGCGGTCTGTCGGCGATGCACTGGCGATGCACCGGCGACGTCGGCGATGCATCGGCGACGTCCGCGGGAAGAACATCGGGGTCCAGATCGAGCCGCATCGTCGACGCATCGACGATGCGGCGCGATGCTCCGACACCATCCGCCCCGACCCCATCTGGGAGGCCGACAAACACTTTGGGTCGGGAGCCCACACTGGACGTACAGTCGAGGCGTTGACCTAAGGAACCCCAAATAAGGAACGAGGCCCCTTTCTTCCATAAGTGAACCTTCGATTTCCTGTCGAAAACATAAGGAAAGCCTGAGGCAAGCTGCGAAACACTTAAGGAACGCGGAGCCCCTCCCCGACGAAAAGGGTTCCTTCTTCAGGGCCCCGACTGTACGGCGCGATCCTCCGACACCATCCACCCCGACCCCATCTAGGAGGCCTGCAAACACTTCAGGTCGGGAGCCCACACTGGACGTATGCGCCCAAAACCACGTGCACGCACACGGCCCCCCAGTCCGCGGGGCCAGCCTCGTGATGCGAACGCTCGCGCAGCACATGCGCTCGACACCGACGAGGATCCAAGAACGTGCGCGTTGGGTGGCAACTCGTGGGAGCCTACAGTCGGGGCGTTGACCTAAGGAACCCCAAAAAAGGAACGGGGCCCCTTTCTCCCATAAGTTGAACTTCGATTTCCCATGGAAAACCTCAGGAAAACAGAAGGCAAACTGTAGAACAATCAAGGAACACCGAGCCCCTCCCCAACGAAAATGGCTCCTTCTTCAGGGCCCCGGCTGTACCGTACCATCTTGTTGGCTCTTTCCGGATCGACGCTCATCGACGCGAACTCGACGCTAATTCGAAGCGAATCGCCGCTGACCGACGCCAAATCGGCGCTATCCCATCGACTACAGGACGCTACTCGACGCCAATCGGCGCTAAAGACGGAAGCCTGAGGGTACAAAAGGCTCCCATGATTGGCTACCGAATGTACGTCCCTTCTTTCGCTCCTGGTTGGGAGTCAACCTGTGTCAATCCCTGCGCGGTTGCCCGGGTTGCCTGAGCATCGTTTAACCGATCCCCACTCGCGTGGCCTGGGCCCCGCTGGCCAGTTCACCCACCCTAGATGGGGACGTGGGCAGCTCCTGCCAGATTTCGAGGGGCATAGATCCCCAACCGGGGGGATGAACTGGTGGGGGTCTGGATGGGGATGGGGCTGGAGCTGGGGACCGGTTGAACACTGCTTGCCTTACGTCGAGCCTGTCCCCCTACAGGGGGATTTTCGACGAAACAATAAAAAATACCCCAAAAATAATCAAAACAAAAATCCAAAAATAGTCTTGGGACTATTTTTCGAGTAGTCTTTGACCTTTTGGGGGGTGTTCTTAGGGTACTTTTTATCCTTCGTCGAGACTCCCCAAATAAAAAATGCTCCCACAATAAGCAAAAAATATTCCAAAAATAATATTGGGACTATTTTTCGAGCACTATTTGACCGTTTCGGGCCATTCTTGGGGTACTTATTATTCTTCGTCGAGAATCCCCCTGTACTCGCCATCGCTCGGACGTCCATTCCCTGTGCTTTTTTCGGTTTCGTGCGTGCTTTTCTTCGCCAAAGATCGAGGATGCTCCTCGATGGTCCTCGCCGAAGAAAAAAATGCACACGTCCGAGCGATGCCGAGTGTAGGGGGACGGGCCCGACTCAGGGAGGGTCCGCGAGCCAGCTCACGCACATCCGGCCTTCACGGCGCCTGCTCCCGTCTCGCCAAGGGGCGCGCCCGGGTGCCCAGGCCCTCGCCGCCACGGCTGCTCTGTCGCAGCGTCGACCCCCAGGGGTCGCGACGCACTCTCGACGAGCGAGCAGCACACCCTTTGATCCGCGGGTCGAGAGCGCCCCTCTTCTGGTCGAAGCTGAGCGGGCCGCGCGAAGCTTGAATGAAGCAGGGAAAAGGGGGGAGGACGCGGCGGAGCCTCAGAGAGAGAGGCCGAGAGGAGGCATAGCCTCGGAAACAGGCGGTCACCCAACGAGCAACACACACCCACACCCACAGGGAGGCCGGGGGGAGGAGGGCTGGCTGTGGGTACCTGGCGGTCGGAAGAAGCAAGTAGAAGCATGACGCAGGAGGGCGTTGGAAGTAGATTGGGCATCCGCCCGCCCCCTAGAAAGGACGGCAAAGGTAAAGCCACTCGATCATGGAAGCAGGGGGGCGCCGAAAGTAGACTGGAATCTGGGCCTCCAAAAACACCTACTTTCAACGACCGATGGGCATGGGCGCGGGTCCCGTTCGAGTGGGCACCCCCCTCCGACAGCACGCACCCCTAGCCCCGGCCGTCCCCCCCTATGGGTATGAATGTGTATTGTTCTGTCGCCATTCTCCGGGACCGCTTTTTCATCCTGAACCGTTTCTTGACTTAGGTCGGGCATGTCCCCCTGCAGGCGGATTTTAGACGAAGCGTTAAACAAGAAGTCAATCAATACCCCAACAGTACAGGAAAATAGAAACATCGTCCCCAGACTATCTTACAAATGTGTTTGAATGTTCCTGCTGTAGAGGAACATGCCCGCGCTTGGTGGCAGGGCCGAGATCAGCAGCGTGCGGCAATTTGCGTCCCCCCGCACCCTCCCCTCGCCCGCCCTCGGTCGCACGAGCCGAGTAATCCTTGTCGTCGCGTTTGCAGGTCACTTTTCGGATCTCCCCTGCAGCCGGTCGGGACGATTCGTGGCACGCTCTCGGCGAGGCGCAGCTGAGATCCCGAGGCTGGAAGATTGTAAATCGCCCAGAGCCGCTCAAAACGTCCGAAACACCTCCAACTCCGACCCGATCCGCCAACCCGATCCTCCTCCTCCCCCCTCTGTCCCAGACCTCCCTCTCGTCTGCCCCTGCGCGGCTGACGGAGAGGCACCGAGGCGCTGCCAACCACAGAAAAAAACCCGTCCACAGCGTGCTGAGGGGTCCAGGGAGCGGACGGTGCACGCGACGCGTCGCACCGGCTGTTCGCACCGCTCGTCCTGCCCCGTCTCCTCCTGCGCTCCCTCCTGAGGCTGCTAGCTCTGACAACGTCTCTCGCACGGCGGGCTGAACCGTCCATCGGTGAAACGAAATACCCGTGACCGCCCAGCCGTAAACCACGGCTCGGGCGCTTGCACCAAGGACGTGCTGCTCTCTTCGTCGTCTTGCTCTGGAGGTAAGATCCGTCAACATAATCTTCTGGGGGTCCATGCGGACTTCTTGGGTAAGCGCTGGACCCCCCTGGCGGAACAAACGTCGCCGCTCCTGGTGCGCTGCGCGCACAAGTGAGGGGGGTCCAGCGCCGATCCTAAACATGCGCGCGAAACGATGAATATGTTTGATCATGCTCTCTTGAAGAAATGCGGCACTGCAAGTTCGACCCCCCACCCTAAGCAAAGACCATACTTGAGGTATATGGATCTTGCTGACGCTGCTGTCAAAATGCCTCTCCTTTTGCAAGATGCGCTACTTGCGAAACATGCCTGCTACATGTGAACAGTGACCGCTATTCTGGCGCAAGCCGGCTTCATGCGTTGTTTATGATACGCGCGTGCCCGAAGCGCTGCGGCCGTGGCGACTTTCGACCTGAATGGGAAGAGTGGTAGCATCCGGGCTGGCTCACACTTCCTGGCACTGGGAGATGTCACAAGCCTCGGACAGACAAGATACGTAGCCATGAGCCCATCTCCTGGAACGGACCAGCTGACGCTTGTTGGCTGCTCATTCTGGGGACCTTGCTGGCGCCACTCGCTCCACCCGTGCGTCGAAGCTGCGTCGAACGCCGGTCGATTTGAATCGACCTTGAGTCGAACTTGAGTCGAACTGGGATCGAACTTGAGTCGAACTGGGGTCGAACAGATCCATTAGGTAGGCCCCAGGAAGGTCCCCAAACCGAGCATCTGACGCTTGGTCCGCGGGCGCATCCGGGACCCCACCCTGGCAAATATTCCTCGAGCGGCGTCCAGCCGTGGCGCCCAGGGGGCGCCCAGCGGCCGGCTCTCGCAGGGAGCCTCGCCCAAAGCACGTACGAGCTACGGAAACATCTCTTATATATAACTTATTAGTATTATTATTATTATTATTATTAGTATTATTATTATTATTATTAATTCGCCGGCCCAACGGGCCAGAGGCGTGCTAAGATCTCCGGTAACTGGTTAACAATTGTATTGTACTAGTTCGCGCGCGCGGGGCGGCCCCTGGGGGTCCCCCGGCGAAAAGTACCCCGCCCGCCGCCTGGGAAGGTCCCGCCCGGTTCAACTCAGAGATGGTTTTCCTTCTGGGTGCGGCCTCTCAGGCCGCCCTGAGCGCGCCAAGAGTGCCCCAAGAGGCCCCCAAGATTGCTCAAGAGGCCCCCGAGACGTTCAAAGAGCGCTCCAAGGCGCCGAAGATGACCCCAAGACGGCCCAAGAGACCCCCAAGACAGCCGAAGAGGCCTTCAAGACGCCCCAAGAGCCTTCCAAGAGGCCTCCGAAGAGAGCCCCAAGAGGCCAAAATCGTTGTTTTTCATTGTTTTTTCCGATGTTTTTGGCGTTCTGGCTTTTTCGGCTTCCGGACGCTCCAAGACGACCCAAGAGGCGCCCAAAATCGCTCCAAGACGGCCCACGAAGCTCCCAAGACGGCCCCGAAACGGCCCAAGAGGGCCCCCAAGACGGCCCAAGTGCCGCCCAAGACGGACCAAGAGGCCCCAAGACGGGCCCAAGAGGGGCTCAAGAGGGATGCAGAGAACTGAAAAATCGAGCCCTCCGCCCCAGAAGGCGCCCAGGAGGCCCCAAAAAGGCCCCAAGAGGCCCCCAAGAGGCCCCCAAGACGCCCCAAGAGGCGCCCAAGAGGCCCAAAAGAGGCCCCAAGAGGCCCGAAAAAGGCCCCCAAGAGCCCCCAAAACTCGGCTAGCCCGCAACGGTGCGACAATATGGGCTGGCGGAATGAGCGAAGCGATTAAATAATAGTATGATTAGTATTATTATTATTATTATTATTACTATTATTATTATTACTATGATTATTATTATTATTATTAGTATTATTATTATATATATGTATATCGATCTCTATATATATAGAGAGAGAGATAAAAAGGCCTCGCGCGAGGCAGCACAGCGGCGCCGCGCGGTGGCTCGCGCGAGGCGCCAGCGGCGCACGCCGCATCCCTGCCTGGGCGACGGAGGCGCTCGCGGGCGACCTTGCGCGGGCAATTTTCGCGTCAACGTCGGCACAGTCGAAGCCGATCTTGGCGGCGCGCACAAGGCGGTGGGGGAGGGGGGAGGGCTTCTTAGAAGCAGGCTGCTTCTAGAAGGCACCGGCCTTACATCTATAGATAAGGCCCGCGCCTTCTAAGAAGCAGGGGTGCTTCTCAGAAGCCCTCCCCCCTCCCCCACCCCCTTGTGCGCGTGGCTGACGATCTTCAGCGTCGCTCAAGGTGACACCGGTGCCGGCGCTCGCAGGAGGGTCCACACGGCGGGGCCGCGCGGAGCGGCGCCAGAGCGCCGGGCAGGTGGGGAGGCTGGCAGAGGCCCCCGGGGCGGAACAAGAACTGGGCAGCCAGCGCTCAGAATGACTACGGTCAAAGCGTATAGTATGGACGCGAGGTAAGGACGCAAGACCCTTGGAGGCCGAAGTTGGATTTTTGGGGCGGGGGGCGGCCAGTGAAAACGGCGAAGGACGGGCCGCAGAGGCAAGGACTCAAGGGTACCCTAGAGGAAGGCGCGCGTCCTTACTAGGCGCGTTGACTGTAGGGGCCTCCATTATGGGGTCCGAGATGATAAGATGGGGTCGGAAGACCGCCCTGATCGCCGATGCCTTGCCCATGCATCGGCGGCGTCGGCGATGCAAGGGGCGACGTCGGTGTGGAGAAGATCGGGCTCCGCCCCCCAAGACCACTTCTTCATCCCGGGCCGATCTGACCACTTCTGCATCCCGGATCGACTTCTGACGGTCCCGAGCTCGAAAGCGTCAGAACAAACATCAATTATGTTGCATCATCGGGGGACCTCATCTGTCCCGTCGCGCCCCCATCCGCGTCGAATCCGTGTCGAATCCATGTCGGACTCACCGAATCCGTGAATCCGTGTCGAAACCGCCCGTTTCGACTCCGCGTCGGGTCCACCCTCGCGCCCGAAGCCGCAGGCGCGCGCACGAGCCCCGTCGACCCGCTGCAGCTGGTCGTCGGGGAGGTTCCGCAGCCGGTTGATGGCCTTCGCTATCCGGCGTGCCGCGAGGCTGGGATTGGGCTGGGCGTGTCGCCATCTACAGGAGGATGGGCCAAGAAGAAACAACGCATGCTCTGGTGACGATATTTCGTGCTCTAATGACCGCTTTTTCCCTACCTAGGCTCTGCCTAGAAGGGTTCTTACTGTCTATGCTTGAAGGGCCGGGCAGCGGATAACGCCCCGGGCGGTTCCCCCGGCATCCGCCCCGCGGTTCCCCCAGTTACGTCTCCTTAGCTTAGCGTTGCGTATCTCATCTTAGCTTAACTTATTTCATCTTAGCTTGGCTCAGCTTCATCTTAACTCAGGTTTATCTGAGCTTAGCTTACCTTCATCTTAGCTTCGCTGAGCTTAAGCATAGCAGAGTACAGCATAGCATAGCATAGCGTAGCATGGCATAGCGCAGCACAGCATATCATAGCATAGCCCAGCATAACATAGCATAGCATAGCATAGCATAGCATAGCGCAGCACAGCACAGCACAGCACAGCATATCATAGCATAGTATAGCATAGCAACTAATGCTGCTTTCCTAGGGGCTCCAACTTCTAGGTAGGGTCGCATTAGGGTAATTGGTGACTGCTTGACTATGTTTTATGTCTCTTCCAAAACCCGTCTGTAGGAGGGCAAGCCCGTCCGAAGGTTGGGGGAAAGAGGTGGGCCTTGAGATCCAGGCGCTGCCTTTGTTTTTGCACAAACGGGCGTTGTCGCCCCGTCTCGGGACTGGAGCCCTCACGGGCCGAGCCGGTTCCAAGAATGACGAATAAAGAACGGGTCCGGGGCTCCGGTCGTGAATGTTGGCGATGTTACAATTTGTTTCGCAACGTCGGATCTCAGGGGACGGGGGACAGGAAGGGCAATCGGCTCCCAGAGCTCAAAGAGGGGTGGAGAGAGGACACGAGAAGGCACGTGCGACGCATGGTGCACTCGTCAAGTAATGTGTGCTCTCGCTCGTCTGCGAGCAGTTTGAAGTTAATCCTTTAGGCCGCTCGTCAGCAATTGTGTTATCACATCGGATGCTGTTCCACAGCTGGATATGTCTTATCATTACTGCGTGAATTGCTTTGAGAGTCCGTGCGCTCCTCATGTCCAACGGACCTCTATAGCTCGGAACGGAAAAGAATTATCATACTCACATTCACGGGCGCTAATTGTTGCTGCTTGAGGATGAAGCTGGATATGCCAGTTCTCAAATAAAGCCCGCTTGGTCAATTTGATGACAAGATCTGAATGATACCCTAAGAAGACTATCTCGCTCTGGCTTCCACAGTTCTGAATATTGGGACGCTCTAGCAGCGATAGATCCCTTACGGCCCCCATTTGGTCTCGTTAGATCATTTCTACATGTAACTCGTCCCAACGGCTGTCCATAACTCTGACGCATGTGAATTACTATGAACGTCGATTTGGAAGCTTGTCATCGTTACTGATGGATTCCAATGTTGGATTGGCAACCACTAGATTCGCACGTGTAGGTCACTATCCTGCGGAATCACACAGGTCTAATGGACCCAAATGGATGAATAATGCGGCATGCATGTCTGGTTTGTCATTATGAATTCCGATTCACCCCGAACTTTCTCGGCTGTACCATATTCCACAAACAATGTTTGCCCGTACGGGCTCTCACGTCTTGTCTAAGGACTTGGGCCTGCGTGCTGGTCCGGCGGCTACGTAGCCGCCGTCGCCCCCCCATTGCACCCTTGTCGCAGCCAGTCGTCTGGGCCTGTGCGTTGGTCCGGCGGCTATGTAGCCGCCGTTGCCGCCCCGTCACCGCCTCGTCGCCGCCCGCATTCTAGGTATGTGTGTTGTTCCCGCGACATCGCCGTCAACAGATTGCACCACACAGCTTGCACACATAGGATTCACCACATATATACATATATATATATATCAATGTATAGATATTGCACAACATAGCTCACACACACCATATATTGCACCACGTAGTTTGCACCACATGTATAGCACAATATGGATTGCACCACGTAGATCGCTCAACATATATTGCATCACATAGACTGTGCCACACAAGTACATTGCACAATCTAGAATGCGCCACACAGCTTGCACCACATATAGTGTGCAGCATAGATTGTACTACTTAGATGAAACTACCCTGTTCACACCACACACACCACATCGATTGCACAACGTATATTGCTAGAATTACACTGTTTGGCGTCCACGCTGGCTAACATTGATAGCTTTAGAACTATTTCAAGTCGCCAACTCCCACTCATCTTCGGATACTGCGTTGTGCTGCCTGTGGCGCGTGGCGCAACATACTCAGACATCTTAGCTGCGGCACGCATAGCGCCGTTGAGACCCGCATTACTGTCGTGTGTTCTGGGCTCGTGCGTGCTCATCACGAAAACCAGCGAATATTGCTGACTCGTGCTCGTCCACATGGAAAATCAATAAACCACACGTATTCCTTAAAGAAATCAGATACGAACGGACTTTGGGACACCTTGGTGGGTGGTGATGCCAGTCAAAGCACGCCCGCTGGCTCCCGACTAATCCCTTCGATATTTAAAACGTTCAGGAAGTTTCGTACCAACCAACGAAATGGTTTCGATCGTTCCCAACGGACCTCGAAATACGGCATCATTCGTGAACTGCATCATTCGGAACTTGTCTCTAGAAAGGGGGGGAAGTTCGATCAACTCCTTACTCGATCCAGTGCGGGCTGAAAGAATATAGCATAGGACGATACGGCATACCCCTTAAAACGTGTCAGCGCCAGGAGAAGAGAAAGACGAAGAGAAAAAAGAGACTCCCAAACGGAGAACCCTTCATTGGACTTCCCGCGAACGCCCATAATCGCTCGACCGCGGAATGCGCACTTCACTTTGGACTGGCATGCTTCGGATTCTACGGGTCTCATGATCTTCTGCGAGCCGTGCTAATGTGTAGTGTTGGTAACTATGTGTAATCGAATTTGATACTGGAACACATGTGATTGGCACATGTGGCCTGGACTTAGTTTGCGCTCTACAGTCAACGCGCATAGTAAGGATGCACGATAGGGATGCAAAGGCCTTGGAAGGCTACGCCGTCACTTCTCGAGCGGGGCGCGGCCAGCGAAAGTGGCCAACGATGGGCGCCGAGAGGTACACATGCAACAAGAACCTGGTGGAAATCACACATCCTCACTAGCCGTGTTGACTGTAATTGCGTCCTCCCCCCTGATGCCTCTCTCAATCTCCAAGCTCCTCCCTCCTCCTGGCCAGCCCTAGGAAACTCCGCGCTCCTTAATTACCGCCCCTGGAACCCGACAACACTTAGAACATAATGGATATCGCGGGGCCCCCGATATGATATGCTGCTCCCCCCCTCCCCTCCCGTCTCCCCGTTCTTCCTCCTCCTGATCTTCCTCCTCCTCCTCCTCCTCCTCCGTCATCCTTCCTCATTCCCCCGAAACGTGCACCACACTAAGAAAACCTCGGCAACATCCAGAACGTATGGAAACCTGCCTCTGCCCTCCTCATCCCCTCCCTCCAAACAACCTCCTCCTCCTCCTCCTCCTCTCCTCCCTCCTCCTCCTCCTCCTCCTCCTCCTCCTCCTCCCTTCTCCTCCTCCTCCTCCTCCTCCTCCTCCTTCTCCCCTTTCTCGTCCCCCTCATTCTCCCCATCCCTCTTCATCCTCTGCCGCCTCATCTTCCTCTTCCTCACCCTGCTCTTTCCTTTCTCCTCCTCCTCCTACTCATCCTGCTCCTTCCTGTGTCTCCTCCTCCTCCTCCTCCTCCTCCTCCTACTCATCCTGCTCCTTCCTCCTCCTGCTCGCTCCTCCTCCCCCTCCTCCCGCAAAGGCAAGGCGTGCGCGACCGCTTCATCGATGTGGAACTTTTTGGTGAACTCCACGATCGCATCCTGGTAGAAGGCGCAGGGAGGGGGGTGAGAAGGGGGGGGAGGAGGAGTAAGGCACAGGGAGGAGGTGAGAAGGCGCAGGGAGGGGGTGAGGAAGAGGTGAGCAGGGAGGAGGTGAGCAGGGAGGAGGTGAGAAGGCGCAGGGAGGAGGTGAGCAGGGAGGCGGTTAGAAGGGGTGAGAAGGCGCAGGGAGGAGGTGAAGATGAGTAAGGCGGAGAAGGCAGGAGGAGTGGAAGAACGGGTATGCCCGTGGGAGAGCGCCAAGTCGAGGAGGATGGACAGAGAGGGGAGGGACAGGACGAAAAGAAGTTGGTGGAGTGCACCACGGATTCTCATGCAGAAGCTGCACTGCAGGCCAAGCGTGCTCGGGGCCGCAACGGATGAGTTGCACCTCGTAATCAACACAATACACGACGCATTGCGGACTTAGCACCTGCGAAATCCATGAGCAACCGCGGGTCGATGCATCCCCCGGCGAGCCTATCCCACTCCCTGCGGTTGCCCCCCCGCGACCGACTTGTCATCCCGAGTCATGTCGTGACAGTCCCGGGGCCCGGCCAGGGCCCCCTACGCCCGCCGCCAGGAGGTCAGGTTACCGCTCCTCCTCCTCCTCCTCCTCCTCCTCCTCCTCCTCCTCCTCCTCCTCCTCTCCTCCTCCTCCTCTCCTCCTCCTCCCCTCCCCCTCCCCCTCCTCCTCCTCCTCCTCCTCTCCTCCTCCTCCTCCTCCTCCTCCTCCTCCTCCTCCTCCTCCTCCTCCTCCCCTCCTCCCCCTCCTCTTCCTCCTCTTCCTCCTCGTCTTCCTCCTCCTCGGGCGATCCAAAGATGAGGCCCTGAGGGATGGGGCCCCAGGGATGGGAAAGGGATCCCAAGCCGAACCCTCCCTTGTTCGAGGACAACCCAGAGCCCCATCCCTCGGGCCCCGACCTTTGAACCGCCGACTCTCGGCCCCCGTCCTCCCTCGCTGCCCCGCCCAGACCTTCCAGCTCCCCGCGGCACGCCGCCGTTCGGCAGAGGCCCCCTCCGAAAAGACCCCCGCCACACCACCCATCGGTCCAGACCTTCTCCGCGTTCCTCCGTATCCCTCTCCGCCCCCATTCTCTGCCTCCCCTCCCCCGACAGTCGGTCGCAGTCATAGTCGTCCCCCTGTCCCCCCCCCCTCGACCCCCCCCCCTCCAACCAATCCACCCAGCCTGCACTTCCTACTCTCACTCGCTCGCTCCCTCCCTACCTCCTCCTCATCCTCCTTCCCCTGTTCTCACATCCCAATCGTCCCGCCTCCCTCCTTCTCCCTCCTTCTCCCTCCTTCCCACCGCTGTCCATCCCTCCATCCCGCCTCCTCAGTGTGTGTCCCTTCTGAAGAACGGCTCCTTCTGGCCAACGTCCATCCAGCCTCCTCGAATTACTACTACGTTGACTCAGTGTGAAGCCGTCAGGTTGCGTCACAGCAAGCGTCACTCCTTTGCAGCAGAAGCAGCCACAAACTGCATCCACCAGGTTGCCTCCGCCGTCTGACCGCGGCAGGCTGCAAAACAGAGACCAGCATCTGACATGTCACTGCCTGCTTCGGGCGTTGGCAGAACTGGGTTTAAAGGAACCCGGTTTAGCGATTTGTACCTGGGGCGCCCCCCCGCCCCATTTCCACTGACCGGAACTGCCGTCACCCGAACAACACCAGTGACGGCAAACCTGGTCTAATGAATCTGGCCAATTGAGGGGACCCAGGGCCCGACCACTAACCGGCTCCCCTGACCCGGGGCCCTGGCCATACCCGACTGCTGCGTGCACGTGCCCGCGGCACGCGCGGGGGACGCGAGGGCGGCAGGGACGGAGAGAAGCCGCAGACGAGGCAAAAACACGAGCGGAGTAGCGTGGCAGACGTAACACACAAATAAAGACACACAAATAAAACGATTTCCCATATTTTTCTATATTTTCTGGGTTTTTGTCTTCACCCCCACTTCCCATATTTTCCCATATTTTCTGGGGAATCGACGATTAATTGTGTCTGTGTGTTCCTTTCCCTCCTGAAATCTGTCTTTCCTGCTCGCCCTCGCCCTGGCGGCGGCAGTCCTCTCGAGTGAAGAGCGGCTCGCCCTCCGGGGTCATCGCGTGCTGCAAGGACGGATCTCCCCAGCGCCGGGATCGCGCGCGCCGAGCTCGGGCGGGGACTCTCTCTCTCTCTCTCTCTCTCTCTCTCCCTTCTTTGTGTTCCTGTGTGTGTTGGTTGTTTCTGTATTTCTTTCTTTCTCTCTCTCTCTCTCTCTCTCTCTTTGGTTTTTCTCTCTCTCTCTCTCTCCCTCTCTCTCCCTCCCTCTCCCCCTTTGCATATGCACGTCTACTCTTATGTACATCTATGTATCTTCCCTCTCTCTCACACCCTCTCGTCGTTCTCGCACGGTCTCTTTTTTTGTTTCTCTCTCTCTCTCTCTCTCTCTCTCTCCTCCTCTCTCTTTGTCTTGCTGTGCGTCTCTGCGCATGTGTGTTATAGTTTTGGTGTGTACCCCCTCTGTATCTGTGCTTCTCGTGTTGGTGTGTGGTCTCTCTCTCTTTTTCTCTCTCTCTCTCTCTCTCATTCTCTCTCTCCTTGGCGGGAGGCCAGTGCTTGCTGACCGCCGCCGCGACTGCACGCCGCGCCCCCTTGCGTCGTTCGTCAACTGTTCCGATGTGGAGGAGCACAACATGTACAGTCGGGGCGTTGACCGAAGGAACCCTAAATAAGAAACGAGGCCCCTTTTTTCCATAAGTTAACCTTAGATTTCCTGTCGAAAACATAAAGAAAGCCCGAGGCAAGCTGTGAAACACTTAAGGAACGCGGAGCCCCTCCCCAACGAAAAGGGCTCCTTCTTCAGGGCCCCGACTGTAATTGCCCAAGCGACCCGATCGATCGTCCCTGTCTTCGACGATGCTCCCTGGCGAATACGTGCACTGCCCACCCCAGAACTATCCGCCCCATGTGGCTCTGCCGACAGTCCCTCGGCACGCCCGACACGGGTACGGACAACATGGGCACGATGCCTAAGGAGAACTGCTGCCCCCCGAACAGTAATTATTATCCGCCCCATTTGGCTCTGCCGGCCGTCTCCCGGCACGCCCGGAGCGGGTGCGGACAACAGGGGCACGATGCCCAAGAGGAGAACTGCTGCCCTCTGAACAATACTTTTCCGCCCCATTTGGCTCTGCCCACCGTCTCCCGGCACGCCCGACGCGGGTGCGGACCACATGGGCACGATGCCCTAAAAGGAGGTGCTGTCCCCGATCCGACAAGGTGCCCGCCGCCGCGCACGCCGTTTTTTTCGACGGCCCCGACATCCCGGCAAGGGCCCCAGCGGCCGAAAATATAGCGAACAACACATGCCGTCGCGGTTTGTTCACAAAGCGATGGGGGTCTGGAACTGCTGTCTCGCCATCGCTCGGACGTCCATTCCGTGTGTTTTTTTCGGTTCCGTGCGTGGCTTTTTCGCCAAATGATCAAAGATGCTTCTCGATGGCCCTCGCCGAGGAAAAAACGCACACGTCCGAGCGATGCCGAGCTGTTCGTCCCGAGTGGCTCTTGTTGGCGCTCCCGAGGCCCGGCGAGAGCCCCGCGCGGCCGAACACGGCCCAACACCCGCCGCTCCAAGTTCTGGAGCGTCCACTTTTCCCACCGAGTTCTAGATTGGCAAGGCCCTGTGGCCGATCGGGAGTAGCGTAGCGCAGCGTACTCCATACCCTCCCACTCTCTCTCCTTCTCTCTCTCTCTCTCTCTTTCTCTTTCTCTCTGTCTCCCTCTCTCTCTCTCTCTCTCTCTCCTGCAAAAGCGGATGGGAGTGCAGGCGCGGGCGAGGGCTGGATCGCGGGTGGGTCGCGGACAGGGGCGCGGGGTGGGCCGCGGGGCGGGTCGCGGGGTGGGTCGCGGGGGGGGCGCAGGCGAGGGCGACGACAAAAACCGCAGCAACACCAACGAACTGAACCCGCCCCGCAGAATGCCGCTTCGGCCACGCACCCAGGGACGGTGTCAGACCGCCCGGCCCCTCCTGTTTCCTCCCTCCCTCCCCGGACCTGCCCCTGGACCCCTCCCGCCTGCCGAATTCGCTTGCCACGGGTCGCCGATGAGGCCGCCAAAGGCAGCGGCATGCAGGCGCCAACGACGACGACGTCGACGACCACGACGACGTCCGACGGCACCCGCCACGGCGCCCCGGTGCGCCCCCTCCCGAGGCGCCGCGCCCAGCGAGGGCAGCGCCCCCCTGGCGCGCCCCTCGAGGCCACCGCCGAATGGCGCGCGTCGCTCGGCCTGCGGGCCGCGGATCGCGGGCCTCGGGGCGGCCGCTCGGGACGCGTCTCGGGCCTCCCATGGGAGCAGGGCTCGAGCGAAACTTGTTGTTTCGTCCGCGGCGAGGCAGAAGAGCTGCACCAGCGATGGTCGATCGTGAACACGTGAAAAGCTCCCCCCGCCCCCCATTTGAGGAACTTTACACCAATGGGACCGTCAAACGACGCGCGAACTGAGAGCGGAACCTGCTCGACGGTCAGCCGACGACAACGCCGCGACATTCAATGCGAACGGCGCGCTGCTGCCATGCCCATTGGCATTCGAACTTGGCGTGTCCTAGTGCTGGCACGCGGTCGATGCCCAAAACCATTGTGGACATTCGCGCGCTCGTGCCAGGGCAGAAACCTATGGGCGCATCCCTTGGCGGCGCTGGCAAGAGCCCCGCGCGGCGACCGGGGCCTGCCCTGCACGGGCGCGCATCGAAAACTTTAGATCCACCCCAAAAACAAAGTTCAGGCACCAGGCCAAAACATATAACCTCCATGTAGATTCAACCTAAACTCTTCCGAAACAGAAAATCTCGAGCGGGAAGAGCCCCGAAAAGCTCATATAAAGAGAAGCGCGTGTTTATAGAAACGCAAAAAAACATTAGATCGGCCCCGCTGGCTTAACAGAAACGCTCCCGGTGTACTTTTTTCCGCCGGCGGGGTCAAGGGGGGGCGACGGTGGCGGGCGCGGGGGCCCTCGGCTGGGCCAGCGGCCCCGCCGCGCGACGGACCACGCCGCAGTCGCCCCAAACTGCGAGCCACGGCCGTGGCACGCGCTGCCACAAAAACGCCGGCGCGGGCGCGGCCGCGTCGAGCGGGCCCCGGACGTCGCCGCGCGCGCGGGGCACCCCTGCGGCAGCTGACAGTGGTCTCGCCGACAGGGCGCCTACACTTACTGACACATAAAAAAAAAGGTTCCCCCATATTTTCCCATATCTTTTTGGTGGTAGGATCGGATCGGAGAAATCGACACCAGCCCTGCCAGGCGCCTGCGTCCGCCGTCTCCCCCGCAGAGCATCACGACTTGAGCCCCGGACCCGATCTTTCTGCACCATCCCTCGAGCTGGATCGACCCGTGGGGGCCTTTTCTGGCCCGAAACGGGGCGAAGGATCTCCAGGATCTCGGGGATGCTCTGCTGGCGAGCCCCCCCCCCGCCCCTCGGGAGCGGCCAAGACGGGGGTGTCTAAGAGAGGGGGGTGCAAATCATGACCGGCGGCATGTGCGCGGCCCGGCGGGGGGGGGCCGGGGACGTGACGAAACAAGACGAGGCGCCCTGAAACCTGGGGAAAAATCATGGCCCCCGCCATGATGTCCCCCCCCCCTAGTTAGGGAGCCCATAAAGGACGTACGCGCCCAACTATGTACATGAACACGGCCCCTCGATCCGCGAGACCGGCCGCATGATACGAACATTCGCGCAACGCGTACTCTCGAAACCAGTGCGGATTCATGTACATGCACGGTCCTTCTTTCGCTCCTGCCTGGTCATCACCCCCCTCTTCTCCGCCCCCCCCCGTCCCACAACGTCCGACCGCCCCCCCCCGGGGCGCCTGCGTCCGCCATCTCCCCCGCTGCGCCCCCGCGGCCCAGGCCATCCACGGCTCGGCACGCGCGCGCCGGCCGTGGGCTGAGCCTTCTCTCGGCGGCGGCGGCGGCGCGCTCCTCGAGGGCTTCCCCCGCCCCCTCTGACCAGCCTTCTGTCGGGCGTGTCCCCCTACAGGGGGATTTTCGACGAAAAATAAAAAACAACAAAAATAATAAAAAAAGTCTGGGGACTATTTTTGGAGTATTTGCTGACCTTTTTGGTGTATTTTTTTTGCATTTGTTATTTCACGTCGCCTTGCCCCCGGCCCTGAGAGCGGCAAACCCAGGGCGATGGCACTCAGAGGGACGTGTCCTCAGAAGCTTAGAGTGAGCAACGATGAGACACGGGTCCTGCGCGAGATGACGCAGCGACCCTGCGCGGCGGCGTACGCGCGCCGCCCGCACGGCACGCCCCAGTGGAGACGAGGGCGCTCACGCGCGACCCTGCGCGGGCAGCTTGCACGCAAAGGGGAGGAGGAGGAGGAGGAGGAGGAGGAGGAGGAGGAGGAGGAGGAGGAGGAGGAGGAGGACTGACGCTACGGGCCGTGGCGCCCGACAGCCTGCTCAAGAAATTACCCTGGCGACGTACCCAACCCCTGCTCAATGCGGGGCATGAATAGTTTGGGAGACGTTATACGGAGGTGACGACGTGACATGGGCGCATATACTTCTGCGAGCGGCATTCGTGAGGCTCGCAACCCCCCAAGGACGGCGAGGTCCCGCTCAGATCCGCGCGGTGCCTCACTCCGCAGGACCCACCAGCAGCCCTCGAAAATTGCGACGGTTTCGCAGATCGCAGCCCCCCAGGGACGGCGAGGTCCCGCTCAGATCCGCGCGGTGCCTCACTCCGCAGGACCCACCAGCAGCCCTCGAAAGTCGCGACAGTTTCGCAGATCGCAGCTTCCTTAGGACGGCGAGGTCCCGCTCAGATCCGCGCGGTGCCTCACTCCGCAGGACCCACCAGCAGCCCTCGAAAGTCGCGACAGTTTCGCAGATCGCAGCCCCCCAGGGACGGCAAGGTCCCGCTCAGATCCGCGCGGTGCCTCACTCCGCAGGACCCACCAGCAGCCCTCGAAAGTCGCGACAGTTTCGCAGATCGCAGCCCCCCAGGGACGGCAAGGTCCCGCTCAGATCCGCGCAGTGCCTCACTCCGCAGGACCCACCAGCAGCCCTCGAAAGTGGCGACGGTTTCGCAGATCGCAGCCCCCCAGGGACGGCGAGGTCCCGCTCAGATCCGCGCGGTGCCTCACTCCCGCCTGAGACTTCCTTGCAATTCAGTCAAAGACGAAACTCCCGCCTGAGACTTCCTCCATGATATGATCCATGATAGCCTCCGACGTACCTCCATGAGTCAGGAGGCCCTCAGGCGGCCCGAGAGGGCTCCACGCGCCCTTGGAGCCCCCCTGATGGACTACCCAAGAAGCCCAAATCGACCAGAAGAGAACAAACCTCTTACTGTCCAAGCAAGCCGAAGTTTGGCCGTGCCGCCTCTTCGCTTCCGATGGGCCTCTGGGTCCTCCAAATGGCCAAGCGCTGCCCCAAGAGAGGCCCAAGCGGAGTCCAATACGTGCCCAGGAATGCTCAAGGAAGGCCCCAGGATGCAATTCTTCGACATCCCAAGTGTGCTTTCCCCTCTTTTCGAGCCATGGGGCCCCAGACCATCATAATAAAGCTCCCAGGCCCCACCACAGAGCCCCTTATAAGGCCGCGAGAGAGCCCCAAGAGAACCCCAAGAGGGCCCAAAGAAGACCCCAACAGAGCCCAAAGAACCCTCCACGAGGCTCTTCGAACAAAAGATCCGCGCAGGACTCCTCCTTCTCCGCCTCCTCATCCTCCCTTTCCTTGTCCTCTTCCTTCGCCTCCTCCTCCTCCTGTTCCTTATCCTCCTCCTCCTCGTCTTCCTCCTCCTCCTCCACCTCCACCTCCTCCTCCTCCCAAGATGACTTCAGAAGGCTTCTAGACAGCTTCTGCGACAACTCGCCTGGGCATCTGTTCTGGATGGACTGGTGGATTCACGCGAAAGGCCCAGAATCAATACAATGTCTGGAAACGTCTGGCGATCCGAACGTCCCTGGACATCAGACCTCTCGACTTCACCCCGGCTTTGGAAGGTCCCAGGCCTTGGAAGCGGCCTCTGGACGCCGAAAACTGCAACCAAACACTGACGCTCCGATCTCTTCGGATGTCTCGATGCGAGATGAGCGAGCACCGACTCGGAAAATCTGGTCGAATGGTAACGGCGCGTTAATCCCACCAGCCCTCTGGGCGTCGGTGGTTTAGGGAGTTTCCTCTTCCACCCCTCCTTCTTCCCCTTCGGGGAGGGGTGTACCCCTCCCCCTCCCCCCTCCCCATGGACCTGGACAGGGGGGTTCGAGAGGTGTCGGAGCGTCCAAAACGGCCTCGGCGTGGCAGTCACAATCATTGGTTTTACTAGGGTTGTGGCCCCATTTTGGCCTTCTGATGGGGGGGACCCTAATTAGTGCCCCCCCTTCGGGTGATAGGTCTTACCCAAGATGGCCCAAAGATGGCCCCCAAGGCTCCCAAGGGTACCCCAAGAGGGCCCAAAGAGGTGGCCAGGAAGCCCCAAGAGGCCCCCAGGATGCCCCCAAGAGGCTCCCAAGAGGCCCCAAGAGACCCCCCAGACGCACCCAACATGCTCCAAGAGGCCCCGGCGAGAACGCCAAATCATTGATTGAACAAAGGTTTTAGCCACATGTTGGCCTCTTGGGGGGGGCACTGATTAAGATGACACGAAGAGCGCCTGGGAAAACCCAAGATTGCCTCCAAGATGGCACGACATATCCCTAGACGTCTCACGATGGCACCCACGATGCTCCAAGATGCCCCAAGACCGCTCCAAGACGGCTCCCAGTGGCCAAAGAGCTCCCCCAGGAGCCCCGAAGAGGCCCAAACCGGAGGAAATTATATGGGTTTGGCTTTCTCGCCTTTTCTCTTCCGATGGCCATCCGAGGCCTCAAGATGGCTCCAAGATGGCCCAAGAGGGCTCCAATAAAGGCTCCAGAGAGCCCCAAGACAGCTCCAAGAGCGCTTAAGAGCGCTTCAAGAGCGCCCCAAGAGCGCCCCAAGAGGCGTTTGTTTGGGCTCCCGAGGGGCAACGCAAACTAATCTTCGCTTATTGTTTGATCGATGTCCCCAGAGATGTCTCCACGAGCGCTCCCAAGGCTCCCAAGAGCGTTTCAAGAGGGCCCCAAGAGGCGCCCAGGAGGCCCCAACAGGCGCCCAAGAGGCCTCCAAGATGCTCCCAAGAGATCCCCAAGAGGCCCCAAGATCTCCGAGGCACCCAAGACGCTCCAAGAGGCCTCCACTGGGGGAAACTTACCCTGTGTCCTGCCCACTTCCCTGATCGAGGCAATTCCTCTGGGCATCGTTTCTGGATGGCCTGGTGGGGTTACTTTTTTTTTTTTCAGCCGCAGGCGGAAGCGCCGGCGGCGGCGGGTCACGGTCGGGCTGCGGCCGTGACTAATTAGCCGGGCGCGCGCGGGGGCCGCGGATCAGGCGGCGGTGCAAGCTGCAGCTGGTGGTTCTTTTTTTTTTAGAGCCGCAGGCGGAAGCGCCAGCGGCGGGAGGTCGCGAACGGGCCGCGGACCGACTAAATTACCTAACGCGCGCGGGGCCGCGGATCAGGCGGCTCACGACAGCGTCCAGGGCGGCGGGGCCGATGCAATCCAGGAGCCAGAGACAGCCCCTGAACGGGCATGCAGCGGTGCGTCCAACGGGCCTGGGGTAGGCACCGAGGAGGCCATAACTGGTGGGGTTACGCGAAGCGTCTAGAATTCGGGCTGCATCGGCACGGAATTGAATCACCGTGCGGCCGCGCCTGGATGCATACCGCGCGAACATCGAATCCCTGGAACACCGGACCGCATCCGATCTATGGATCATCGGGATCGGACTGGATTTTGGGGCGCCCGATAGGGTACGGAAAAAATTGGTACAGTGCCCAACACCAGATGTTATCCCAAATCGATAGCGGCCGCTGTTGGTCTTCAATGATCAACGTCCGCGGCGGCGAGGACAGCAAGTCCAATTCAAAATGAACAGAAACTGCTGTCGGTCTTTGTACCCATTGTTTCCGTACCCATTTCGATCGTCCCAGGATCGGGCCTGCCTGAACCGATATTAGGGGAACAAGCAATGACATAAACATCAAAGCTCAAACCGGTGCTGGCCCCCCCTACCTGGCGCGCGGAGCGCGCCAGGGGCGGCGCCGGAGGCGCGGACCCTGGAACATGTATTTTCATGTGATTTGTTGCGTCCCTAGATATCGAGCCAGATTGATGGGATCGAGAAGGGCCCCGGGACGAGGCATAGGTCGGGCATGTCCTCCTCACACAGGCGGATCGTGGAAGACCAATGAAACGTGGTCATCAAACATAATCGAAACAAAAATCAAACAAATCACACACAAAATCGTTTCCAAATTATTTCTACAATGCATGAATATTCCTCCTGTAGACGGACATGCCCGACTTTGGAGGCCTCCTAGATGGAGTCGAAGTAGATGGGGTCGGAGGATAGCGCCACATCGCCGATGCATCGCTGTTGTATCGGCGATGCATCGTGGATCGCCGTTGCATCGTCGACGTCGGCGATGCAACGGCGACATCGGCGTGAAGCAAATCGGGCTCAACATCGAGCCGCATCGTCGATGCATCGGCGACGCGGCACGATCCGCCGACCCCGTCTACTTCGACTCCATCTGGGAGGCCCAGAATGAGGGGGCCCTGGGACACACTAATCATACACACAAATAACCGGATTCCCCATATTTTCCTATGTCTGCTGGGTTTTTGTCTTCCTTCCCCCACTGTCCGTATCTTCCCCTATTTTCTGGGGGATCGACGATCATTTGTGCCTGTGTGGTTTTTTCTCCTCCTGAATCTGGGAGGCCCAGCGGCTTGAGACGAGCAGCACTTCCCCGTGCGGGGCCGCCGCGGCGGCCCGTGGGCTGGGGCCGCCCGCCGCGGCGGCCCGTGGGGGCGGCCGCGGGCGCCCAAGGTCCAGCGCCTGGCGCGGATCCGGCGGGGCCCCGAGGGGGAGGCGCGGGCGGAGGCCGCCGCCGTCCGAGGCCGGGCCGACGGCGCTGTTGCTCAACGGTGACTCCCCAATCAGAGCTTGCCCCTGTAGGGGTCCCAGCAAATTCATCTGGTTAGGTTAGGTTTGCCGCCGATCTTGGGTGCACGCCTGGGTGCCCGGTTGCCCGGGGGTGCCAAAGGGTGCCCGGGTGCCCGGGCGTGCCCAGGGGTGCCTGGGGGTGCCCTATAGCTCAATAGCCCAATAGCCCTACAACTCTATAGCCCTATAGCTCTATAGCACTATAGCTCAATAGCCCTATAGCCCCCTTAGCCCAACAGCCCCGATTGGGGTTTTCTCCGGTATCATGTGTTTTTTTGTTTTTTTTTCCAACCCCAATTTAGTTAGGTGTGTTGCTGCTGTTTCATGGGTATGCTCGTCCTCTCGCCCTCACAAGGGGTGAGGGCGCCCACAAAGGCAAGGGGGGTGTGGTGT
>CAUYUJ010014491.1:247114-248419 GCA_963575745.1 Prorocentrum cordatum
CAGGCGCGAGATGCAATTGGGGCGGAGCACAGAACACCCTGAAAGCAGCAGCTTCTTCAACGGCCACGGGGAGCCACTGCGCAGCGCGCGGAGCGAAGGAACCGAGGGTACCCTGACGAACAGCAGTCAATTTCTCGATGCGAGCCCCAACCGCATCGGCGATGAATGGGCGGTTTGGGGCCGATGCTTTCCCCCCTGAGCCTATGCAACCCCCCTACCGGTGAACCCTGGCCTTCACGTCATACTTCGGCCCCCGGGCGGCCGTGCTGCCCGATCTGGGCACGCCCAGAACGCTCTCTCGGTGGAGCGCGGCTACTGGACAGCAGCCCGAGGCTGGAGCACCGCCGAGAGCCAACGAAACCGCGCGAAAACCTTCACCAGCCTCGAACGTATCCGCATACCCAGAAGATCAACAAGTCCAAAGGGGATGGCAGTCTTAGGGGTGCGCCCTCAAAAACGAGGGAATCCCTAAGATCGGCATCAAGAGAAGGCGATGCCAGACAAAGGGATAGGGATACAGTCGGGCCGCTGACCCAAGGAACGATACAGAAGGAACGAGGCCTCTTTTCCCCCAAATGAATCCTTGAAGCGCGAAGGAACGGCTCGCCGCCAAAAATGGAGTGGAACGCCTGCAAACCTAAGGAACAACCGAGCCACTTCTGAAAAGCAAACGTTCTTTAACCAGCGGCCCAGCTGTGCACTTCGTGCTGGTCAATCCTCGAGCCCCGAACCGGGCCTAGGACTGCCACCCCCGCGGACCCTGACCTTCCAGGAGGGCTAGAAAATAGCACCAAGGCCTCGACATCTAAAACCTTGCCGGGGTTTTGGGCAGTCCGGACAGGTCTGCTTGGATCGCCGCGGGGGTTGCTGAGGGGATAGGGGGATACAAGTGGATGCTAAGGTGGGTTCTATACAGCCTGACCCAGCTTAGGAGTAGATTGCACGTGCCCTAAGTGGCTGAACGGCGCACAGATCTGGTCCAAGTGGGAGAACCCCACTTAGCGGAATTATCGAATCACCCTACGCCACATAGGGCACGGGTAAACCGTTGAAAGCCCAGGGTACAGGGCAAATATAACCCACCCTGCCATCCGCTTCTAATCACCACACCCCTTCAGCAATCCCCGCGGCACCCCAAGCATAGGTCTGGAGGGCTGTGTGTTGGGCACCCTCGCAGGCCAGAGGAGGGCCGCCTCGCCGGCGGGATCGACCGTCCGCCCCGCGCCCTCGACCTCGAGAGAGAGAGGAACTCCCCAGGCCCCCCCTCCTCCTCCTCCTCCTCCTCCTCCGCCTCCTCCTCCTCCT
>CAUYUJ010014491.1:248519-278519 GCA_963575745.1 Prorocentrum cordatum
CGGGTGCGCGAGGCGCGCGCGCACGGCGCCCTCGGCGTCGGGGCCCGCGCCGCCGCCACCGAGGAGCGCCTCCAGGGCCCCGGGGACCTCGGCGCGCACGCCGGCGCTCGCGTCCTCGAGCAGGGCGGCGAGGGCCCCAGCGGCGCACGCGTCGCCGCGCGGCGAGAGGCGGCCGAGCAGCACCGCGGCGCGGGCCCGGACCCGCCAGGCCCGGTGGCCCAGCAGCGCGGCGACCGCGGCGCAGGCGCCCTGGTGGCCCCGGGCGGTCGCGCCTTCCAGCGCGTCTGCCGGAGGCGACGCTAAAGGGGGCGTCGAGCCAAGGGGCGGGCAGCATACGCACAATACGTTTTCGCCGTGGAGCCTCGCCTGGGCATGGCCCATCGGCGCCCCTGGGTATTGCTCTTCCCCTCGGCTCCGAGCCGTGGGTACATGTATTGCACCCCCCCTGGGCTCTTCGCCCCCAGCGTCGCCTCCGAGTCCAGGGCCGCGTCCCGGACCTCCGGAGAAGGGTCCGCGAGGAAGCCTGCCTGGGGTGACAAAAAAGCACCGATACCCATACTCCCAGGACCTCTCTTCGGGTGCGTTCTGACCAGGAGTTCGAAGCGAATCCAGCGATGGCGACGAGGCCCTCCCAGGAGGCCCCAAAAAGCGGCAAACGAGGGAAACATATAGCGTTATGGGTACCCTGAGATCCGACGATGCGAACAAACATTCCAAATCGCCAACAAAAAATCACGACCGGAGCCCAAAACCCCATCTTTCTGCGCCTTTCTTCGAGCCGCATTGAAGCGTGAGGGCCTGGGGGCCCGAAACGGAGCGACGTACACAAATGGCAAGCCAAGATCTCAGGGTACCCCAGACACCCGCCGACATGATTTGTTCAATCCGCGACCCCAGATGTCCCGACCTCCTCCCTGGGGTGTCGTCCCGAAACCATTTGTGAGTGTCTCCATGGCCCGAGAGCCGGCCGCGGAGGTCGCCATTCATAGAAGAAGAAGAAGAAGAAGAAGAAGAAGAAAAAGAAGAAGAAGAAGAAGAAGAAGGGGAACCAACTGTATGAACATAAACTTTTGGCGCTGCGCGCGGTTTTCTTGGATCTGCGCCGGATCCCCCTCCCTGGCGCGCGGAGCGCACCAGGGGCTGCGCCAGAGGCGCCGCCAGGGGGCCCCAGATCGGATCCAAGACTTCCGCGTGGAGCGCCAAAAGTTCCTGTTCTTCAAGAAACATCTGCTGAATAGAAAAAAGCTATATCTCGGATCTCAGGATACCTTCCTCGACGTTCCATTGTACTGAAACAAAGCCCTCCAAATCTATAGGCCTACCTCGGCTGCCTAAAATCTCGTCAGGACTTTAGATGTCGAGGTCCTTGTGTTATTTCTTAGCCCTCGTGGAAAGTCAAGGCAAGAAAGAAATCCGTGCGGAGCGACAACAACTTATTGTTGTTCAGTCGAGGGACCGCCGGGCAGAACAAATCAGATCCCCGGATCTGAGGATACCTACCTTTTCTGCTGGGCCTGTTTTCGACCACCACCACCACGAGCCGGAGGGGTCAGGAGGTGGAGGAGGAGGAGGAGGAGGAGGAGGAGGAGGAGGAGGAGGATGACGATGAGGAGGAGGAGGAGGAGGAGGAGGAGGAGGAGGAGGAGGGGGAGGAGGACCCCCTCCCATCTCTCCTGCCTATGGTGGCATGGCGGTGACAAACGAGCCCTCTTGGAAGGCCCAGGGCTTTCCCCCTCTCGAGGGATGAAACAACGACCCTACTCTGGGTTACAAATGCGTGGCCTGCAAACCTCCTGGGAACCCAAGAAGCCTATAGAGCCGCCAGGACGCGGCACACCACGCAGGGCTTACCCTGTCAGCACACAGGAGTTTCAGCGCACAGCGCCTCGCAAACCAGGGCAGGGGCGCTTTTTCTGCCCTTGACCCTCCCTCGGTGGGGCCGAAACCAGCTGCATGCAGCAGATTTCGTAACCCCCCCTTTCCCCAATCCCCCCCTTTCGTCCGGCCCGAGAGGAAGAGGAGGGGGAGGAGGACCCCGTCCACTCTCCTGCTTTTATGGTGGCATGGCGGCGCTAATCGAGCCCTCTTGGAATGCCCAGGTTGTCCCCCTCTTGAGGGATGTAACCCCCCCTTTCCCAATCCCCCCCTTTCGTCCAGCCCGAGGGGAAGAGGAGGGGAAAGGAGGGCCCCCTCCACTCTCCTGCTTTTATCGAGGCATGGCGGTGCTAAACGAGCCCTCTTGCAAGGCCCAGGGCTTTCCCCCTCTCGGGCTGCCAGGGCGCCGAGGCTCCGCTCGCAGCCCCGCGCCGCCGCCGCGCCCAGCGCCGCCGGGCCCGGCGCCGCCGGGGCCGCCGCCGGCCGGCTCGGGCCGTCGACCATGGCGCGCGCGGCTCGCGCGGCGCGCGCCTCCGCTCGGGCGGGTGGCAGTGGAAATCGTCGTCGTCGTCGTCGCCGTCGTGGTCGTCGTCGTCGTCAGCGTCGTCGTCGTCGTCTTCAGCGTCGTCGTCGTCGTCTTCAGCGTCGTCGTCGTCGTCGTCGTCGTCGTCGTCGTTTTCAGATTCGTCGTCGTCATCGTCGTCGCTATCGTCATCAGGGGGGTGACCCAGAGGGGAGGTGAAGAAAAGGCCCCTAAAGGTGCTCTTCAGAGCCCCTTTTAGGCACCAGCTGGCTCCACGGGGGTCGCGAGCAGTTTGAGCATCCGAAATGGCCTCGGCGAGAAGGTCAGAATCATTGATTTGACTCAGGTTTTGGCTACATTTAGGCCTCCTGAGGTGGGGACCCAATTGAAGGCCCCACCTCCTTTGATCGATCTCCTCCAAGTGATCCAAGGTGGCCTCCAAAGGATGCCCCAACACGCCCCAAGAGGCGCCCAGTAGGCCCCAAGAGAGCCTCAAGAGGCCCCTAAGAGGGCCCCAAGAGAACCCAAGACGCCCCAGGAGGCCCCCCACAGGCACCCAAGATCCCCAAGAGGCCTCCAGGACTGACCAGAGACCCCCAAGACGCCCCAAGACGACTCCAAGAAGCTCTCGAAAGACATCCGAAGAGATTCCGAGAGGCATCTAAGAGGCCGTTGCTTTTTCTGTTTGCCCTCCTCTTCCTCTGTTTACCCTAGCAGCGTTTGCACTGAAGGAGCCAAAGCGGATCTTGAAGGATCTGGCGAAAATGGGCGGCCGACTTCGGTGGGCGAGGTTCCCTGGTTCCCGGGTTCCCAATTCCGGGTTCCACGGTCCAAGGTTGCTGGTTCCGGCCCGATTTCGGTGGGCGGCGTGGTTCCCTGGTTTCCGGGTTCCTTGTCGATCTCCTTATCGATCGGTCAGGTCAAACCATCGATCCCATGACCGACCTCTCTATCGATCTCACTATCGAGATCTCACAGTGGATGTGGACGTTCGCTAGAACAGCGGGTTTCCTCACAACTCGTTGCCTCCCTCGCCTGCTTGTGCTCCTCCTCCGTCGCCTCTTGGCGTAAGACCGCTCTAAGAGCGGCCCCAACATCCTTTTTTGGAGGTGGGCGGGCGGGGCCATAGCACGCTGGCCCAGCCGGGGAAGCCGAGCAGTCCGAGGAAGGCTGGGCAACGGCTGGGCCAGGTCCCCCCGCCAGTGCGGCGGGGGCTCCGGAAGGGAGCGCCGCGGCCCGCGGCGGACGTTGCAGACGCCCTCGACCGGAGGGTGGGCAGGAGGATGAGGCCCGTCCACGGGCTGGAGTGCGCCCTGGCCCTGGCCATGGGCGCTCTGGCGACCAGGCTCGACGTGTCTTTCGGAGTCAACTGGTACGCCACGGCCCACGCTTCCGCCACCGTGATGGGCCCCGAGGAGGGAGGCCATGAGTGGGCGGGACCAGGCGACGAAGATGAGGAGGGGCAGGCAGGACCAGCCCAACAGCCAGGGCGAGGCCGGCTGCCCGGACGCGGGCGGAGACGAGCTGCCAGCGGCTGGGGCGCCCGAGAGGCCACCTCTGCCCGCGGCGCTCCCCGCACCTGCCGAGCCCCCGGCTACGGGCCCGCTGCCAGCCATGGCCGGTCCGGGCGGGCGCTCTGCTCACAGTGGTCAGCACTCCAGCGAGCGCTACTACGTACTATGGCTACTACTACGACGCCACCGCCACACAGGTGGAGGCGAAGCCGCGTGAGGAGGCCGGCCCAAGGGCGGCGCCCGCGCCCCCGCCGCCCGTCTCCGGCGCTAGCGCCGAGGAGACGAGCGGAGCACCCCGGGCCGGAGGCGGGAGAGTGGGGCGGGAGGCCCCAGCGGGAGCCCCTCCACCGCCGCCGCCCGAGCAGCCCCAGAGAGCGGGCAACAGGACCAGAGAGGAGAAGGCCCCCGGGCCGCACCGAGCCCTCCTCCCGCCGCCGCCGCATCAGCCTCGCCCACCGGTGTGGCTCGGTTCAACGCGTGGGTGGAGATGGTGCTGAAGTGGCTGGGTGAGAAGCTCGGCCATGCCCTGGGCGCTTTGCTTCACCAGCTGATCACCTTCCTCATAGGCTTGGTCGATGCGATGGGCCAGTACCTCTTCGGCGCGTTCTGGGCTAGACTACAGTGGGCAGCCATAGGACGGACTCGTGGCAATGGTGACGGCGGTGGTGCTTGGGTCGGCGCTGGGCTTCATAGCCTGGTTCGCGCGCACGGCATGGACGTACACCTCCGTCCTCGTCAGGACGCTGAAGGGGTTCGCGGGCGGCAGCAAGACTGGGCACGACGTCATGGTGGCTCTGGACGGCGACTCCACGGCCGCGCTGGTATGGCATGGGCCGAGCGAGGCGATGGCGGTAGATGAGGACTACATCGAGAGTGAGGTCTGGGCGCGCGGAGGGGGAGCCGAGAAAATGATGCCGAACGACCTCGTCGTCAAGGCGGGCGGCTCGGTCGCGCGACTCGAGCAGGGGCCACTCCGGGGCGGCCTTCTCACTCGTCATGGGTAAGTCTACAGATTCAATGGCGTGAAGGGCAGCTCCCACCGCCACCCGGAGACCGACCTGGAGGCTACTAGGGATGATGAGGGCGTCGGCCAGGTCCACCAGTGCGCGGCCTCCCCATGCGCTCTCCCCGAGGGCGACCGGGCGATGGTGCACGTCAGCTCGTCTTGCGTTGTAGGCCACAGCACGCTGGTCGACGCGTCCGACCTGGCCAAGCTCACCCCGGCAGAACGGGCGAGAACAGGAGGTCGAATGTGGGTTTGCCGAGGAGCGGGGCGAGCGTGCTATGAGGCGTTCGGCTGCTGTGCGAAGAGGCGCTGGAGGCATCCAAAGCCTGGGCAGAAGCCAGGCAAGGCCTCCCGCCGAGTTTGCTCGGCCTGCGCTTGCCGCTTCGCGGTCGGCGCACGCGTCGGCCCCCGCACCGAGAGGGGGACTCTTTCCCCACCCTTGGCATGCTACAGTGCACCAGGGGGGGGGGGGGCAGCGGCAGCGAGGACTCGCATGCCGCAGAGCTCGCGCCCCCCCCCGGCGGGGGGGGCGCCACAGGCCGCTTGAGAAGATGGCTCCTCCTCCTCCACCTCCATCGTCGTCGGCATCGAGGTGCGAGGAGGAGGAGGAGGAGGCGGCCTGAGGGCTGTGGGCCCAAGGGGCCCTGCCGCGCCCGATCCGCCGTTGTTTGGAGGCATATAGCAGGGGAGGAAACCTCACTATCGATCTCACAATACATCTCACTATAAATCGGACGAGTGATCTCACGATCGATTTCACGATCGATCTCACTGGATCGACTTCACTATCGGACTTACGATCGACCTTACGATCATCCTCACGATCGATTCCACTATTGATCTCACTATCGATCTCAGTATCCAGATCAATAATTTCCAAACTATCCACTGATTGGTTTTTTTCTCCAGCGTAATTATTTTCCCCTCCTCATCCACCGATTTCTGGACTTACCTCCTACCTCCCCCTGCTCGTCCTCCTCCCCCTCCTCCTCCTCTTCCTTCTCCTCCTCATCCTCCTCCTCCTCCTCGTCCTCCTCCTCCTCCTCTCCTCCTCCTCCTCCTCGTGCTCCTCCTCCAGCTCCTCCTCCGGTTCCTTCTCCATCCTCTCCCTCTTGGGGTATGACGTCTTACCAACCCTTTATTCTACTGCATACTCCTCCGCATCCCCGAACGAGGCAACTCGTCTGGGCATCGTTTCTGGATCGGCTGGTGTGGTTACACGAAACGCGCAGACCTCTTGTGCTGCTTCCAGAGCCTCTTGGGCCGTCTGGAGGGCACCTGGACGCCTGAGAGGCCGGCCCGTCGAGAGCGGCGAGACGAGTTCTTCGGAACCTGTGCTCTTGCACTGTTGCCGAAAGATTTGGACGTCCCGTTGGACACTTGGAAGCCTTTTGGGGGCCATCTTGGAGGCCACTCGGTGCTGTCTTGGGGCCTCGAGGGGGCCTCGCAAGCTGCCCTAAAGCGCGCTTGGCCCGTCTAGCGCACTAGGAAGCCGTCAAGCCGAGCCCTTCGAGATCGTGCGGGTCGTCTTGGGAGGCTCTTGGACGCTCTTGGGAACCGTCTTGGTGGCCTCTGGGGCTCCGCCTGGGGCTCTCTTATACAAGCCTGGGGCCCGCTGGCAACCTCAGAGGCGGCAACTAGATTGAGGAGAAAGAATCAGAATAATCATCATTGGCATGGTGACGATCGTCACCACCATCGTCACCGTTACCGTGCTCATCAGCAGCCGAGTAAGTACTCCACATCGTCACCAACACCGAACTCATCATCGACGTGGTCATCTGCATCGGCATCAGCCTCCACATCATCATCGTCCTGGACATCACCATATCATGCGTGCCAGCAGCATCATCATCATCCTCCTCCTCCTCATCATCGTCATCATCATCAGCAACACCACCATTATGTTCATCACCACAATCCATCCTCATCCTCATCCTCATCATCCTCCTGCTCATCATTATGAACATCATCAACATCAACATCATGTTGTTAATCATCGTCATCGTAATAACGTTATTCTTAATCGTCATCATATTCATCATGATCCGCATCAACATCATCATCTTCTTCACCAACATCAGCATCACCATTGCCATCTTGATCACAACCATCGCCATCCCAACCATCAGTACCGACAGTATACTCACCACTGCCTTCACCAGCATCATCGTCATCACCATCGTCATCACAATTATCATCGCCATCATCAGCAGCATCAGCAGCACCACCGTCCCATCATGATCATCAGCATCATCATCAGCAGCAGCAGCACCATCATCATCGGCATCAGCATCATCATCATCATCAACATCATCAGCATCAGCAGCATCATCACCATCAGCATCGTCATCATCAGCATCATCAGCATCACCATCATAATCAACAACAGCATCAGCATCAGCATCAGCATCATCATCATCAGTATCATCAGCAACATCAGCAGCATCAGCTTCAGCATCATCAACATCAGCATCAGCATCATTGTCAGCACCATCTTTACCACAATCAACTATCACCATCATCAACCTCCTCCTGCTCATCATCATCAGCATCATAAGCTTAACGAGCAGCACTACAATCATCATCACCATCACCATCATCACCAACATCATAATCCTCATCGTCATGATCAACAGCATCATCACCGTCATCATTATCATTACCATAATCAGCAGCAGCAGTAACAAGCACCATCATAAGCATCAGCATCAGCATGATGATGATGATGATCATCATCATGATCATCATCAGCACACTCATGATCGTCGTCATCATCATCAGCACAATCGCCAGCACCAACATAAACATCATTACCATCTCCATCATCATCCTCACCACCACCAGGCATCATCATCATCATCATCATCATCATCATCATCATCATCAGCAGCATCAGCATCATCATCATCATCATCATCATCATCATCATCATCATCATCATCATCATCATCATCATCATCATCATCATCATCATATTCACCACCATCATCATCACCACCACCACCATCATCATTCCCATTCCCATGTTGACCATCATCATTGCAAGCGTCGGAATGCCGTCGGTCAGATGCTCTTCGAGAGGCCTCCGGGAGCATCTTGAACGTGTGGGGGGGCTCGGACGGGCCGTCGGGAGGAAAGGATGTTGGTCTAATGGCGGCTCCTTGGAAGATACTGGCCTTCGGCTCAGACCGCCACCGTGTCTAGGTTGCGCATCAGAAGCTTCTGGGGTACCTGTTGGGGACTCTGGGCACGCTTCTCGGGCGCTTCCGGTAGCCAGTTTTGAAGCCTCCTGGAGCCTCTTGGGGACTGTTTGGGGGCCTCCTGGGGCCTTTTGTCTTGGGACCTCTTGGGGGCCTGGGCCGTCTCGGGGCCTCTTGGGCCGTCGTGCGCGCTGCGAAGACCAGAAAAAGGCAATATGCTGAAACGTACGCTTTGCGAGAGGATTGGGTCAACGTTGGCCATCCCAGCCCCACTCGGGCATCATCTTGGAATCCGCCGACCCCTTGTGGGCCTCCAGGCGTGTGAGATTATTCCACTCCCGTAATCCCTCCCCAGGGGCCCCAAACCGGGATTTTGACCCCCCCCTGGGGCCCCGGGTGGCCCCAGACCGAACTCACCGGGGGCGGTCTGGGCTCCCTGGGTTCGCTCCTGAGCTGCACGACAGCACTTGACGCCTCCCATTGAGCCGCTAAGACGGTCCACGAGAACCCCAAGTCGCCGAAAGATCGTTCCGAGACGCCCAAGATGAGCTCGAAACGGCCCAGGAGGCCGCCAAGCCACCCCACGAAGCGTCCAAGATGCCTCCCAAGAAGCCCCAAAGAAACCAAAATCTTGAAATCCCCTCCGGAAAACGTAAATTTTCAGCATATCCAACTTGTTAGCCTTCACGGCGTTGAAAACCGTCCACGAGGCCCCCACGAGGCCCCCAGGACCACCCCAAGACGGCCCACGAGGTTCCCAGGAGGCCCCACAAACAACACAAAAGAACTCCAACGTGGCCCAAGAGGCGCCCTAGACGGCCCAAGAGAGCTCCAAGACGGCGCCAAGAAGGGCCCAAAAGAGGGACCACGAACCGCAAATTCTAGCGCTCCGCCCAACGAAGCTCTCCAGAGGACCCAAGAGGCCCCCAAGCGGCCCCGGGAGGCCCCCATGAGGCACCCAAAGGGCCCCAAGGAGCCCCAAGATGCCCAAAAGAAACCCCCAAACGGCCCCCAAGACCCTTCAAACCTGCCTCGAAGAGGCCCGCGACAACGAGGCAGCAGGAACAATGTCGAGCGCCGTGTCATGATTCGGACAAGCCTCGTGGAATGCAGTCCTGGCGACGCAGTAGTGTATGAGGGGGTCGGCGGATGTAGCGTAAGCCTAATGAATCTTTGTGGGGCGTCGAAGGCTCTATTGCGCCGCTCTTGTCGCTGAATCGTGCTCCCCGGAACTGTTTGCGGCAGCTGCGGAGAGGCCCCGGAAAGGAGGGGGTGCTCAAGGGGGTGCAGCAATCACTGAGGTCCTTGCCGCGGGTAGGCGCCCCCAGTGCCCCGGCATATGATGGGTAAATGTGTGTAAATGTTATTAACTTGTATTCACATGTATATACACATCTGTATATATATATATATTATGAATATGTATCTGTTTTTATATATATGGTTGTCGAATGCTGTCTGGATGCGTGTCTCTGCATCCACATATATATACACATATATATATATATATGTGTGTGTGTGTGTGTGTGTATGCGCACACGCCTGAACGAACTCTCAAATCACCTATGAGGTCGAGGCGGGCCGCTCTTTTCTGCACGCTGGCTATGTCTCCGTGACCTGGGTGAGATCCACCTGGCCCATGAAGACGTGACCCCTGCCGAGCGCCTCCAGCGCGTGCGGGGGCACGACGGACGCCTCGGCGGGGACCAGCAGCTCCAGGCACGGGCACGCGAACCGCTCGTCGTCCGACCCACCCGCCCTGTCCATGCGCTCGAAGATCATGCCGCCGAGCATCCCGACGATGGGCTCCCGGACCGTGAAGGTCCAGCAATACCTGTACTCGTCCCGGGGCTCGAGCAGGTACTCCGCGCGGTCCGTGGTCGGGCTGGGCAGGTGGAAGACCTGGCCGCCGACAAACTGGATGGCGTAGAAGCAGTCCAGGCTCCGCACGGGGCCCGAGCACGAGGCGGGGTTGCGCACAGCCTGCGGCGAGATAGAAAGAGAGCAACGCTGAGCACGACCCCTGGGAGGACAAGCTTGCTCTAGGCGGCGTGCCCCGGTGGAAGTGTGAGGGGGCGGGCCTTCTCAGAGGGCTCGAAGGTTTCCAGGCTTGCTAAGAAGTGTTCGAGGCCTTCGCCGAAGGCGCAGGAAACTCCTCAATTCGCCGAGGGCCCCCTGGGAAACCCCGCCGCCTCCACCGCCACCCGTCGCTCGCCGCCGATGCCATCTGTGAGGCGCAGATGCAAAATGCACCGCGGAAGTACCACACAACGGTCTCAATGTGTATGTGAGGTTTCTCCTTCTCTTTCTCTTTCTCTCTCTCTCTCTCTATCATCCCTCCACCCGTCTATACATACATACATGCATACATACATACATACATACATACATACGTACATACATACATACATACATACATACATACATGCATGCATGCATGCATGCATGCATGCATGCATGCATACATACGTACACACAAACATACATACATACATACATACATACATACATACATACATACATACATACATACATACATACATACATACATACATACACACACATACATGCATGCATACATACATACATACATACATACATACATACATACATACATACACACACACACATACATACATACATACATACATACATACATACATACATGCATGCATGCATGCATGCATGCATACATACGTACCTACACGCATACATACATACACACATACATAACCATATCCATATACATCCATACATACATATATCCGTACACGCGTACATCATGACATACTTGCAGGTGTACAAGTTTTAATGCATACCTGCAAACATGCATGCATACATGCACATATGTATACACCGTAAAACCATACACATATTTATATATATGTTCACATACACACATATGTTTGGGCGGGCGGGGGCTTGGCCATGACCAAAACCTGCGAGATGCAGCCCCGTTCCCTTAATCGCGTGGCGAGGTCGTGCGGGTCGGCGGTGCCCACGTCGCCGGTGGTCGACGCGCCTCGCCACGCGGACGGCGGCGGCGCCCATCTCGAACGAGGAGCGGATCGCTGGGACGAGGGCTAGGATCTCCAGGGCGCGCCGTCCCCCGCCAATCCCGTCGAGGAGGGTGATGAGGGCCGTCTCCTCCTCGCAAGCTGGGTTGGCGGGCCGCCGGCGGCGGGCGGCGACCCGCGCGCCGCGCGGAGAAAACCCCGTGCCGTAAAACACCGCGCCCGCAATGTCGGAGGCGTCGGAGGCCGCAGCGAGGTGGTCGCCATTCAGCCTGAGGTCCGCCACGCACAGGGCAGCGAGCGCTGAGGAGAGGAACGAATCCTCCGCAACGCCCAGGCTGATGAGGGCTCCCGTCCGCGCGCCCTCGAGCCAGCGCCACGCGTGAGCAAAACTCGACGCGAGTGGGCGGCGGACGCAGTGGCCCCGCACCCAGCGGCCAAGCAGGATCTGCATGAATTCCTTGCTTGCACGACGCTTGCCCAACACCCAAAACGTGAGGCTGCCCATCTCCGTCAAATAGCCCGCGGGGGGGCGACGGATGCCCTCCACGCCGTCCGCGGGCTCGCCGAGGGTAGTGGCGCGCGTGGCCCAGTGGATATCCTTGCCTGGGGAGCCAGGGGAGCCGACCTGCTCGTAACAGGCACAGGCTTCGGTCAGCAGCGGCGGCGCGGCCCCCTTCAGCTCAGCCGCCTCGCTCTTGCTGACGACCTCGGCGATCTCCTGGCTGTCGACTCTGAGTGGTAGGCGACGGCGTCGGGTGATCTCGTCGCTGGACCGCGCGCGTCGCGGTTTCCCCCGAGCGTGGGCTCGGAGACCGATGCGGGCCGGGCCCCTGCGGCGCGGCTGCCTCGCCCTGGCGCGCCTGCGGACCTCGACCACGGAGGCGAGCGCGCCGCCTCCAGGGGCTGTGATTTGGGGCCGCTGGCCCGCTGATTTGAGGGCGGGGGGGGGGGGGGGGCGCGAGGGGTGGCCTCCGCCGAGGGCCAGCCCGAGCCGCGGCCCCGACCCCCAGCTGCTCGCCCGCGGACGTCATCCAGGCGCCGTCGGAACATGGCGGCCCGACGTGCCATGTGCTGCTCGCCCAGCGACACCAGACTCGGGCGCGCGTCGCCCGCGACCTCCAGCTCGCCCGCCACCTGCCAACTCACGCCCCCCAGGCGGAGCTCCAGAGGCCCAAGGCGCAGCATCAGGACGTCCGAGAGCTCCGCGAAGTCGCCTCCCTCGAGGCCGAGGGATGTCGCGAGCGCTTGCGGCTCCCTAACCACGGAGACTCGCAGACTGTGGACGGGAAGTGGTCGAAGATGATGGTGACCAGGTGCGACATCACAAGGGACGTGCTTCACCTCCGTCCGCCCCCTCTCGCAGGCCCATGACGCACGCTCTGTTTCCCATCGCCGCGTCGCACAACGCGCCAAGACGTGACTCCGCCAACGGCAAGGCGCTGTTGCCGCGAGAGGGGGCGTAGCGAGAAGTCGTCGAGCCCTTGACGTCATCCTCGTCACCCTCGTCATGCTCGCCATCATCACAGTCATCGTTGTCATCATAATCATCATCATAATCATCATCATCATCAGCATCATCACCAGCATCACCATCATCGTCGTAATCATCGCCATCATCATCACCATCATCATCATCAGCATCAGCATCAGCATCATCATCACCATCGCGTTCGGCCGAGGGGCTGCGGCGTCGTCAGCGGCCACGCGCGGCAGTCGCGCCACCTGGTCCAGAGCGCTCCTCGGCCAGGGCCTGCTGGCGGGGGGCCGCCGCGGCCGCGAGACGGCCAGCGGTACTCGCAGGGCCTGAGCCAGCGCCTCCACGGACAGGACCGTCGCGCCCCCCGCCGCCGAAGGCAGATGGCCGCGCCCAGGGCTCGACCACTGAGGCAGCTGAGCGGGCCCGCGGCCATGACAGGTGCAAGGGCCCTCGCCCGGGTGGCGGCCCTTCCGTGCAGCTCGCACCCCCGCCTGAGCAGAGGCGGGGGGGCTCGCGCGAGCCCGCGCCGCGGGGCGCGAAGTGGGCGCCCAGCGTCAGGGCCTTCGCAACCACCGACGACCCACGGCGCTGAGCCCCCGGGTAAGAGCCCAGCGGCGCCAGACAGGCCCACGCCCTCCACTTCGAACAGGGCCTGAGCCAGCGCCTCCACGGACAGGACCGTCGCGCCCCCCGCCGCCGAAGGCAGATGGCCGCGCCCAGGGCTCGACCACTGAGGCAGCTGAGCGGGCCCGCAGCCATGACAGGTGCAAGGGCCCTCGCCCGGGTGGCGGCCCTTCCGTGCAGCTCGCACCCCCGCCTGAGCAGAGGCGGGGGGGCTCGCGCGAGCCCGCGCCGCGGGGCGCGAAGTGGGCGCCCAGCGTCAGGGCCTTCGCAACCACCGACGACCCACGGCGCTGAGCCCCCGGGTAAGAGCCCAGCGGCGCCAGACAGGCCCACGCCCTCCACTTCGAACAAGGCCGCGCCATTCATGTTCCCGTCGAGGGGCGCGGGTCGGCACCTCGATGGGGAGCCCCTGCTTCCAGGCACACTCGACGAGACGCCCAACCTGCATTGAGGGCCCATTGACGAAGCCGTTGAGGGACCAGCCCGCGCGCCAGGCGGGGGCCCGAGCCCCACGGGCGGGGGGCCTGGCGCCGGGGGCGTCCCATTGGGCGGGGCGGCAGCTGCGCCACCTCCAGCGCCCAACGCCGCGACCAGCGCTGCTCCAAGGCCGCCAGCGGCCCGAGCAGGGACGCCCCCAACACCAGCGAGCGGCGGCGGGGCTCTACCCTGCCCTGCGGGCGGCGGCAGCCCAGGCTGCACGGGGGCGCCGCCCCCGCCCGCGGCCGCCGGCGCGGGGGCCCCCGCGGGCAGCACTGGGGCCCCGGCACCGCGAGGAGCACCACGGCCAAGCCCGCAACCTGGGGCTGCACGGCCGCGCCCAACTCCCCGACCATGCAACCAGGGCGAGGCCGCTGCGGCCGCCGCCGCGAAGGGCTCCGCAAGCGCCCCGACCCGCGGCCTCGGCTTTAGCCTTAGCGTTCGCCTTGGCCTTCGGGGCCATGCTCACCGTCGGCGAGCCCCGCCAGCGCGACCACGAGCGCCACCAACTCGCGCGCGCGGCCCGCCACGGCGGCCCGCTCGCCCGGGGTGAGCCGCGCCCCCTGCGCGTGCTGGGTCGCGAGCGTCAGCAGATAGCAGAGCTCGCAGACCTCAGCGAGCCTGCCCATCGGTCGCGAGGGCGAAGCTCTCGTGGGGCCCCAGGAAGCCCAGGCGCCAGCTGCAGCGGCGCCAGACAGGGACCCGACGGGCGGCCCCGGGCCCGTCACGCGGGGGCCCGCCCCCCGCGGTCGCCGTGGGCGCACCGCCCAGCTGGCCCGCGGCCGCCTGCGCCGCCGAGGGGTCGGCGCGCCACCCCGCGCCCGCCGGGCCGCCCTCCCGCGAGCTCGCAGAGGGGGGGCCGCAGCGCCCGCGGCCGCCTCGCCCGCCGCGGGGGCGCCCGGCGGCGGGGGCGCAGGCCGCCAGCCTGCGGCCGGCGGCGGCGGAGGCCACTCCCCCCGATGGCCCGCGAGAGGGTGGCCAGGCATACCTTCCTGGAGGGCCCGAACAGCCTCGAGACCGAAACAGCTGCCATGCTTCCGAGAAAGGCCGACGATGATCGACCCGCAACGCTCCTTGCCAAAACATCTACCGTAAACGTATATATATATATATATATTATGTGTATATATATATATATAGATGTACACGCCACTGCGCTTTAGAACCCCCTTCTCTGCATTCCCTGGTGGTGGTGGCTGTGACCCAAGCCTTCGACTTCTTGACACTCTTACGACGGTGCGTTCGGCGAGCCTCAACGGCCCGCAAGCGGCCCCCAGAGGCCGAAACCGCTGGGAAGATGCTCGTCGTGTCTGCCGCGACGCTGGAGGCGTGGGAATGGTCTTTCCTCCAGGCAACCGCGCGGAAGAAGTAGGTGAGCTCTTGCTCGTCCGTGACCTCGGGATGGAATGAGCAAAGGGGTGAATCGAAAAGGGGTGGGGGGTGAACACCGACCCCTTGCCGTCGCTCGGACGTCCATTTCCCGTGCATTTGTTGGTTTCGTTCGTGTGTTCTTTGCTCGATGGTCCAGGTTGGTCCTCGATGGTCCTCGCCGAGAAAAAATGCACACGTCTGAGCGATGCCGAGACCTGAGACTGAGAATGACGCGCTCCCGACCGGCATCCGACCGCCAGCACTCAGGCTCCGTCCTCGGCGCGCCCGGGCAGGCGCGCCGCAGCCGGCGACACGATGGACGATGCCTGGCCGACGCTCCCGCGAGCCCCTCCGAGCCCATCCACCGCCCACTCGGCCCCCGACCTGTGCCGCACCCTTCGGCGGTGGACAAACCTCCCCTCCTTTGGCAAGCCTCCCCTTCGTGAAACCGGCCTGGGGCCGAAACCGACGGACCTGGACCCGCAAGAATGACGGCCGCGACGCCCTCCCGCGAACCGAGAAGGGCCAGTCCACTCATCGGCGCGTCGGCGTGGGATGCCTCTCGACCTCCGGACCTTTCTGGAGGGGTGAGGGGCAACGATAGGGGGGGACTGGGGCAACGATTGGGGATCGATGCATCCCCCACTATGCCCAGTCCCCCCCTATCGTTGCCCCTGAATCGGCAATGGACAAACCTCCCTTGAATAAACCTCCCCTTAGTGAAAACGGCCTGGGGCCAAAACCGACGGACCTGGACACGCAAGAATGCTGGCCGCGACGCCCTCCCACGAACCGAGCACGGCCAGTTCACTAATCGGCGCGTCAGCGTGGGATGCCTCTCGACCTCCGGACCTTTCTGGAGGGGTGAGGGGTAACGATAGGGGGGACTGGGGCAACGATTGGGGATCGATGCATCCCCCCCTATGCCCAGTCCCCCCCTATCTAGGGGAACGAAGAATGACATAAACATAAAAACTCAGAGGTCCTCGCGGAGTCCCCGGATCGGCGCTGGACCCCCCTCCCCAGCGCGCGGAACGCGCCAGGGACGGCGCCGCAGGCTCCGCCAGGGGGGTCCAGCGCGGATCCGAGAAATCCGCGCGGACCTCCGAGTTCGTATGTTTATGTCATTGTTCGTTCCCCCCCTATCGTTGCCCCTGAAGGGGGGGGGCCGCCTCTGCCTTAGTGAAAACGGCCTGGGACCGAAACCGACGGACCTGGACCCGCAAACATGATGGCCGCGACCCTCTCTCGCGAACCGAAAACGGCTAATTCCTTAATCGACGCGTCAGGGCAGGAGGTCTATCCACCCCCGACTGAAGGGTAAAACAGGGCTAGGATCGGGATAAATCGCTCCAGAGCGTTCCGGAGCGCTCTCAGAGCGTTCCGGAACGCCCTGGAGCGGCCGCGGCGCCCAATACATCCTCCAAACCCGCCGATTCTCAGAGATTTCGAGTTATCCCGATCTGATTTTGTCCCGATCTCCGCGTCGTTTGAAAAGGGGGGGGGGGGGGGGCCCCCGCGCCTCTGCCCCACCCCGTGGCCCCGCCGCCATCGCAGGCAGGCCGGTGCAGGCCGCGGCCTCCGGCCGCCCGTCGCCGCTCGGCCGCCCGAGCCGCGGTGCCGAGCTCCACGTGCCCTCCGCCGACGTCCTCGCCCAGGCCATAGGGGGTCATCCGAGGCTGGCCGAGCTCGATCCAAGAGGCCCGTCCAAGGCTGAGCCGAGGCTGCCCGAGGCCACCCGAGGCCGCCTGGAGGCCACCCCGGGCGATCGTGAGGGCCGGGGGATATCGAAACCGAGGGGCCTCCCACATGGGGTCACCGGCGGGGAGACGCAATACTCCAATCTGGGGACTCGGACTAGCCTGAGTGGGCCGTCAGGAACATGAAAAGACCCAATGCGAAATCTGCCGCGAACTCACGCTGCAAGCATCTCACGGCAACCGAACCCTCAACATTCCTCTTGGGACCGTCAAGAGACAACAGCAAGCCTCCGACTTGGGCAGGGACCGACCGTCCCGGCATTCCTACAGGCCTCCTATAGGCCTACCACGACATGTTCTTAGAACCCAGAAATGTTCTACGAATGACACCCAATGTTCTTAGAACACAAACCCGATGTGTTGAAACAGAACAAGATCGGCCAGAAATGTCCTATCGGCGGTTGACAAACCTCCTTTTAGTAAACCTCCCTTGAGTGAAAACGGCCTGTGACCGAAACCGACGGACCTGGACCCGCAAAAACAACGGCCGCGACGCCCTCTCGCGAACCGAAACGTCCAATTCACTAATCGACGTGTCAGGGTAGGAGGTCTATCAAACTCCGATTCTAAGAACATTCCGGGGAAATCGACCGACTCCGCCTGCATCGCGCAGCCCTCCGTGGTCGCAGCGTTCCGACGGCGCCGACCGTCCGACGCCGATCCACCCTTTTGGCGGCCTGGAGCGCCGCCCGCGCGGGGCACACCGCCGCGCCCACACGCCACGTTAACCTGACCTCCCAGCAAGGTCGCGCTGCGTCGACGCGGCGGCAACTCCCGCGCGGGCGGCGACAGTGGAACGCTGGAGGCGGACCCGTACCTACAGGGCAGCTTTTCATACATAGGATTTAAGACATATCAGATTTTGATACATGATTAATTTATGAATGAACTTATGCATGAACTCATCGTTGTTTTCCACATCCCTGCATTTTGAATGCATGATCCGCACGCGGAGCATGTATTAAAAACGGCACTGTACCGATGACAAGCGATCTGCGCTACAGTCAACCAGTGTAGTAAGGATGCGCGATAAGGATGCAAGGGCCTTGGACGCCCATTTCGAAGCTTTTCGAGCGGGGCGCGGCAATCGAAAACGGCGAAGGATTGACCGAGGAGGCGAGGATGCAAGGGTACCCTTGGGAAGGTTGCCCATCCTTACTATCATGGTTGACTGTATCGGAAAGCCGCGATCGCTCATGCTTGAACCCTGCACGTGGTGTCACAAATCCACGCGCAAGTCGTCGCAGCACGAGTCCGCCGTCCTTCGGGTGCGCCGCAGGGGGGGGCTGGAAAGTCGGGGGGATGGGGCCAGTCTGCGCCCGATGAGGAGGGGGAGGAGGGAAGGGGTGGAAAGATGATCGGCTACACGCAAGAGTGACCCTGGGTAAGAGTGACCTTTGGTGCGCGGCTTTCTGGAGGCCGCGGGAGACCAAACCTGGGCGCGCAAGCCGCTGCTGCCGCTTCGTTTCAAGCCATCTGAGTGCCCATCTGTGCCGGCACCAGAGGACACTCCGGCGAAAGGTCACTCTTACGTCTAATCGAGATGAAGGAGGGACCGTTAAGTCTGGGAGATGTCACGGCCCCGGCCCTCACAGCCACACGCGCCCTCAGAACCCCGACGCCGCGACTTCTGTCACAGTGTCGCCCCCTGGAGGTCCGGGCCACGTCCCCGGGGACCGGTGTCTCACCCTGCATCGTTTTGTTGACAATCCCGAGGCCTGATATACTGGGACCCTTGGTGGGCCTGTTTTCCACCACCACCACCGTAAGTTGGAGGGGGAGAGGGTCCTCCTCCTCCTCCTCCTCGTCCTCCTCCTCGTCCTCCACCTCGTCCTCCACCTCCTTCCCCCCTCCAACTTATGGTGGTGGTGGTGGAAAACAAGCCCATCAACCCTGGAGGCCGATCATAAAAAAACACCTCACGTGGCGAATTCTTCGCAGTGCGAAGGGGTCTGGGCCTCCAGCACAGACCTCCGTCTTGAAATTCTTCGTCCCGGCGCTTTGTCTCAGCAGTTCCCCCACGCTCAGGTTGGGCATGCCCCCCTACGGGCGGAATTTGGACGAAAAATCAAACATAATAGAAAAATTGACCACACTGATCAAAGATGATAGACCAAATCGTCCCTGGACTGTTTTCTGGCTATTTTCGGATATTCCTCCTGTAGGGAGGGATATGCCCGACTTACCCCCGAGGGCTACCCGACCTCTGCCTCGTCGCGGCCCAGGCCGGGCTCCACGCGGTGGACGTCCCAGGCGACCCAGAGGCCAGCGCCCTCCCCCTCGCGGAAAACGGGGGACTCCTGGCGGGCCAGTTGCCGGCGGCGGTGGTATCGCGAGGTCACCGACAACGCGCGGGAAGCGAAGGTCAGCGCCGCAGGACGAAGTCAGCGCCAGCGACGACGCCAGCGACGACTACGAGAACGACGACGTCAACGACGACGACGACGACGACGACGACGACGGTGTCGACGGGAGGCGCCGAACGAGGGCCAGCGAGGTCGCCTCGCGAACGATGACGACGACGACGACGACGACGACGACGACGACGACGACGACGACGACGACGGCAGCGGCGGCGGCGGCGACGTCGGCGGCGACATCAGCGATGCCGACGGCGTGGGCGACGCCGGCGACGAGGGGCGGCGAGGGCCGCCAGCGCAGGGCGCTCGCCGCGCGCTTCGTCCTGGGGCCCCGTGGCCTGCTCAGGCCGCCCCGTCTGCGTGGGGTTCAGTCGGGCATGTCCCTCTACAGGAGGAATATTTAAGGTGGCGATATTTAAGTTGTAGGAAACTATACATCATCGTTAAGAATAGTCAGGTGGCGATTCGATTTTTAATTATTCTTGATCACTTTGAGGCTTCTTTCTGTTAGTTTAACGTTTTGTCCAAAATCCGCCTGTAGGGGGACATGCCCGACCAAAGCGTGGGAGCGCCGGGAGGAGGATTCCAAGACGGGGGTGTGGGCTGGGGGTGCCCAGACCCCCTCGCGTTGCGTCAGAGCCGCAAGGGGAGGCCTTTCTCTGCGTTCGCCCTCCAGGGTCCCTTGCCGGGCCTCGGGAGCGTCAAAAAAGGACTCGGGACGGAAATCAGGCCCCGGGGAAAGGGTCTGGACCTGTGGAGCCCACGCACCGAAACAAGTGGCGCAGCCGGCCCAGAAATACTTTCGAGCACCCAGACAAGCATCGCAACGGAATCTACGCGACACGCTGGCGAAATGTCGACCGGGTATCGCGTCCCAGGGCCGGACACGTGAAAACCCTCCAGTTTTGGAAATTATTCCTCCTGGCGTTCGAAATTCTGGCTATCAAGGCTAAAGTCGGTTGGAACATCATGAATCACGGATAGATCCGGGGGAGGATAAATCGAGAATCTCTGAGATCTGGCAGCTCTGAAGGATGTATCGGGCGCCGCGGCCTTCGCAGAGCGTTCCAGAACGCTCTGGAACGGACGTCCTCGCCCTAGCCCCGTCCGAAATGATTCCACCCCCAGTAAGATGCAGCTCTCCCTCGCGAGGCGTCGGAACTAAGGATCCGGCGCTGGCTACCCGAGGCAGTGCCTGCCCGGCGCCTGCAAGCATATCTCCCTGCGTGAATTTTTCAGGTACGCCTCCAGCATGCTATTTTCTGCTGTTGCGCCGTCAGGGCGCGGCTCTTGCCTGCCTGCCTGCCCTATCCTTGTCCAGGGTCTTCTGTCGCACACCGCGGATAAAGATGTGGCGAAAAAGCCGCTCCACCGACACTCCGGCCGACGTCTGGCAGCGCGAGACCGCTTCGCCCAAGGGGGAAGGCATTGGCGCGTGCGTCGCAACCAGCTGACGGACAACTGGGGCCAATGGATTCTCCAGCCTGGATTCCAGACGGTTGCGGCACAACCAACACGAACGACGAATAAAGGCGCACACGCTGAGTCGACGGTGGGAGATCAGCCCGCGCGGCAACGCCTTCAAGGGGAAAGCCACCGCGATGGCGATCTCCCAAACTGCCCGAACTCCCCCCCCATGGGACCCACAAAGGTGTCCCCCTTGGAGGCGTGCTTCCGACCTGAACATATAATACATCCATCTTGTAGTGTATCGTTTGCCGAGCGGTATGGCCATAAAGCGCTCGCCATGGAGCATATGCTACTAGATTCCTCGACGCGCGCGTCGCCCCTTCGGGGGCGATGCACACCTGGTACTAGTATGTGTGGGTGGCGCCGACACCAGCGGATCGGCCCCAAACGGCTTGGGGATGAGTTTTCGGACGCAAGGGCCCTGAATCACTCATCCCCAAGCTATAACTCGCCATCGCGGGGACGCCCATTTTGAGCAGGGACCGACCGTCCCGACATTCCTATAGTCATACCACGAAATGTTCGTAGAACCCAGAGATGTTCTAAGAACAAAAATTATGTTCTTAGAACATTAGCCCGATGTGTTAAAACAAGACGGTCCCAGCCAGAAATGTTCTAGGAACATTTCGTGGAAATCACAAAAGGTTCTTAGAACATTGCTTGGTGGGGCTATAGGCGAGCCAGGACGCTTCGCCACTGCTTGACCACTCCCTGCGCAGTTGTCGGTCTCGCGCGTGTTTTTGTTTAGGCCCGATGGCAGAGGATTCTCTTGCAGTCGAACCCTCTGCTGAGGACGGGCGATGAGCACGCAAGGGCCTTCGGGACGCCGCAGCCGACACTTCTTGGGCGGCAGGCCGCCAACACCCTGCAGGGCTGGCCAGTGAGAACACCGCGAAGGACGGGCCGCAGAGGCAGGGACGCAAAGGGTGCCCTGAGGACACCCGTGCGTCCCCACTGTGGATTTTGACTGCAGGTCGTCACCGAGGAAACATTAACCAGCCTCGAACGTATCCCTAATTGTCCCTAAGATCCACAAGCGAAAAGTCGACGACAATCTCAGGGATGCGCCCTCAGAAGCGGAGGGAATCCCTGAGATCGGCATCGAGACGAGGCGATGCCAATCATGGGGACAGGGATATGTTCCAGGCTGGTGAAACATGCAGACGTCCGAGCGATACCGAGCAAGCCATAAATCGCACCAGCCCCCAAAGGGACCCTGCACGCCCCGTGCGCCGTGAGACACGCCGGGCACCGACGCGCCCCCACGGCCCTCCCCCCCTGGCGGGGGCAGACCAGGGTAGAATCGGGAGCGGCCAAGCACAGGGGTGTCCAAGAGGAGGGGGTGCAAATCATGACCGGCGGCATGTGCGCGGCCCAGCGGGGGCCCAGGGACGTATGAAACAAGAAGGGGCGCCATGAAATCTGGGGCCCACGCCCCAGATTTCCACCCCCCCCTAGTCATCACCCCCCTCTTTTCCGCCCCCGGTAGAACAATTGTGCAGATGACCACCCATCGGTCGGCAGAAGCAGGTAGGACCATGAAGCAGGAAGGCGTTGCAAGTAGACTGGGCTTCCGCCCGCCTCCTGAAGACGACGGAAAAGGTGAAGCCACTCGATCCTTGGAGCAGGAAGGCGCCTGGAGTAGATTGGGATCGTTGGCTCCAAGAGTACCTACCTTCAACGACCGATGGGTCTCCCCGATCAGATCGCTCCACGCCACCCGCCATTCCCACATTCGCGCCCGGGCGCAGCCGCTTCTGCTCTCCACGCGCCCCAGCAGAACGACGAGCCCCCACCCACAGCAATCGAAGAAGCAGTCCGGCGACTTGCCACTTCCCCCGAAGAGGTGCGCCGCCGCGGGCGCACGCGCGCCTCAACGAACACGGCGCGAAGCCGCCCAGCTTCTTCCCCTCGATACTGGTCGGGATGATTGTTTCGCTGCGGACTGTCTGCCCGCACCCTTGCCGCGCGAGATGAACATCGTTTAACCGATCCTTTTTCCCACTGGCGTGGCCTGGGCCCCACTGGCCGATTTACTCCCCTGGATGGGGACATGGGCTCTCTCATAGGGTCTCGGGGGGCCTATGCCCAACTGCGTTGGTGAGATGGTGCGGCTGAGAGACCATGGCCCGGGAACCCTCGGAGCCCGATGGGCCCATCGCCGACGCGCGCGCTTCCCGCGCGCGGAGCGCCTGGCGTGCGCGCGCGCGGAGTTGCATGCCAGATCACGCGTTAAGCGTTGGGCTTCCGCTTCGACCTCCCCTGAGATCCTGCCGTTGCAATTTTTTCAAGACTGGCGTTCTCGCCCTCATTTCGGGCCCCAAAACCCTCACAGATCGATCCGGCTCGAAAAATGACGCAGAAAGATGGGGTCCGGGGCTCCGGTCGTGAATTGCTGCGATGTTGCAATGTTTTCACAACGTCGGATCTCAAGCTCTCCCGCGCCCCCTACCTCCCGCTGGCGCGGCCCGACCGACCCCTGGCAAACCATCCCCTTGCGTGACGTCCCCCCTCGCCTCCCGAGTCCCCCTCTGGCCGCGCCGATGCGTCCTGGGGCGAGGCGAAGGGGGCACGTCAAAGGTAGGGCATGTCCTCCTACAGGCGGATCTTCGATGAACGATTGAAAATAGTAAAACAAACATTCAAGAATGACCAGAAATGATCGAAAAATCGTCCCCAGATTATTTTTGTAGCACCATTTCTGAACTTTCCTGCTGCAGAAGGACACGCACGAGTTCACCGCATGCAGAGCGGGGCAGCTCCGTTTTGGACGCCCGAAATGGGTACGGAAAGAATGGGCACAATGCCCAACAGCAACTGTTGTCCCGAGCCAACAGCGGCCGCTGCTGGGCAGGCGGCCTTCTGTCTCGAATAGACACAGGCCGCGGCGGCGTGGACAGCGAGTCCTGTTCAAAATGAACAGGAACTGCTGTTGGGGATTCTTAGGGGAACACAAAGTGACATAAGCATAAAAACTCAGAGGTCCGCGCGGATTTCTCGGATCGGCGCTGGACCCCCCTCCCTGGCGCGCGGAGCGCGCCAGGGGCGGCGCCGGAGGCGCCGCCGGGGGGCTCCAGCGCCGATCCGAGAAATCCGCGCGGACCTCCGAGTTTTTATGCTTATGCCACTTTTTGGTCCCCTAAGAATGCCCACTCTTTCCGTGCCCATGTCGGGCGTCCAGCTTCGCGGCGCAGGCCGCGGCACGAAGGCCGCCGCACGCCGCAGCGCGGGCGTGCGAGGGGGCCCCGGGGCCCGCCTCTCCACGGGCGGAGCCAGGGCGCTCCCCGGGCCTCGGTGTTGCGGCGGCATTGAAGGGGCCCCAGGACACACAAACAAATACACACAAATAAGAAGATTCCCCATCTTTTCTCAGATTTCCTGGGTTTTTGTCTCCGCCCCCACTCCCCATATGTTTTATATTTTCTGTGGAATCGACGATTTTTATTATGTCTGTGTGTTTCTTTCCCTCCTGAGGAATGGAGGGCGGAGGCCGTCCATGGGAGCCGGCCGTCGGGCCGGGCCGCGAGGCACCCGGTGGTCCGCGACGGCGCGCCCCCGCCGGGCGGCCCCAGTGTGAAGGCACGCCGGGTGCCCTCCCCGCCGTCGCCCTTACGCTCGTCCTCCCCTGCCTCGCGCTCCGCCTCCTCGTCCTGCTCCTGGTCCGCCGCCTCCTCCTCCTCCTCCTCCTCCTCCTCCTCCTCCTCCTCCTCCTCCTCCTCCTCCTCCTCCTCCTCACTGGTGTTTGTCCTCGTCGCGCCCAGCGCGCAGCGCGTCCCAGCCGCTCCCCGAGAGCAAAACAGCCACTTCTTCCCATTCTACCCACTACCTCTCTTTTTCCGACTCCTTCCTCTCCTCCTGCTCTTCATGTTCTCCTCGCCCATCCTCATCCTTCTGTCCCCTCTCCTTTCCTTCTCATCTCCAATCCTCATGCTCCTTCTCCCCATTTGCCTAAGCTCGATCTAGCCAAACCAATCCAGGCAAGACTCTCACCATGGCTCCTCGTGCTTCAACAAATCCATCGCCTCCTCGATCCGCGGCTTGACCAACCGGGCGACGTCGTGCTTCCTGCCAGGACCAAAGCGAAAGAAAGATGGCTCGGTGAAACCGCTACCGAGCCACCAGAAAGTGCAGAGCAGCAGACCACAAACAGCGCTCTGGAATGCGATGCAGCTCATGTACAGTTCCACAGAGAGCGAGCAGTACTGCACAGAACATCTCTGCAAGCCCTGTATGACGCAAGAGCACGCGGGAGACCCCCCATGGGGCTGTGCGGGAGACCGTGCGGGAGACAATGGCGGAGACCGCGCGGGAGAGCACACGGGGGACCATACAAGAGACCACGGGGAGGCCATGCGGGAGACCCTGCGGGCGACCATACCATGGGGGGGAGACCACGTGCGAGACCGCGCGGAAGACCACGCGGGAGACCGCGCGGGAGACCGTAAGCGAGACGATACGGGAGACCGCGCATCGAAGACCGAGAAACAGACCATACGAGAGACCCTGCGGAAGACCGTGCGAGAGACCCCTGCGGGAGACCATAGGGGGAGGCCATGCGGGAGATCACGTGGAGTACCGCACGGGAGACCAAACGGGAAACCGCGCGGGAGACCACGCGCGAAGAGACACGGGACGCTGTTCCAGAAGACCGTGCGGACATGTCCGGGAGACTGCCAGGGAAGGAAGCGCGGGAGAGCACGCAAGGGGGACGACGAGATGGGAGACCACACGAGAGACCATGCGGGAGAGCACGCGGGAGACCATGCGGAGAACCATGCGGGACACCCTGCGGCGGGAGACCGTGCGGGAGATCACGGGCTACCGATCTCTGACCTGGGGAAGCAGCCCCCCCCCGCACAACGAGAAGAGGGAGTCAGACGAGCTGCCGAGAACAGTGAAAGAGCGTGTGCCGCCCACATCACGCCGATGCCTCCCCCTCCGCCCCACCCCTTCCCCTCCTCTCGGGGGCGCGCAAACATGGATTGGCAATCCATGGAGATGGCGCGCGGTCGCAAACTCCATGGATCGGGGGAGGTGGCCTCCCCACCATGTGGCCAGTGCCGCCTCGTCCGGCGGAGGGAATCCGCGATTTCCCATTTAAAAGGGGCCCCGTCGCTGATCCACGCCCCCCTCCCTGATCCATGTTCGCGATCGCCTAAAACATGTCCCGCCCACGTCACGCCGATGCCCGCCCCCTCCGCCTCACCTTGGCGGCGCGCAAAAGGGGGTAGGGGGAGGGGGGAAGGCTTCTTAGAAGCACCCTGCTTCTCAGAAGGCCTCCCTCGGCCTTACGTCTGTAGAGAAGGCCCGCGCCTCCTAAGATGCAGGGGTGCTTCTAAGAAGCCCTCCCCCCTCCCCCTACCCCCCCTCTGCGCGTTGCCGATCACCCCTGTCCCCCCCTCTCTAGGGAGCCCACAAAGGACGTACGCGCCCAGCTATGTACATGAACACGGCCCCTCGATCCGCGAAACCGGCCGCGTTGTACGAACATTTGCGCAGTGCGTTCTCTCCAAAGCAGCGTGGATTCATGTACGTGTACGTCCTTTTGTCGCTCCTGACTCCAGGGGGGCGTAAGACCCGGGCACAGGGGACTGGGAAATCCCCGACGAGGTCGTCAAAAAAATGACGAGGCCGAGTCTGCATTTTGACGAGGCCTCCCGCTGCAGACATCCCACGAAACTCCTCCTCGTCAAAATCCGAGGCGCGGTCGTCAAAAAACGATGGTGAACCCGAGTCCTGGCAAACCCGGGTCTTACGCTCCCCCGATCTCTGCCGCAGGACCGACGAGGGCAGAGCCCACCCGGTGGCGAGCGCAGCGAGCGCGGAGCCGCGGCAGAACGCACGAGGGCGGCAGAGCGGCGGCGCGGCGCGGCGGCACCGGGCGCGGCAAGACGGCCCGGCGGGCGGGTCGGGGGGCCAGGGACGGGCCCCTCGGCCTCCCCATCCCGCCTCCTCCTCCCCATCCCTCCCCATCCCTCCCCATCCTCCTCCTCCTCCTCCTCCTTCTCCTCCTCATTCTGCTCTTCCTCCTCCCCCTCCTCCTCCTCCTCCTCCTCCTCCTCCTCCTCCTCATCCTCCTCCTCCTCCCTCCCCCTCCTCCGCCTCCTCCTCCTCCACCCGCCCCCTCTGCTGAAGAGCGGCGGGCCCTCACACCGTGCCCGCACGAGGGGCAGCTGCGGAGCGGCGCGGGGCACGCGGAGCGTGTTCTGGTGCCACGCGCGGTGGCCTGTGCGCGAGTCGCTTTTCCACTGCGGCGGGACGCAGAGTCCACCAGTATAGTGAGGATGCGCGAGAAGGAGGCAGGGGCCTTGGACGCCCATTTCGAAGCTTTTTTCGAGCGGGGCGCGGCACGCGGAACCGTTTGGTACCACGCGCTGTCGCCTGTGCGCGAGTCGCTTCCACTGCGGCGGGACGTAGAGTCAACCAGTATAGTAAGGATGCGCGCTAAGGAGTCGGGGATCTTCTGACCCCGGTCAATCCAGACCCGGGTCAGCGTGAAATCAAAAACTGCAATGCAGGAAAAAAAACTGCAACGCAGATCTTCGCAAACCCAGGTCAGCCAATATGCGCGGCCGCCTCGCGGCCACGAACGGCTCGCTGACCCGGGCCAGCCAGAGGGGGTCTTCGCAGGATCCTGCAGGATCTGGTGCCCTGGCTGACCTCTGTTTGCATTGACCCCCGTCTCAAGGCTCCCGAAGGAGGCAAGGATGCAAGGGAACCGTTGGGAAGGTTGCCCATCCTTACCACGCGGGTTGACTGCAGCTTTCTCTGGAGTCCCACCTGCCCTCGGGGCAGAAACATGATAACGAATCGTTGTTTCGGCCACAGCCCCTCCTTCCCGTGCTTCGGGAGGGGTTCATGCCTGTTCCTTTTTGATATACGCCCCCGCCCCCACCCGACCAGTCGCAAATCCGGGCCAATGAGGGATCGCCCCACCGATTTCTGCACAAGCCGAAGCAACATGCACCTTGCACCAACATCTGGAGCGTGCGCGGACGCCCCACGATCACTCTGCACTGCTTCTTTGACGAGGACGGCGAAGGGGGCCCTCCTGTTGTCCGCCCTGTGCAGGCCTGCGGTCAAACCACAATGCATACGCCACCCATCGGTCGGGAGAGGTAGGTGGACACATGAAGTAGGAAGGCTTGGATAGTAGATTGGGTATCGTCCCCCCCTGAGGAGGACGGACCTGGTGAAGCCACTCGGTCATCGAAGTAGGAAGGCGCTTAGAGAAGATTGGGTATCGTCCCCCCTGAGGAGGACGGAACTGGTGAAGCCACTCGATCATTGAAGTAGGAAGGCGCTTGGATTAGATTGGAATCTGGAAACCTCGGGGGCGTCCAAGAGGGGGGCGTTCAAGAGGGAGGGTGGGGGGGGAAATAAGGGCTGGCGGCACGTGCGCGGCCCATTGGGAGGGGGTGCCAGGGACGCATTGAGGTAAGAAGACGCGCCATGACACCTGGGGAGATCTCCTGGCCCCCGCCACGATGTCCACCACCCCACTCAGTCCTCGCCACCCTCTTCTCGCCATCGCTCGGACGTCCATTCCTCGTGTATTTTTCGACTTCGTGCGTTTTTTTTTCGCCAGATGATCAGGGATGGTCCTCGATGGCCGTCGCCGAGAAAAAAATGCACACGTCCGAGCGATGCCAAGTCTTGGCCGCCCCCGATCATCCGAGCTCCTCCTCCTCCCACTCCTCCTCCTCCTCCTCCTCCTCCTCCTCCTCCTCCCTCCTCCTCCTCCCTCCTTTTCCTCCTCCTCCTCCTCCTCCTCCTCCTCCTCCTCCTCCTCCTCCCTCCTCCTCCTCCTCCTCCTCCTCCTCCTCCTCCTCCTCCTCCTCCCACTCCTTTTCCTCCTCCTCTTCCTCCTCTAAACACACCTCTTGGCCGCCCCCGAGCAGCCAGGCATACCTGCTTTCAACGGCCGACGGGGAAACACGCTGCGGCAAGACCCGGGACCCTGGGCGCGCGGGCGCCCCGTGAGCACACGCTTCTCACTGGCTGTGCTTCTGAGAGGCACGGCGGCGGGGATCTCTCGGAAGGCCCGCCCTGCGCAGAAAAACCAACGTCTCTGGTGGGCGTTTTTTTGTTGTTGTTTGATTCGGCGTCTCGACATTGGGCAGAATCGGCGGTGGACAAACCTCCCTTTAGTCGGTGGAGAAAGCTCCCTTTCGTAAACCTCCCCTGTAACGAAAACGGCATGGGGCCGAAAAAACGACGGACCCGGACCCGCAAAAAAGACGGCCGCGACGCCCTCTCGCGAACCGCACACGGCCAATTCGCCAATCGACGTGTCAGGGTAGGAGGTCTGTCCACCCCCGAATCTCGGAATGTCCGCTCTGCGCAAGAACCAACGTCCCTGGTGAGCGTTTTTTTGATTCGGCTTCTTGACATTGGGGGGGGCAGGGGGGGTCTGGCTCCGGACTGCTGCTTGATGCGTCTGTTGGCAACAGTGCACCCCATGGGGGAGACTCCACCTGCTCGAAACAGGCACCAAAAGCAGCCAAGATCTACTCCACGGGGGGCGGGGAAGGGGGGTTTGGGGGTCCGCGCCGATCGGCCAAACAATGAATAAGAAAACGATCACCTGTTAACACAGAATGCAAAGCACACTGTGTGGCAAAAGCTTGTTTACACGCGGGTCTTGCAATGGTTTGTGATCACTTTGCAGTGGCTTTTAATAGGGGCGGCGGGGGTGCCCTCACATTGTGTGCTCGGTGCCTCTGGCGGGACTCATGAACTCAAGGGGATCGGGCGCGGATGCTACCTATGTGTTGGGAGTGCGGGCGGGAGTGAGCAACACGGCTTGCCGCTTAGGGAAGCTTGAGCCCTCCCCCTGCCCCCTCCCATGGGTCTGGACGGGGGGTCCCGAAGGATTAGAGCGTCCAGGATTGCCCAAGATGGTTCCAAGATGGCCCCCGATGCTGCAAGGTGTCTAAGATGGTCCATGCTACTTCGAGATGGCTTCAGGTAGCATCCAGGCTACTTCAAGATGGCTTTATACTACTCGAGATGGCATCAGGCTGCTTCAACATGGCAACGTCCCCCCCCCAGAAGCTCCTAGACCGCCTCCGAACGGTTCAACATATTTCCACATGCCCTCCGAGCCTTCCAAGGCACCCATCAAGGAGCGCAAACCGTCAAACCCCTTATTCAAATCCATGTGGTGTGCCTTCTCGCGCTTTCAGCCCCGATGGGCTTTTGCAGCCTGAAGATGGCCCTGCGATGGCCTCCGAGAGCCTCAACACGTGCCCAAGGAGCCCCAAGACTGCCCCAAGAGCGCCTCGAGCCGCCCATGGTCGGCCTCCGAAGGGGGGGACCCG
>CAUYUJ010014491.1:283519-321019 GCA_963575745.1 Prorocentrum cordatum
GCCAAAACACCTTTTTGGGTGTGTAAACCACAAGAAAAAGCTGTAAACTCTGACAACAAATGTGCGCGGCACTGAAACGAGAACCACATATTGAAAAGAAACCACCCTCCATCCGCAAAAATGTTGCACTTTTCCAGGACCGCATTTTGAAAACGGCCCTCCTTCTATCCGGGAAACTGTTGCAAAATGTCGAAACGAATGGGCGCAACGCTGAAGCGAGTGCCACATGTTGAAAACAGCCCGCCCTCCATCCGTGAAACTGCTTCAAACTCATACAAAACGAATACGCGCGGCGATGAGGCGAGAACAATTTTTTGAACACCTCCCGCTCTCCATCCACGAAGCTGCTGCACAAGCGCGGCGCTGAAAACCAGAACCACAATTTGAGAACCACCCGCCCTCCACCCGTGAAACTATTACAGACTTCAAGCTTCAGGATCATAAATTGTGGGGCTTCAGGACCATGAATGGCGAGGAAGTCGCAGGCGAAACGCCCGGCCCGACCTGTCGATCGGCCTCGTGGTGCGGCATGGAGGAATTATTTATCCGCCGCAGTGCCTCGAGGCATGAAGTGGAGTTACCCCCAGGCTCTCGTGTGTTCCCTGTTTTCAGTACTCAGGACCGGGGGATTATGGTATTCTAAACGCTCGGGCCCCAAATTCTTAAATTTCCTGGGCGCCCCCGCACACTCCTAGGCTGCCTCGCGTGACTTTTCCAGAGGCGACCACGAGCGTCCAAGAGGCCTCCAATACAGCCCAAGAGCGCTCCAAGACGCCCAAGGTGGCCCCAAGGCGGCTCAAGAGCGCTCCAAGAGGACCCCAAAGAGGGCCCAAAGAGGCGCAAAGCAATGATTGTCCTTGTGGTTTTCTATGCGCGTCGCGTTCTTGCGTTTTCTTTTCTGGGATCCGACGCTTTGAAATGGCCCTATAGAGGCCCCCCGAGACCGCCCCAAGACGGCCTAAGAGGCCACCAAGAGGGCCCCAAGACGGTCCAATAGGGCGCCAAAACGGCCCATGAGGCGCCCAACATCGCCCAAGAGGCCCCCAAGAGGGGGAACACGAACCGACAATTCGAGCCTTCTGCCCCGAGAGGCCCCCAGGAGACCCTAAGAAGCCCCCAAGAGAGCCTAAGAGGCTCCCTAGAGGCCCCTCGATGCCCGCAAGAGGCCCGAAAAGAGCTCCCAAGAGGCTTCAAAACTGCCTCCAAGAGGCCCCCGATAGGCCTCCCACGATACCAAAACGAACATCCAAGAGGCCTCTAATTCACAACCCAAGCACGGTGGCGGGATGGGCCGAAGGCCACTAGGAAAGGAAAGAGAATGGAGGAGGAGAGGAGGAGAAAGAGGAGAGGGAAGAGGAGAGAGGAGAGAGAGGCGACGGCGGGAGGAGGTGGACGAGGAGGGAGGGGAGGAGCGAGAGGGGGAGGAGCGAGAGGGGGAGGACGAGGAGGAGGAGGAGGAAAAAGGAGAGAGGAGAGTGGAGTGAGGAGGAGGAGGAGAAGGAGAGGAGGAGGAGAGAGGAGAGAGAGAGAGGAGAGAGGAGAGGAGAGGAGAGAGGAGAGAGGAGAGAGGAGAGAGGAGAGGGAGAGAGAGAGGAGAGAGGAGAGGAGAGAGGAGGAGGAGGAGGAGGAGGAGGAGGAGGAGGAGGAGGAGGAGGAGGAGGAGGAGGAGGCGGAGGAGGAGAGGAGGAGGAGGAGGAGGGAGAGAGGAGAGAGGAGAAAGGAGAGAGGAGAGAGGAGGAGAGGAGGAGGAGGAGAGGAGGAGAGGAGGAGGAGGAGGAGGAGGAGGAGGAGGAGAGGAGGAGGAGGACGAGGAGGAGGAGGAGGAAGGCGGGACAGGCCCAGGTCGCCCGCCGCCCCCCTCCCCCGCCGCATGGCGCAGGTCTCCCTCCCTCCCCCCTCTCTCTCTAGATCATATACACACAAATATTTGTTTTTTTTTGTTCTCTCTCCCTCGAGAGAGAGAGAGAGAGGAAAAAAGGAGAGAGAGAGAGAGAGAGAGCAAAACAAACAACATGTTGTTGTTGTGTTCTTTCGTGGTAGCTGCTGCTACCTGGTACCTGGGGGGAAAGGGTTTTAGGTCCCCGTGAACGGTAACGCCCAGGCGGAGTGGGGCGCGCTGGGGCGGGGGCGTGCTGCGATAGCCGTGTCATGCGCGCGAGCACCAGCATAAGGTGGCGGGGAGTCCAGGCCTCCCCCCCTCTGCGTACGATCGTTGCCGTTGCCAGGGGGGGGGAGCGGGAGGTCGGGCCGCCAGAAGATAGAATAGAAAAAATACAAATCCTCTCTCTCTCACTTTCCGCATTCTCGCGGCTCCGCCCCGGAGAGAGGGGGAGCTCTCTGCGGCCCTCCATTGGGAAGCGTGGCGCGCGGTCACAATGGCGCCCCTGCGGTTGACCTGTGCCTATGGGGGTGGTGGCGAAGACATCTCTTGCCTTCGCCATCATGGAAATGATCATCCGGATCATCAGGATCATCAGGATCATCAAGATCAACATCATCATGATCACCACGACCATCATCAAACACAGGATCACCAGCATCACCGGCATCAACGTCAGGATCATCGTCATCACCATGGTCATCGCCATGATCGTGATGATAATGTTGAGGATGGATATCCTCTTCGCCATCAAGATCAGCATCAAATCAACATCATCAGCATCATCACCATCACCATCACCATCACCATCACAGTCACCATCACCATCACCGTCATCACCATCACCATCACCATCATCATGATATCATGATCATTCACATGGTCATCACACCATCATCGTCATCAGCATCAGCACCATCATGACCACCAGCAACATCAACATCATCAACATGATCATCAGGAACATCATCATCAACATCAACAACATCATCATCATCATCATCATCATCATCATCATCATCATCATCATCATAATCATCATCACCATCACCATCACCATCACCATCATCATCATCATCATCATCATCATCATCATCATCATCATCACGTCACCATCTCAGCGCTCACGATGCCAGGCTCATTCTGCTCATCCGCGCCAAAGCCAGAAGAACATATCCGCGCGACCGGCGCGGGCAGCACAGCTCCGGTGGCGCCCCGACTCGGAGCCCGTGCCCAACTATGCCCAGAACGGCACGTGGTGGGTTCCACAGACCCTTGGGTGATCCAAGAACACATGCAAGGGCGCCTAACGTCGCGGTTCGCGCGGCGCGAAATGCGAACGCTTTCGCGCTCTAGCGCCGCCCCACAAGGGAGAAGAGGAGGATGAGAAGGCACCGGAGCCGAACCGCAAAGCTCGGAGCGCGCAAACTTCGCGCCCTCGAAGGTGCCCTTGGAATGCACCTCGTGGGAGGGCCACTTGTACATCTAACAGCTTCCGCCGGCCTGCCTCCAACATCCTTCGACGGAGGCGGCCTGGCGTTGCCTTCGCCAGCCGCCCTTCCGTCGCCTCGCGCCGAGGAAGAGATGCCAACCTCTCGATCCCTCGAAGATCAAGCCCTCTCTGGAGCTTCCCACGGCGAGGATCTCGCGGACGAGCGAGGGACGCCTCTTTCTTTCCAACGCAGAGGGCCCCTGCCTCGACAAGGGGCCCACAGAGGGGCACGGTGGAGAGCCCACTTCACCCCGAATGCTGCCAGAACCATACCTTGACGCACCGCGACGAAGCTAGAAGCCTCCTAGCTGGGGTCGGAGGATCGCGCCGCATCGGCGATGCACGACGTGGGCGCTGCATCGGCGACGTCGACGTGAAGCAAATCGGGCTCCACATCGAGCCGCATCGGCGATGCGGCACGATCCTCCGACCCCATCTGGTCCGACCCCATCTATCGGCGGTGGAAAAACCTCCCTTTAGTAGACCTCCCCTTAGCGAAAACGGCCTGGGACCGAAACCGACGGACCTGGACCCGCAAAAATGACGGCCGCGACGTCCTCTCGCGAAACGAAAACGGCCGATTCCTCAATCGACGTGTCAGGGTAGGAGGTCTGTCCACCCCCGAATCTAGGAGGCCTAGGAAATCATATCGATGAAGCACGTCGCAGCACAGACGACGACGCCAAGCGCTGCCGCACCTCTCGGGATCCGACGCCGGGCTTTTGGTTGGCCACTGGGCGTCGCCAGAGGCCGCCGCGGCGCCGATCCTGAAGCCCGACTCTCACAGTGGAGGCCCGACCTTAGTGGGCTCTGGAAATGACAAGGCCGTTTGTTTACCGATTCCGTTTTGCCGTTTTTTTGCCGGTTCCGACGCCGTTCTTTCACCGGTTCCGTCGCCGTTTCTTGACCGGTTCCGGCTCCGGTTCCAATCCTGGAGCCGTTTTTGTTACCGTTTCCGGTCGCCGTTGTCTTGCCGTTTCCATTTTCAAGGGACATTTTTTTGGAAACGATGAAAAAACGGCCCTGCCGTTTCCGGGGCCCACAAAGAGCCCGACCACAAAACACCCTCCACAAGAGACCCAACCCTGAGACCCCAGGACGTCCATGGATTGCTGCTGTGGGAACGTCACACCGACACCGCCCACAATAGAACACCAGATCGTAACCCCAGAGACCCAGGAACTGAATGGAGGCAGGCAGGGTGCTTCTTGGCAGGGGCCTCCACTCCACTGTAGGGGGAGGGCAGGGACGAGAAGTCGGCGGCGCACCGAGGGGAGGACAATGAGAGGGCGCAGGTCTTCTCAGAAGGCGACACGGCCTCCCGGAAGCCTTCCGAGAGGCACCACCCCCTCTACAATCCCCACTGGGCCGCCGAGGGAGGGCGGAGGGAGGAGAACTCGCACCGCCCGGGAGGGGGAGGAGGGAGGTGTCCCGAAGCAGCGCCACGGGCCGCTCTCTCGTGTGGCATCCTGCCCAGAAGGAAACGCTGACAGAGAAACGAATGGGTCTTTTGTCATGGCCACGGCGAGCCTCTTGCCACCGAAGAGAGGCTCCCCGACCCAGCTCCGAAGACGCGGTCCGGAAACCAAAGCGCCTCCGGGGACGCAAGAGGTGGTCCATGCCGTCGCTTGGCTGTAACCGCACGCACGTCTCGAGAACCCAAGGTGGTCCATGCCGTCGTGGCTCTGACCGCACCCGCGTCTCGAGAACCCAAGGTGGTCCAGGTCGTCGTGGCTGTGACCGCACGCGCGTCTCGAGACCCCAAGGTGGTCCAGGTCGTCGTGGCTGTGACCGCACGCGCGTCTGGAGAACCCGCTTCCGCGACGTGCCTTCGGAAGAGTGGGGGGGGGGGGGCGACCGCGTGTTCCCCTCGACTCTGAGCAGGACAAGCGGCCATCCCCACCCTTCGAGCCCGCTTCCTGGGATGTAGATGCCAGGGGCCGATTTCCTAGACGAAAACCATTGACGCGGCGATGGCGATGCGATGCCTTCTCATCCCCTGTGCCGCGGATAGCCTGGAGCGCTCTGCGGAACCAGAATGCGGCCTCGCTGTTGCCGCCAGTCTCGATGTGGACGGTGCCGCAGCCTCGCTGAGGCCCAGAGGCTGAGAGGAAAGAAAAGTGGAGGAACTCCCTCCCCCCCCCGACTTTCCTCCCCCTGTCGGTTGCCATCCATCCCCTCCATCTCCCCGCTCCACCCATCGCCCTTGATGAATCCTCCCCTTCCCACCTCCCCCGCCACTCCTCTTATGTCACCTGACCCGTCCTCTGCCCCCCATCCTCTCCTGCGCTAATGCACCTTCACTCTTCACCTGCCTCATCTCACGTTTCGCCCTCGTCCGCAGGGGCAGCCATGTTCGCGCTTCGCGCGGATCAAGACGCGAATCGCCTCGCGCTCTCGCGCCGCCTCCATCGGGGGAGAACGGAAGGCCGCGAGGGATGAGGATGAGGACCTCGCGACCCGCGAGCCGCCAGCCGCAGACAACGTGGCGCCCGCGTGGCGGCCCTTGCGCCATCCTTCTCTCCCCGCCCCCCCCCTCAGCTGCTCCCCCCATTGCCCCACTGAAGGGGCCCAGGGACGCACAAATGAAAAGGCAAAACTCCCAGGATTCCCAGTTGTTCCCAAGACTTCCTGGTGCTCGCCCCCCCCCCACGTCATTTATTTACCCACATTCGAATGGAATATATGATACATTGTCTGTGTGGTTTTCTCGGCAAGCGAGGAGCGGAAGTGAAAGGTCAGAAGGATCGAAGTCCCCGGGCCTTGTGGAAAGTGTTTTAAGCCTTCCCGACGGCAGCAAAATTTTCAGACGGCGCGAGGAACCCCGCCGCCTTCTGAGAGGGCCTTCTCCTTCTCAGGCCCCCCCTCGCTCGCAGCGGCCTTGTCTTCCTGACTCGCCTCGCGAACCTCGGCCATCCACACGTCCAAAGACCCGACCGCCGCCGTCGGAGCTCTCGGGGATCTCCTGACCCGGGCATATCCAAACACGGGCCAGTCAGGCCTTAAGACGACGCCAGGATCTGGGCATTGTTTGACCGGGATAAAAATCATGCTCGGTTTTTCAAATCTCCGGGGGCGCCGCCGAATGGGCCTGCCACGCCTTGGGCGCCATCGGCTTCGCGAGCGAGGAAATGCGCCCAGGCGCGGATGAGGCCACGGCGCGTATTTGGCCACGCGCGCGCCTGAGGGAATTCTGCGCCAATCGCGCCTCGCTCCAGAAAACCCGACGTTAACAAAACAGAATTGAGGCCCCAAGGGGGGCCCAAGGAGGCGGACCGCCAAACCAGTCACGCAACCAACGCAACGAAAAACACGCAAATGTCAAAAAGCGTGTTACTCAGTGACCTCTTCGGCCGTGCAACACCGCGATAATGCCCGAGAAGGCATTGGAAAAAAGGCCCGCGCGCGGCCCGGCGACGTCCCCGCGCCGCCCCAAGCGCCCCGAAGCGCGCCGAAATAACCGTAGAGAAACGCCGGAAAGTCTCTGGAAGGTCCCCGCGCCAGGCAAGATCCGCCACCGAATACTTTCGCGGACACCTAGCGCGTACGCGCGGGCGTCCACCATGAATGCCCGACTCCTGTTTCCGAGACAATCGCGCGCAACCGCCCGGGGGCCTCGGCAACCTCGCGATTGGCCCCGGGGCCCGCGGGCCCCAGGGAATCGAGGAGCGAGTTCGCAACTCCCGAAGCACCAGGCGCGGCGCCAGCCGGTCGCTCGTCTCTGGCTGACAATAGGACGCCTGGAATTCCGGTAAAACCTGAGGAACCGCTTTTCAAAGATTCACAGAACCAGACACCGGGGCGCGCCAAATTCTCGCGTCCGAACTTCTTTGAGAATCTCTGAAAATCTCTGAGCTAGCCGCCCCGCCTGAAACATTCCCATCAACCCAAAACCCCGGAGCTGGCCGAAACTCTATGAAAGTTTTTCGGTCCGCAAAATTTGGCGCGCCTGGATTTCTGGTTCCGAGATTCTCTGAAATCGGCCTGCGGCGGCGCCCAGCAGGTCCACCCGCGCCCAGGGTGGGGGCCGTGGACATCGCGGGCCGCGATGGCCCCGACCACGAGGTCCTTCCCCCTGCCCCTCGACGAGCCCACGCCCATAGACACGCTCTCTGTGCTGAGCGTGGACCGCGCCATCCTCTGGTACTTCTGCGCGACGACAGCCAACTGGCCGCCGACGGACAAAGCGATTTTTTATCCGAGCTGCGCGTGCCACCGAAAACGTACGATTGCCCCGGGCTCGGGGAGAAACACTTTCGAAGCACTTTCAGGCCGCCAGCGTCGCGGCTGCCGACCCGCCGCGCGCCGGCCGCGAGACTAGCTGGGCCCGCTACGTCGACGGCGGCGGGCGGGCGCCCAAGAGAGCTGTCGCCACGGTGCGCGCGGCGGAGCGCCCGCCCCACTGCAACCGCAAATGTGGCCTCCATAGCGCCAAAGGCGTAACATGCGCGACGCATTCTCGGGCCCCCATCAACGCATCGGCCAGCGCCCAAGCCCCTGAAACGCAACCCTACTGCGCCCCCCGTGCAAGCCGCGCACCCGCTCCCAATGCTCGTGCGAACCAGTTTTTCTGCCCGCCCTCAACAGTTCAATCGAGCGCCCATGTGTTACCTGGGCTCCTCAAACCCCCGAGCATTCCTTGGGGAACTTCTGCGAATGCGCGCGCTACGCTCCACAAATCGGCGTTCTATTTTTCTCTGGAACACTCCCAGAATCTCTGGTTCCGATTTGTCCCGATCTTCCGCTCAACTGAGCCCTGCAGAAATCCTGCAAAAATCCTGCAAGATCCTGCACCCAAACCCGGGTCAATGCGACCCTGGCCCTAGAGCGTCCCACGAGGGCCCCAAGAGGCGGTTTGCCTCCTCCTCCTCCTCCTCCTCGTCCTCCTCGTCCTCCTCCTCCTCGTCCTCCTCCTCCTCGTCGTCCTCCTCCTCCTCCTCCTCCTCCTCCTCCTCCTCCTCCTCCCCTCGCCCCTTGCAGGGTCTGCAGGACCCTGCAGGATCGGGCGCCCTGGCCCACCGCCCGCCTCGAGGCCCCCCGAAGCTCCTCCGAAGCCGGGCAGGCGGCCGCTCCGAGCCGAAGGTAGGCAAGTCCCCCCCCACCCTCGCAGCAGGAGAGCGGGCACCGAGCGCACCCCTGGCGTCGACAGCAAGGCACGGCTTGCCGGCAGGCCCTCCTGTGGGAACAGAGAGGCTGTAATCGGGCGGGTGCGAACGCGGGGTGACCCCGATGGGGGGTGCAGAGTACACCAAGAGTAAGTCCCCAATCAGAGGATGGTTTGAAAATTAGGGGGGTGGCCCAGATGGGGGTGAAGAAAGGGGCCCTGAAGGGGGCCCCCTGCTGGTTCCACGAGGGGCCCCAAAAAGCACGTTTGAGGGCCTTTCTTCACAAACACCGTTCGGGTCACACCCCCCGTCAACACCCCCCCGGCAACAACAACTGTGAGGATTGTCGGTGCCACCTGGCATCTGGTTCCGAAAGGCCAGCAGCAGATTCCGATCCTATTCCAGACAGAAGCGGCCGTCGGCGCCCATCAGCAGAGATCCCTGAGAATGGCGGGGGAAGTCGCTGGCACCCAGTGGAGGGTCGACGCCTCCCCGTCCAAATGGTGCCCTCGATCGCAGATTGATCGGATCGTTTGCAGAACCGAATCGATCAAAGTCGAAACCCCATTGGCATTGGCCGCGGCTGGCCAAAGCTGGCACGTGGAACTCGTCAGGCACACTAGTTATACTCGGCAGATTGTTGGGCTACGCTGATGAAGAGGCATGTCAGCCAAAGTTCAGTGAGTTATTGCATTGATGAGGTTGATTATACGTTGTGTGAGCGATGAGGTATAAGCTATGTTGTGCAAGGTCTGTGGTATAAGCTATGTCCTACGGACAATGTGGTGTGAACTACATTCCCCCAGCCTGTGCTTGTACATAAGGATTTTTAGCGTGTGTTCTAACAAATGGGCCTGCCTGCCGCTCTGGTGGCTAGGTAGCCGCCGCCGCCGCCGCCCCGTCGCCGCCTCGTCGACGCCCGTCGTCTGGGCCTCCCTGCCGCTCTGGCGGCTAGGTCGCCGCCGTCGCCGCCTCGTCGCCGCCCGTCGTCTGGGTCTGCCTGCCGCTCTGGCGGCTAGGTCGCCACTGTCGCCGCCACGTCGCAGCCCGTCGCGGACGTAAGAATGCACCACAGACATTGCAGTACATATATCTAAATAAATATACATACACATACATACATACACAAACATATACATCGTTGCAGAGTGTACCACATCACTCGCAATCTCTCAATGTGTATATATGTACATGTATTTAGATGTGTGGGTTGGACACCAAATGGTGCTCCACATAGATAGCACAACATATATTACAAACCAGCACCACATGTATTGCACCACGCAAACTGCACAACATAGATTGCACCTCGTGAACTGCACTACATGGATTGCACGGCGTACGCTGCGCCACACAGTTTGGACACCACATATTGCACCACATATATTGCACCACATAGATCGGTCAACCGATGCCCCCTATGGAGTGCACAGCATAGTTTGCACCACATATCTTGCATCATGTATATACGGATCTATACACATCACCACATATATTGCACACGCTATACCTATTGCAAGATAGGTTGCACCACCTATACCGCACAATGAATATTGCAACATAGATCTTGCCCCAACTATATGACACGAAAAAGCGCACCCCATCTATTGCACCACAGCTATTGCACCACATAGATGACACAGCACACATGTCACCGCATAGCTTGTACCACATGCATTGCACAAGGTATAGTGTTCCACACGGATGGCACAACATATCTCGAAGATCACTGCGTGGGGTCCACGCTGGCTAACATTGTGCAATCCATGCGGTGAGCGCTGCATTGTGGAAGCTCTGTGATGTAAGCTGCAGGGCGTGAGTCATGTTGTGTCATGGATGTGTGGCGTGTGTGAGCTGTGTGGTGAACACTGCGCAGCGGCAGCTGTGTGGTGAGAGCTAGGTGTTGAAAGCTACGTGATGTGAGCTACGCCGTGCAAGCCCGGGCGCCCAACGCGGCGAACCACGAGGCGCTCACGAGCGTGCACGGGCGCACGCGACGAACCCTCGGGAAACCCGCCCGGCGCACGGGGCGCCCACCAAAGCACCCACGAACCGGCACGGGCGCAGCCGCGGGGAACGCCCAGGGAAGGCACCCCTTCGCATCGGGGGAGCCAAGCAGGAAGCCCTGCGTGCAGGCGCTGTCCGTGGAACACTGCACGGACGACTGGAGCGTGGCGAACCCTCCGGACACCCCTGCGGGCGGCAACGGGCCAGAAGGGGGCGAATCCTCTGGACCTCTGGACCTGGCTGACACCACATCGGCACTGGCCTGTGGACCTGGCATCACAGCCCCTGGACACTGGCATCGCACTCTGTGGAATACGGCCCTCGCCCGTGGACCTGACATCACATCGACAGCCTCGGGACACTGACACCACATCCTCTGGACCCGTGGACCTGTGTGCTGTGGCAGCGGCCGCAGCTGCACAGAACGCGGCGAACCCTCGGGACACCCCCACGGACGGCAACGGCCGGCAACGCGGGCGCCCACGTGGCGAAGACCCGGGACACCCCCACAGGGTGGCAACGGGGCGGCAACGGGGCGGCAGTGGTCAGAAAGGTACGATTCCTCGGGACACCCATGAGAAGCCTTGAGTGCAAGAACTGTTTTGGGAACCACAGCTCGAATCCAATCCCTCAGAAACGCAGGTGAGACGCCCTAGGTGCAAGACCTGTTTCGGCAACCACAGCTCGAAGAGCCCATCGGCGGAGTCGGGGAATCGCCCGGGGGACGCCATCCGACCGCGGCCTCGCCCAGGCACGGGCACGCACCTTCGCATCGATCGAGATCGTGAGCAGCGCCCAGGCCCCCAGGACCACGACCTGGCCCACAGGATTCCAGACCAGGGCAGCAGCACCGCCATCCTGAGGCTCCCCCCGAGAGCCGCTGGACGAAGCTGGAGCTCCAGAGACTTCCTCGGAGGTCTCCAGAAGCGTCCGACGCATCACACCACCCAAACACTTTGCAGCTTCAGAGCATTCATGGAGGCCGCCCAGGTGGGGTCCGAGTAGAGACGGCTGGAGGATGGCGCCGCACCATCGATGTATCGGCATCGGCGTCGGCGGGGTGGAGAGAATCGGGCTCCGAATCGAGCCGCATCGCGGATGCACTGGCAGTGCAGCGTAATTACTCGGACCGCATCTGGGCGGGCTGGAGTTCGACCTCCTTCGATCACTTCCCTCTCCCCACCTCCTCCCCCCTCTGCCACCCGTTGCTACAGGAGCCTGCCAGGGCAGAAAAATTGTTGGCATTCAGCGCGAGGGCCGCCTCGAAGTCCTCTGTGCATGAGGGCACCGAGTGCAGCACCACGACCGCCCCCCGCTCTCCCGCGGATCCCTGACAAACGTTCATGTGTGCCTGTGTGTATATGTCCATCCCGAATAAAGAACAGAGAAAAGAAAGGATTACCAGAGGTACCGGCAGGTCCGAGCGAGAGGAACAAGCTGCACCCGCGGCAGAGGCGCCTCTACTACCTCCTCCATGCATCCTCTTCCCCCTCTCCTCAATCCTCCTTTTCTACCGCTTCTTCCTCTACCATCTACTCGCTCGTCCTTCCGACAGAACCTCGAGACCGAAGGCGAAACAAATCTCCGAAGACAGCACCATGAAACCCGAGTGCGGTGACCGGCATCTCATAACCCCGACCAGAAAGCCCGAGGAGATCCAGCATCCCCTGCTCCGCTCGACGACTCCTCTTACGCTGAAAGTCCTCCGCCTCCGGCGCGCTGCTCCGCCCTGGCGAATGCTGGACTGTCAATACTTCGCTGTCCTGGGGCTTTGCCGTGCTCGTGCTCGCTGGAGCTTTTCGCACGTGCGCGGAGCTGCTCTGCCAATGCCACTCTGTCCAACGGCGTTTGCCGCGCTCCTGCCCTGAACGTAAACCGCTTGAGGCGGCGGAGAGCTTGAGAGATACATCCGACAAACAATTACCCGAGACGCACAACATCCCTTTTCAAGCGAGGCGGCTATTCATATCAACGCTCCATACACAAGAACACATTTCGAGATATGCCGCACTCTGACCAAAGTGAGGCACGGGGACAGAGGGCAGTAGAAGAAGCGAGGAGACAAGGCAGGAGGCAAGAGGAGGGGGAGAAGGAAGATGGAGACCGCCGTGCTTCATTCAAAGGGGGAACTTCCGTATGATGGATCTGCCGCCACGATCTGCCCTATGCGAGCACCCCCGCCTGGGAGCGCGCCAGAGCGTTGCACCAGCACCGATCCTGGCCAGGCCGATTCTGGGCCGAAGCTCGGTGTACTATGCGCCCCCCACTGCCGGAGCCAGGAGGGCCTGTTGAGGCCTCCTAGATGGGGTCGGAGTAGATGGGGTCGGAGGATCGCGCCGCATCGCCGATACATCGGCGATGCATCTGGCGACGTCGGCGGTGCCTCGGCGACGTCGGCGTGGGGAACGTTGGGCCCCACATCGAGCCGCATCGCTGATGCATCGCCGATGCATCGGCGATGCGGCGCGATTCTCCGACCCCATCTACTCCGACCCCATCTAAAAGGCCTAGATTGTAGGCTCGGACGTTGGCAACAACTGCAACGAAGACGAACCCAGGACGAGGATAACGTCAGGTGAGGATAAATCGAGAATCTCTGAGATATGGCGGCTTTGGAAGATGTATCGGGCGTCGCGGCCTTCTCAGAGCGTCCAAGAACGCTCTGGGAGCGTTCCGGAACCCTCTTGAACGGATTATCCTCGTCCTAGCCCCGTCCGACCAACTCAGGGGGTTGCCTCCTCCGGGGGAATATAATCCCAGATCTTGGTGCTGTTGGAACCTTTCGGCCACCTAGGAGGCCCAGAAGTAACCATCGTCACCGAGGCGGGGTCATCTTACCTCGGAGGAGTGAGGCGCTCTCATCGCCTGCGACCTCCAGCCTGCCGCCGCTGTTGCCTACGCCTGCTCCTGTTGCTTCCAGCCCCTGGCATTGCGCCTCCGGGAGGGAGGGTCCGTCCTCGAGCGCCTTCTCGAACTCGTCGTCGCTGCCGCGGCTGGCCAGCGCAAGGCGGGCCGCGCCGCGGCATCTCAGCGCCTCCCCCTCGCGGCCCAACGCCTTCCCCCTCGGTCCCGACCCTCCTGCTCATCCTCCTGTCCTCCTCCTCCTCCTCCTCCTTCTCCTTCTCCTCCTCCTCCTCCTCCTCCTCCTCCTCCTCCTCCTCCTCCTCCAGCCCCTCGGAGGTCTGCGCCTCCCGCTTCCCCGATCATCGATCCTGCTCCTCCTCCTCCTCCTCCTCCTTTGTCTTCTTCTCTTTCTCCTCCCTCCGACGCCTCCCAACGAATACCCCCTAGGAAGCAAGTGGCCGTCAGCCTAACTGACAAAACAAAAAAAACGGGCTCTGAACACGATCCGAATTTGCAAATCTGTCTACATGCGAGGTGCCACAATTACCCCTAGGACGATATACTGCAACAACAAAGAAACCGCTCGTTGCGAAGTCATACGAACTCCCTTGAGAAATATTGTCGCAAAGAGGTCAACGCTTTCCCTTCGGAAACACATGGTCTTGCCCTATTCGCCCTGGGACTCTTACCGACCGGCTTTGCCGTACAAGCCCAATTTGACTCGTTCGGACGTCCAAGGTGTGAGCCACAACAAGATGTCGCACCAAGACGAGCGCATCTTTAGCACGAATAGCAACAACTTTCAATGGTTCCCTATCCAGAATTGATGACAACATTTGAGGATTGATGGTAACATGTGATAAACATGCTCTCGATGCAGAATTGATGGCAACAGTCGACGGGAACCTGGGATCAGTTTAACTACTAGCATGCGCGCATGGGTAACGTCAGGAAACGACAACACTAAACATTCATTATATATGGGGAATCCAATGGAGTACTACCGCCCATGGGCAGAGCTACGTATCGAAGAATTACCCCAGTCAGGCCCCCCCGACAACTCTCCCAGCCAAGGAAGTGCGCATCAGAAACGAGGTGGCACGCTCAGAATTAGCTTCCTGGCAGATGCACTGGCAGCCGCATGATCACCGAACGCGGCTGGCAGCAAGACTGGCAGCTGCATGATCGCCGAACTTGAGCCAACACACTTGGAATGGGCGCCCTGGCAATATACGCAGTGTTCAGAGCGCGGATCAGTTGGCTGCTGGCAACGCTGGTAATTTGATGCGCCGTTCCTGCACGCCAGCACACTCGGCGTGAGCGTCCTGACGACAGCAACGAAGGCAACGCAAAATGCACTGGAAACGGGCCGCCACGTTCCCAAACTCACTGGGGGGCACTGGAATGACAAGGGAGCGGCACGGACGGTCTTAATCCTAAGCCTGGTGCAGGAAAGAACTTCGCACTGCAATGAGCGCTTGAAGCAAGCCAGCACGCTCGGACTGAGCTTGCTGGCATGGCAGCTCCGCTGGCAGTGAAATAATCGCAAAACGAACACCCTGGGACGATCCTTGCAACCCTTGCTGGCGCAACGAAATGCGCCGCGCAAACCAGCACAGTCGAACAACAACTTAGCCTACATTCCCTCTCCTGTTCTCCTTCCTCGCGCTCCTCCCTTTTATCCTCATCGTCCTCCTCGTCCTTTTCCTTCTCGAAGTTCTCCTGCTCCTCCTCCTCCTCCTCCTCCTCCTCCTCTTCCTCCTCCCTTCTCTTCTGATAATTCTTCCCCGCCGCGTTTTCCTCCGAGGATAATAATGCAGCGGATGGGGTAGAGGAGCGGCAAAGGAAGAATACCCAGGGGTGGAGCAGGCAAGGGTGGACGTTGAGCCCAACCACCCCCGCACCGCCTTTGAAAGATGACGAGGGGAAGGAGCCACGGAGAGGGGTAACGCGAAGAGTGGGAGGGGACGAGAACCAGGAGAATGTAGATGTTTCTGGCCCCCTACGTGGAGGCTCAGGACCGTGATGCTGAAGGCTGGCGAAATTGAGGCTGACCTGGAACAGATAATACATTCTGCCAACGGTTGGGCATGGCTCGAGCTAAACAGTGTGTTTCATGTTCGTGTTGTTATGTTCCTTTGTTCTGTCTTTGCTCTGCCTCTGCTGCGAAGCGGAATCGGAACGAACACGGCCAAAACGGCATCGCCAACACGCAGGTCAGCTCGAGCCCTGCGACTGGGCCTCCAACAGGACCTGCGTCACCCCAGGAAGGGCCACAGGCCTCACCCGCGCGCTCCACGAGGGAGGAGGGCTGCCGGAGGAGCGAGGGCGCTCTCCCGGGAGGGCCCGCAGGGACTGCGCGCGAGCGGGGCCAAGCGCGGTGGAGCGCCAGCGGGAGGTGCCGATGCGCAAGGACCTGCGCAGCTCGAGCGGAACCCGTCCGTCCGGAAGCCCGCGTGTGGAGCACCGCGCGTCCAGTCTCGCGCGGGCCCGTCTGCGTGCGAGCCCCATGCGCACGGACACCGGCGTGCGGAACTGAGTGTCTGGGGGAAATGCCCGCCGCCAACCTCCTCTCTATAAGCATCAATGTGATGGGGCAAAGTGTCTTCCAGTCCCTGGATGCGTTTTGGTAATTCTTATGCATTTCTTTTTCTTGCGCGCGCGATGATGAGACTGGGCTGACATTGCACGCTGGCCAATGCACAACTGCACAAGACGATACGGCAGGAAACAACTCCCAGCAACGTCTCATAGAATTTGGATGCGTGCTGGTTCTGGAACTCTCACTTTTACTGGACGATGATGATTCACCCCCACACTGGATTTACGGTTCACGTTGGCAAATAATGAACTTCCTTGTGACTCGGCGTGCCAGGCGATACTCCCCAATCTGCGCGCAACTCGGTGGCTACATCCGAACCCGGCCCCCACCAACCATCGATTCTCCCGAATCGATGGCAGGCGGGGGTAGGGCTCGGATTTCGCCACGTGTTCGACGAATTCCGAACCCCACCCCCCGCCGCCCATCGGGTTGTCTAAAACATTTGGTCGGCGAGGGCAGGGCTCGGATTCCGCCGCCGAACAATGGCGGCCCGGGGCCCAAAACCCAAGCGGCCCGGGGGCCTGGCGGGGAAAGAACCCCCGGGCGCACTGCGAGCGAAACCCCGGGACAGGCTCCCCTCGTGGCCCGCTCGCTGCCTCGGTGGCCTCGATTCCGGAATTGGGCGGGGCCAGAGGAGGCCCTCCTCCGATCGATGATCAAGGACCTCGCCATCGCTCGGACGTCCATTCCCTGTGCTTTTTCTCGGTTTCGTGAGTGGTTTTTGCGCCAAATAATCAAGGATGCTCCTCGACGGTCCTCGCCGAAGGAAAAATGCACACGTCCGAGCGATGCCAAGGGACAAAGCCCCCCTGAGGTCGAGCACCCCCCCCCCCGCGCCGCGGTCCTCCGCGAAGCCCGGCGACGCGCTCACCGCTCCGGTGAACGCGAGGACGGCGTCCTCGTAGAGGCCCTGCTGCGGCCGCTCCCGGGGAGCGCACGGCGTGCTCGCACGGTGGTGGCTCGGCGTCGCCGGGAAGGGCTCGCGTACTCTTTTTTTCTGAGCCGCTCGACGCGGCAAGCTCCCACGCCCCAGCGCCTTACTCGTCTGGCCTGTCCCCCTACAGGGGGATGTTCGACGAAATAAAAAAATACCCCAACTATAATCGAAACATAGCCCAAAGATAGTCTGGGGACTGCTTTGGGGGTATTCTTTTGACCTCTTCGGGGTACTCTTTGGGTATGTTTTTTTCCATTTTTCGTAAAAGAAATCCCCATGTAGGGGGACACGCCCGACATAACCCTACTCTGCCCTGGGGCCCCCGAACGGATCAAGAACTGCTGCTCTTCCCTCCCTCCCCGCCTCCCGTTCTCCGCCGCAGCCGGCCTTGCCGCGGCAGCGCTTTTTCGGTCCCAGTGCCCCGACCGCGGCGACGCCAAGGGCAGGACGACGCCGACGACGACAACGACAACGATGACGACGACTAGGGAGGGCGAGGACGCGAACGACGGCGACGGCTCAGCAGACGAGCCAGACCGGCCAGCCAGACCCGCCAGGCAGACACCGACCGGAACAGCCGGAGCGCGCGCGCGGCTGCATGCCCCGAGGGCTCGGCGGTGACGCGACGGGCTCCTCCTCGCAAGCTGGCGCTCCGCGGGCCTTGCGCATTCAAGCATTCCGTCCTGTGCTCATGATACCCACCGGTCGGTAGAAGCAGGTAGAACCATGAAAAGAAAGGCGTTGAAATTTGATTGAGCGTCCGCCCGCCCCCCAACGTGGACGGAAAAGGTGGAGCCACTCGAGCCTTGAGGTAGGAAGGCGCTCAAAATAGATTGGAATCTGGGACTCCAAAAAAATAGTTACTTTCAACGACCGATGGGTATGGTTTCTGCTGATGCCATCTCAGGTAACGGTAAGCGCATGGGCAAGGCCGCACATGTCGGGGCGGGGATGCACCGCGATCGCCATGGTGTGTGCGCGCGAACACCAGCATCTGGGAGGTGAGGTCCCGCCCCCTCCCCCTTCGGACGCTCGTCCCCGTCCCCCATGGGGGTGAGTGGGGGACGTGGGGGATCGCCTCCGTGCGCGCGAGCACCAGTATCTGGGAGGGGAGGTCCAGCCCCCCCCCTTTCGGGGGTGCGCAAACATGGATTAGCGATCCATGGATTTGGCGCGCGGCCGCCAAATCCATGAATCGGGGAAGGCGCCCTCCCAAAATGCGGCCGGTGCCGCCTCGCCCGGCGGCGGAAATCTGCGATTTCCCATAGAAACGGGACGCGTCGCTAATCCGCGCCCCCTTGATCCATGTTTGCGATCGCCTGACTCTTCGGACGATCGTCCCCGTCCCCCCCGTGGGGTGGGTGGGGGACCTGGCCCCCTGGCATCGACCGCGCCGCGCCAACGAGGACACGCAGAACTCTCCGCCCTGGGCCCGTGAGAGCGCACCCAAGTGCAGAGGCTCCTTGTGCCCAGGCTCGGGCCCGCCAGAGGGAGGCCTCGGAGCACGGGGCCTGCAACAAAACAACCCACGGCACGACATCCGCCGACCCCGGCGGCGCGTGTGAGGGGCTTGGCTGCTCGAGTCGTCGTCTCGATCAGTCGTCGTCGCCGTCGTCCCCTTTCCCTGCACCCTCCTCCTCGAGCTTGTCAGCGAGAGAAACATCCAGCAATGTCCCAATCGAGCCGAAGGGAGGCCCCTTCCCGTTGATCCCTTCCCCGCGCCGGTGGGGGGGGGGTCCCGGGGGGGGGCTGATCGCCACCCAGACACGCTTTCCCCCCTGGGCCCTGGGGGCCCTGGGACGTCAGAAAGTACCAAGACAGGCCAAGAGTGTCCCAAGAGGCCGCCGAGACGGTCCCAGAGGGTCCCTAGTCGCCAAACGATCGGTCCAAAACGCCTTCACGTCCTGCAGACTGCCCAGGAGGTCTCCAGGACGCCACAAGACGCCTCCACGAGCACTCCCGAGAAGGCCCCACGAGTCCAAATTCACTGATTTGGCGCTGGGTGTTTGAAGATTTGGGCGCGTTCTCGCCTTTCCCAATTCCCGCCGCTCCATAACTGCGGCAGAGGCTCCCAAGATCTCCCCAAGACTGCCCAAGAGGCCTCCAAGAAGGCCCCAAACCAACGCAAGAGGACCCCCAAACAGCCCAAAACGCATCTAAGACGGCCTCAAATGCCCCCAAGGCGGCTCCAAGAGCGTGCCCAGACGTGGACCCGAACGGACATTTCGAGCCCGCGGCCCCAAGAGGCTCCCAGGAGGTCCCTAGAGGCTCCCCGGAGGCCCACAACAGGTCCCAAGGAAGCCCGAAGAGGCCCCTAAGAGGCTCCCAAGAGGCCCCCAAGAGGCTCCCAAGAGGCCCCATAATTCCTCCCCGGAGACCCCCGAGAGACTTCCGAAGAGACCCCAAGAATCATCCCTGAGGACTCTGGCCCACGTCCGCGTCGTCGTCGCTGCCGCCGTTGCCGCCGATGTCATCATCGTCGTCGTCGTCGTCATCGTCGTCGTCGTCGTCGTCGTCTCCCTTCAGGGTTGGCGGCGCCGGCCGCAAGGCCTTCGCAGTGTCCTTTCGAGTGGATTGGGTCTATGCCTCTCCCGCCCTCCTCGGGGCCCCTGCCGCGCGGCAGGTCCTAAAGGGGTGATAGGCTGCGGCTGCATCCACACGTACACCACGCGAAATGGTTAAGAAATCATGGGTTGAGAAATTCATGATCTCAGAACTTGAATAAAAACCCAACATTTCTATCAAAATCTTAGGATTTACATTGAAACGTTAAGAACAATCGAGACTCTGGCCGAAAACTTAAGTTTTCTCAAGCATCGCCTAAGGTGTAGGAGATAAGGGGCCGAGGCCTCTGGGGCCCAGCGCTGTGAGGGCACATGGCGTCGCGCACTGTGCCAGAGGACGGGGCGCAAGGAGGGAGCACCCTCCTGTCGAGGTCTTTTCCTGCTCAGTCTCTCTCCACCTCCTCAGGATCCTCCTCCACCGGCACCTCCTCCTGCTAACCCCCAAGAATCCCAAGGAGGTTCCTCCCGAGAGGCCTCCGCGGAGGTTCCCAGGGGGCCACGAGGCCCTAGTCCACAGCACACCCAGAAACCTCTCACCCATCGATCCTCAATCCTCCCCCTGGCCCCTCTACCCAGGGAGGGGGGGACCAAAGGCAGGGCAAGATTGGGCAGTATCGGATCGGAAAACGGATCGGTGTGTCGGATCGGGCCGCTTCGGCACGGAGTCGGAATCGGATTGGATCGGCCGCGCCAGGACGCTAAGCACCGCACGTGCAGGCATCCGGTCGCATCGGATCGCTCCAGCATTGCAATCGGCTCGCATCGGGCTGGCCGACATAGACACACCGAACGAGATCGGAATCCGAGCTCGAAGGACTCGGATCGACCCTGGCGGGGCCATGACGAACACGACGAACACAAATCGAAATTCGGCGCGAACTCCCGCTGCGAATCCCACGGAAAAACTGGACCCGTCAGAGTGCAGGACGGGACGGTCCAAAAGCGTCGGCGAACCCGAAGCCCGTCCGAACTCGAGTCTTGCGCCTGCCCGACCCGGGCAGGGGGAGGACGGCCGCCTGCTCCAGCAGCGCCCTGCCCGCGTCGAAGTCCACATCCGCGCGGTCGTCGCCGGAGGAGCTCCAGCACGCCAGCAGGGCCTCCCGACCGGGAATTCAGCCTCGCCCTCCCGCGGCCTCGCCGCCCGTGAGCCCCTCCATGTTCACTCCTCCTCCTCCTCCTCCTCCTCCTCCTCCTCCTCCTCCTCCTCCTCCTCCTCCTCCCCCTCCTCCCCCTCCTCCCCCTCCTCCTCCTCTTCCTCCTCCTCCTCCTCCTCCTCCTCCTCCTCCTACCAACCCAACCGTCCCCCCCCCTCTCCGCCTTCCTCTGCGCAGATCGCTGAGCTCCGCCTTGAGCGCATCAGCTTGGGCCCACTCTTGAGCACATGAGCGATCGGAGCTCAGTTCCCCCGCCTCGGCCTGGCCCCCCCCGATTGCCCGCCTGACAAATGACCCCCAACTGTAAAACCGGCCATCGGAGCTGAATTCCCCCAGCTCGGCCCCCCAAATTGCCAACTTGACCAGGCCCCCCCCCCTACCCCACCCCCCCCGTCAATTGGGCACTCGGACCTCTCTGGCAGCCCGGATGCAATCCCTACATAGGCCATTTGACAGCGGGGCCCACTGTCCAATGCGCAAAAGCGGCCTCCCCCCCAGGCCTGGCTGGGCCTGCACACGGGGGATAGCGGATACCGCTCTGACCCAGCTCTCCGAGCGGCTGGCCATTTAGCAGCTTGGCCCCCCGAGCTGCGTCCATGGTCCAGGGGCCTCACGCAGGGCCTCCGAAGAGCCGCACAAGAGCATCCTGATAGCCCCTCACGCGCTTCGTGAAGGCAGTGGACCCCGAAAAGGGCCCCTTGCAGACTGGGGTAAATCGAACTTGACATCTTTCTGATTAGGCCTCCCAATGCTCGCAGGAGAGGGGTTCTGACCCATGGGCCGAGCGATCGCCTGTCCACTCGCAGGCGGAGTAAATGGAGGACATCGACAACGATGTGATGATCACATGTCATAACCAAGTTTGCACATCGGGATCTCATCAGCCACCCCTTTGAGCCTACGATACTGGGAGAACGCACTCTGGAACAGAAATGATAGAAAACAGCTGAACTCATAGTGTCCCCGTGTGATACTGACCCGGCAGACGGAACACCCAGGGACCGCACGGGACATTTGACAGCCACGCCACTCGGTCGCCATCTAAGACAGCCCCAACGTGGATCCACTCCCCACGAGGGAACCAATCGGCTACAGATGGGGCACAACTCGCTCCACTGCTCGCGCGCCTACCAGTGCCCTGCTGCACATGCGGCTGCCGATCCAGTCGCGATCCAGTCGCTGCTCCTACCGCCCTCGACTTCCCCACCCGACGCGCGCCTCGAGCCTCGCCACACGGTGAGCACTGCTGCGCATACGAGCCATGAGCAGCCGGGGTTCGTCGACCAACGATGCCTCTGCTGCACTGGCGCCACCAGGAGCCGCCCCCTCGGCCCCATGGCTTCCTCACCTCCGGTCTGACTCCGACCGCCTCCTGCGGCCAGGCCTGCCCAGCCGAGCGCTTCCGTGCGGCCCCCCCGCCGCGCAGCACCGCTGCCCAGGCGGCGATGCTGACACCACGACCGAGCGTGGCCCGCGGTGCAATTCTGGTGCGCGTGGCAGGAGATCTCTGCTCCGCTGCGGGCTGGGCTGGCACCCGTCCCGCTTGCAGACCGGCGGCGCTGCCCGATGCACGCCTCGCGCCCCTCTGCCCTGCCTTGTCCTCACGCGCCTCCTACCCTCGACCGCGCACGACACCATTCCGACGCTTCGCTCGCTTCCAACAGTCGGGGCACAAGGAGGAGGAGGAGGAGGACGAGGACGGGGCCCCAAAAGGTCCACTGAGGCCACCCCCACATAGCCCAGAGGCCTTCGGAGGCCAATTCGAGCCGAGAGCGCCCCAAAGTAAGCCTCAAATCCCAAACCTCGAGGAGCCGGAAAGAATGCGGGGGAGGAGGAAGATGATGACGCGCCCTCGCAATACCTGATCAAGGATGCAGGACGGAAAAAAGGAAACCCAAAAATATCGATCCCGCTACTCCCCGGACCCCTCCCGGGGTGCGTTCTGACCAGGATTCCGAGAGGAATCCAGCAGTGGCGACGAGGGCCTCCCAGGAGGCCCAAAAAAGGGAAAGCGGCCGAAGGCTGGCGGTATGAGTACGTTTTCCTTCTCCTCTGAGGAAGAGGAGGGAGGATAGAAGCCTGATAGATGGGCTCGGACTAGACTGCGTCGGAGGATCGGGCCGCATCGCCGATTCATCGGCGATGCATCGTCGATGCATCGGTGAGGCACCGGAGATGCATCGCCGACGCCGGCGATGCATCGGCGACGCCGACGTGAAGAACGTCGGGCCCCACAGCGAGCCGCATCGTCGATGCCTCGGCGATCGGCGCGATCCCCCGACCCCATCTGCTCGGGCCCCATCTTGGAGGCCCGGAGAGGAGGCGGGAGGAAGGCAGAGGCGCGAGTGGACCCCGGGCGCCCCCCCCCGCTGCCCCCCCCTCGCAGTGTCCCGCAGGGTGCCCGTCTCCGTGCCCCCGGCCCCCCTTCCAGCCCTCCTGCTCGGCGGCGGCGCGAAGCTCGCGTGCTCCCTCGCCAGACACCTGAGGGAACGACGACGGCGATGGGGATGGGGAGGAGGACGGGGAGGAGCACGAGGAGTACGAGGACGAAGCGTGGGCACTCGAAAGCGTGCACGGGGCTACGCCCGATCTGTGCTCGCCGTTCGGGCTGGCTGTGGGGCCCGCGAGGAGACGGGGCGCGCGCGATCACTGAATCACATTACGGCGCGGCTGGCACAGCAGCGTGAAGCAGAAGGCCGCCAGGCAGACTGGGATCGCTGCACGAGCCTGACACCCGAGGACCACATGCGGTTATGAGGAACATCCTGGAGGCCTCGCGCGGCAACTAGAGATCGATTTACGTCGGATCTACGTCGGATTTACGTCGGGTTCACGTCGGATTTACGTCGGATTCACGTCGGACTGACTCCTGAGCATCGCCGCGCGAGCGTCGACCCATAGCTTACGGACCTGACAAGTGGACTAGATCATACAACTATTACGCGCCGCGCGAGGCCTCCATGATTTCCCTCATAAATGAGGGCCGCGAGACGTCAAGCCACACGTGCCACGCAACACCAAGCAGCATCACATCGGGAAACGTGCTCGCATCGGAGGGCGCATCGAAACGGCCGCATCGGCACGGCGGCGGACTCGAGCCGGAGAGGCCGCGCCGAGACGCGCAGCAACGATCGGATCGAAATGGGCCCTGCAATTTCTGCTAGGGGGGGGAACTCTGCCCACATCCATCGCCCTGGGGACCGAGTGCCGGGGACCCCCAGGGGGGCGGTGGATGTGGACATATCTGGGCCACCCTACACATCGGTCGGAAGAAGTAGATGAAAACATAAAGTAGAAAGGCGGAAAAATACATTGGGTTCAGGACCTCCCAGATAATACAGCGAACACACAGCAAAAGCAGATCGACTCTTGAAGTAGGAGGGCGCTCGAAGTAGATTGGAACCTGGACATCCAAAAATACCTACTTTCAACGACCAGCGTGTAAATACATCCATCCGCCTGTCGAGGTACCCGAAAATCGCTCCCCCCGGCGGCGTTTATGGACACAATCCCGTTCGGCCTCCGGGGGCCCTTACTGGGTCCCGGGACCGTCAAAAAACAGATCAGGATGAAAAACTGGCCCCGGGGAAAGAGTCGAGATCTCTGGGGGTCGACGTGTTGAAAACGTCGGGGGTCTGGGCACCGAGGTGAGGGCTGACGAGCTGGGACGGAGGATCGCGCCTCCTCGCCCACGCCTCACCTCTTCATCGGCGACGTCGGCGATGCATCGGTGACTTCGGCAGGGAGAGGGCCGGGCTCCGCATCGAGCCGCATCGGCGATGCATCGGCAATGCGGCGCGATACCACGACCCATCTGCTCGAAACTCATCTGCGGGCGCCACCCCTTTTCGGGGATGGACAGAACCCCCTTTAGTAAAACGTGGTTCAGTGAAAACGACCTCGGGCCCAACCCTGACGAGCGCAAGCCTGGAAAATGACGGCCGCGGCGCCCTCTCGAGCACCGAAAACGGACAATTCACTAATCGACGTGTCAGGGAGGAGATTCTGTCCACCCCCGACCTTCGTGCGCGCCGCCAGATCGGAGAGGCCTGAAACCCCAGACCCAGACGCCCTGATTCTGGTCGCGGCATCGGCCTTGCAAAGAGGTCTCGATTCCTTCTCCGGGGCCCCGGGAGGCCAAAAACTTCAGAAAGACCTCCGGTCGCGATTTGCTTCATGACCCGAACGGGCCTGGGGCCCTTGGGGAAACCGAGAGGTACCGACCCCGCTAACACCCCGACATCGGATCAGCCCGTTCCGAGGGGAGTGGGCACAAGGAAGAATGACAAAGGCTGCTCTCCTGACGTCATTCGTGTCGACTCACGTGTAGTTTCGCCAGCTAGAAGTGAAACACCCCCTCAAGATGATGGTAACAATACGGTGAAGGAGATGTGACTCAGAATTCCAGGGAAACCAAACAGGAACCGATTTCGCTGCTCCCTGGACCTCTCCCAGGGTGCGTTCTGACCAGAATTTCGAGGCGAATCCAGCAGTGGCGATGAGGGCTCCCAGCAAGAGATCCCAGAATCGAATAGACAAGTCGGATCGGTGATCGAAATGAATCGGATCGAGTCGGGAAAAATCGAATCGGCGAAAATCGGCGGGCTTGTCGGCCTGCACTGCGAAATCGGAACCCAAATGGGAACCCGAAAAAGGATTCGCCTCGGAATCGGATGCCATCAAGATCGGATCGGATCGAATCGGAGGCCCAAACAGACGAAACCGAGCGAAGGGTAGCGGTATAGGTACTGTAGTAGTGGGAACAACTGGTTTTCAAAATGTTTGGTCTTTAGAAGCTCTGCGTGGCGACGCCCCCGTCGCCACGCGTGCCCTCTGCGTGCCTGCGGGGGCGCCGCCACGTAGAAGCACTGGCGACCGAGCATTTCGGGCGTCGCTACGCACGCCCTCCGCGTGGCTGCGACCACTTGCTAAAACCCTCAAAACCAACTAAATTCACCGATAAAGTAACTCCTCCACCTCCGAACCCCTGAGGCCTCTCCTCGCCCCGTCGGCGTCCACAGGTCAGCAACCGCGAGAGAGGCGGCGGGTCGACCCGAGCCATGATGGGCCCCCCTCCCCGCGCGCCGAGCTCGCCTCGCGCAGCGTCTGCAGCAGCGCCTCCTCGCGGCCCACGGGCGGGGGCGAGCGGGGGCAGGAGGCCGCAAGGAAGGAGCAGAGAACTACAGTTGAGTCGGGCCTGTCCCCCTACAGGGGGATTTTCGACGAAAAATAAAACATACCCCCAAATTAATAAAAAAAACATAAATAGTCTGGGGGCTATGTTTTGAATATGTTTGTTGACCTTTTCTGGGTATTTTGAGGGTATTTTTGATTTTTCGTAGAAAATCCCCCTGTAGGGGGACACGCCCGACATAAGCATAGGAATGTAGATGGCATGGGGCGCTGCACACAGGACACACGGGTACCCTTGATTCGGCAGGGCCGACCTACCAATCGAGCTCGACGATAGCTGGGCGCTGCTCAGAATGCGGGGGCCAGCCCAACAAGGGGGGGCGAAGAACCCTGCACCTCGGGCGCAACTGTTGTGGCCCTGGAGGGGCCCCTTTAGGGCCACGGGGTACACGAATGGTGCACCTATCTTCCCAGACAATCGACGTCCTGACATGTTTCTAATCCCACCAGCCCTTTGGGCGTGAGTGGTTTAGAGAGCCCGCTCTGTCCTCAACCCCCCTTCTTCCCCTTCGGGGAGGGGTTTACCCCTCCCCCTACCCCCTCCCCCTGGGCCTGGAGAGGGCGCCCCGCGGGTCGTCAGGGGGGTCCATTTCGACTCCTGGGAGGGCTAAAAAACGACGACCCTCACGAGGATTCTGGCCCCGACGGGGGGACGGAGATAAGTCCCTCTCCTCTTCTTTGAAGCCAAAATCATTGATTTTACTACGGTTTTGGCCCCATGTTGGCCTCCTGAGGGGGCCGCGCTCATCTTCCTTCATAGCAAAATCATTGATTTTACGAAGGTTTTGGGCTCATTTTGTCCTTCTCAGGAGGCAGCGCTTATTTGCGCTTCTGAGGAGGTCGCAAGAGGCCCCAAGATGGCCCCAAGAGGCCCCCAGGAGCCTCCCAAGAGGCCTCCAAGAGGCCCCCCAGAGGCCCCCAAGAGGCCCCCAAGAGGCCCCCAAGAGGCCCCCAAGAGGAGAGCCCCCAAGAGGCCCCAAGAGGCCCCCAAGAGGCCCCCAAGAGGCCCCCAAGAGGCCCCAAGAGGCTCCAAGAGGCCCCCAAGAGGCCCCACGAGGAGCCCGAACGACTCACACCAGGACGAGGGGCCCGAACGACTCACACCACGAAGAGCCCGAAGGACTCACACCACAAGGAGGGGCCCGAACGACTCACACCAGGACAAGCCCGAACGACTCACACCAGGAGGAGGAGCCCGAACGACTCACACCAGGACGAAGGGCCCGAACAACTCACACCACGAGAAGCCCGAACGACTCACGCCGGGACGAAGAGCCCGAACGACTCAAACCACGACGAAGAGCCCGAACGACTCACACCAGGAAGAAGGGCCCGAACGACTCACACCAGGACGAGAGGCCCGGAGATATGCGGGGGCAGGCGAAAACACGCCTGAAAAACACGACTGTCGGCATGCTTCGCAAGAGTTGCTGTTTTGAGATGGGCTGGTGGGGATACGCGAAGCGTGAAGAATACCCAGTCCCCGGAAGTCTGGCCCTTTCCCAAGGGCCAAACTTTCATCCTGAGCCGTTTGTTGACAGTCCCTTAGCCCAGTGAGGGCTCTGAGAGGCCGAAAACTACAAACAAACGCCCGTTCTGTTTGTTTGTCACAGCGCGAGCGTGTCTAGGTTCACACCCTCGTGGATCGCCCCCCCGTCATGTGGCATCTTTGGTTGAGCTCGTCTGTCCTATCGCGCCAACCATCCGTGTCGCATCCATGCCGAATCCGCGTCGAACACGTCGAACCCGTGTCACATCCGTGTCGGATCCGTGTCGAATCCATGCCAAATCCGCGTCGAGTCAGCATCGAGCTCACGTCGGGCGCAGGAAAATGTAAAAATTGTTGGGGCCGACGAGGTCCCCCGAAGATGCAACGTAACCCCCGCGTCACAACGCCCAATCTTCTCGGGGGCGTCCAAGAGGGGGGCGTCCGAGAGGGGGGGGGCGCAAATGATGGCCGGCGGCATTTGCGCGGCCCAGGGGGGGGGGGCCCAGGGACGTATTGTAATGAGAAGAAGTTGGGCGCCCGAGTTATCCGGGGTAACTCGGGCCCGGGGTAACTCGGGCTTGGATTCCCGAAAAACGAACCCGAGTTAGCCCTGACCCAAGTTACCCTTGATGATTCGGGGCTCTGAAGAAGCGCCATGAAATCTGGGGAGATATCATGGCCCCGCCATTATATCCATCCCAGAACTAATGGAGGAGGAGCCGGCCCCCGTGGGAGCGGTCGAGGGTCTCGGGGGGGGGGGGGGGCACTCGTCGAACAGACCAATTCGATGCGCGGGATGAACCTGAAGGGGACCTCCTCCTCGATCCTCCTCCTGATCCTCCTCGATCCACCTCGATCCTCTTCGATCCTCCTCGATCCTCCTCGATCCTCCTCCTCGATCCTCCTCCTCCTCGATTCTCCTCCTCCTCCTCCTCCTCCTCCTCGATCCTGCTCCTCGACAGCCGCCCCGCGGAGCGGCGGGGCGGTGGTGGTGAGGACAGGGGCATCGCGGCGGTCTGTGGCCCGAGCTCGGCGAGGCGGGCCCTGGCCCCCGAGGAGCCCGCGCGAGCGCAAGCCTCTCACCCGACCGCCGCTTCCCCCCCCCCAGCCCCACCAGAGGAAGAAGAAAAAAAGCGCCATGAGCAGAAAGCTGGCCATCGCTCGGAAGTCCATCCCCTGTGCTTTTTTCGGCTTCGTGCGTGGTTTCTTCGCTGGATGGTCCAGGATGCTCCTCGAAGGTCCACGCCGGAAGAAAAATGCACACGTCCGAGCGATGCCAAGCCCATCCCCGCTAGGAGAAGAACAAGCGCCACAAGCAGAACCTGTTTTGGCGCTCCGCGCGGACTTGTCCTTGGCTCTGCGCCGGGCCCCTCCCAGGCGCGCGCTGGAGCGCGCTCCAGGGGCGGCGCCGCAGGGCGCCGCCCTCGGGGGGGCCCAGCACGGATGTTCAGGAAATGCGCGCGTCGCGCCCCACGAGTTTATTGCAGGGGCCCTGGGACGCACAAATGAATACACACAAACAAAAAGGATCCCCATATTTGCCAATATGTTCTCGGTTGTTGTCTTCCCGCCCAATTCCCATATTTTCCATATTTTCTTCAATTGTGTCTGTGTGTGTTTTTCCCTCCTGATTTATGTTCATGGCGTTGTTTCTTCGTCGACCCACATGAAACAAAAGGCGGGGCTCCCTGCCGTGCGACAGGGGATGCCCCAGGCACACAGGAGGGTCGGAGTGGCGGGAAGAACTGCTGCAGCGCAAGAGCAAGCGCAGGCCACGCCGCCGCAAACGAAGAGGGGGCACACCAAGCCGCTTGTAGCAATGTTGGAGGCCTGGAGATGGGCACCAACACCAACACAGAGGGGCTGCCTCCACAGGGGGAAGATGATCCGAGATTTCGGTGTTGGTGGTAATAGTTCGGTCGCCTTTGAGGCCAGCATATTACCACCATCACCGAGATCGGGATCCTCTTCCCGCGGTGGAAGAACACCTCCGATATTGGTGTTTGTGTCAACCTCTAGGCCTGCGAAATGACGACAATACCAGGCAATTGATAGTGCTGCAGCCAGGCCGAGAGTCTAGTAGCAAGAGCTGCAAGTGCAACGCCCTTTGCCCAATCAGCAGATCGACGATACCGTTTGACTGAGAAGGTACTGCACGCCAGCGCATAAACGAAAACCGTTCCGAGGACGGCGGTTGCCAAGGCGACACTAACAAAGTCCCATGGTCGCTCGATGGCAGCAACTATTGATGACAGGAGGTCCTCCTCGTCGCTGACATTATTACATCCACTCTCGAAACAAAATGTGATATAGCACAACGCATCGAACAGGGTATCCCCGAATCTGATCAGAGAGGGCCGCAAACGAGATCGAAAACGCAGGGCACCATCATCTTGAACCAAGAAGATACCTCGAGCATCAGGCATGCTAGTGCAAGCTGGCCTCGAGGGGGCGCTTGACGCCATACGTGCAATTCAAGCACAAGACTAGACATTGAAACGAAGTGCTCGACTACACACGCAAGTGCCAATTCCAATCCAAACCCAGCCGTCCGCTATGAGCACCTGCGTATCACATTGCAGACGGGCCCGCGGCTGCCGACACCACGTTGACCGTAGTGCGAGAGGCTATCTGGCGCGGCTAGGTCTGAAGAGACATCTGGGTGAGGACGAGGATTCTGACCCTGCCCCCCTAAGAGGCCTCCTGGATGGGGTCCGGGTAGACGAGGTCGGGTAGACGAGGTCGGAGGATTTCGCCGCATCGCCGATGCATCGGGGATGCATCGCCGATGCATCGGCGATGCATCATCCATGCACTGGCGACGTCGGCGATGCATCGGCGACGCCGGCGTGGAGAAAAGTTGGCCCCGCATCGAGCCGCATCGCCGATGCATCGCCGACGCATCGCCGATGCTGCGCGATCCTCCGACCCCATCTACTCCGACCCCATCTAGGAGGCCTATACCCCCCCCTCTGGTCCTCCGCAACCGCCGCAGGCAGCGGCGGCATGGCCAGCGAGCGCAAGGCGTCGACGGCGCGGAGCCGCTCGCCATGGCTCTCGCCAGCCTGCCGCCCCCCCCGCCCCGCCCCTCCCTGATGCAGGGTGGCGCTCCTTGGCGGCGAGCTCGGGGGCCTGCCGCCGATCTATCGGCGATGTAAAGGGCAGTTTTTAATACATCAGATGTTTAAACACATATGATTGTTTATACATGATTAGGTTATGGAAAAATGTATGCATCAACTCATCGTTGTTTTCGAAACTAAATCCCTGCATGTGTAATACATGATCCGCACGCGGAGCATGTATTAAAAAACGGCACTGTACAGTGGAGGCCAGCCCACAAGACACCCCCCCCCTCCCATTGCCACTCGGAGGGAGGCTCGCCCAAGAGCACCCCCCCTCCCATTGCCACTCGGAGGGAGGGCTCGCCCAAGAGGTGGGGTGAGGGCGGGAGCGCAGCTGGCTGCTCGCATTTCGTTGGGCCCGAGACCTGTTTACGGCGGTGCCCCTCGATCGGCGGCCGGCACAAGGGGGGGCCCTGGGAGAGGGGGCAAGCCTTGTCAGAAGGCGGCGGAGCTTCTTCTCCCAGAAGGCCTCAGGCCTTCTGAGAAGCTGTCTCTGTCTTTGGAGAATGCTCAGGCAACTTCTCAGAACACCGGAGGCCTTCCGAGCCTTCTGAGAAGGCCCGCTCCCTCTGACTCTCCCCCTGGGCTCGCCGCCAAGATCAGGAAGGCAAACAGTTCAGGCGAAACCAGAAGGTATCGATACCGCTACTCCCCGGACCTCTCCCGGGTGCGTTCTGACCAAAATTTCGAGGCGAACCCAGCGGTGGCGACGAGGGCCTCCCAGTCCCAGGAGGCCAACAAAAAGGCAAAAGAGGGGGGGAACGGCCGAAGGGTAGCGGTATGCGTAGCTTTTCCTCCTCTATGCTTCCGGCCCTGAGAATTGGCATGCAACCACGCCGCCCGAAGTCCGCCGAGTGCATCGCTGCCCTGCCCTTTCGATCCCAGGGCACTGAAGGGGCCCAGGGACACACAACTAAATATACACAAATAAAACCTATCCCCATATTTTCCTATATTTTCTGGGTTTTTGTCTTCCCCCCCACTTCCCATAGTTTCCCATATTTGCTGGGGAATAATCGACGATTCATTGTGTCCGTGTGTGTTCTTTCCCTCCTGGGGCACGGCGTCGTGCTGCCGCTTCTGCCTCCCCTCGGGCCACCGGCGGGCACACGAGCCCAAAAGACCGCCGGAGTCGACGCGCCAGAGCTCGACCCTCGTCTGGGCGAGCGCGGGCGAGCGCGCTCCACTGCTCGCAAAGCAGCTGCTCGCAAATGTCCTGGATCTGCCACGAGAGGTTCACGATTGATTTTCGTACAGGAAGGCCTGCTTCTGCTCGGACTTTTACGAGTCGGCACATTTGAAGGGGCCCTGGGACACACAAATAAATACACACAAATAGAAAGATTCCCCCTATTTTCCCATATTTTCTGGGTTTCTGCCTTGCCCCCCACTTCCCAGATTCTCCCATATCTTCCTGAGAGTGGACGATTCATTGTGTCTGTGTGTTCCTTCCCCTCCTGAACATTGCGAATCGTGGAACGCGCTCGGTGATCGTCGGGCGAGGGGGAGAGGGCGCACCGGCCGGGCACGCCCGAGCAAAAGCTCCGGCATGCCCGGGAGCCGGCGGGCACGGAGAGGAGACGCGCGGGGCGCCGCAGCCGCCCCGGAGGCGCCCCGCAGGCCGCCCCCGCGGGACGGGGAACTGACCACAGCCACCGCTTCCTGCTTGCGCCGCCTTCCAGCCCGCCGAAGAAGAAGCAGCGGTTGTGGTCGTTTCCCTGGTGCCGAGCTCCACGAAAACGACCACAACCACTGCCGTGCTGCTGCGGGCTGGGAGGCGGCAGCACAAGAGAAGCAGCGGCTGGTGGTCGCTTTCACGCCCCGCAGTCCCCGAGCGCCCCAGAACGCTCGGAGTTTCTGCTTCGGCAAGGGGCTCCCAACGCCAGCGCCGAAGCGAGAGCTCCGCGCGGGCCTCCGAGAGCTCATGCTGCTGGTGCGAGTTGCCACGCAGCGATGAGCGCTTCGAGATCTGCCGGGAGGGCTCTGGACTGCCCTGCCCGCCCCCCTGAGGGAGGTGAGGCGACATGCGGGGGACTGGCTCACGGGGGGGGGGGAGGAGCACATGACCCAGAATCGCTGATAGGCCCCCGTCGAAAGGGAAACAACTGCGCAAACAGAAAGTGTCGACGCTTTTCTTGGATCTGCGCCGGACCCCCTCCCCCTAGCGCGCGGAGCGCGCCAGGGGCGGCGCCGGAGGCGCCGCCAGGGGGGCCCAGCGCAGATCCAAGAAATCCGCGCGGGGCGTCGAAAGATTATGTCTGTGCCGTGCTTCCTCCCTCCACCCCGAGGGGGAGTGTGCAACTTCCTGGGCAAGTCGGGGCACCCATTGGCCCACTCGGCGAGGCATGGGCGACGGTGGGGCGACGCTCCCCCCCCCCTGAATCGAACAGGGGGCCACATGCGAACCCTACCCCTACCTCCCACGATTTCTGAGGGGGAGGGCGGGGTTCACTTCGCTCGGGAGCTCCCGAACGAAGTGAACCCCACCCTCCCCCTCAGAAATCGTGGGAGGTAGGGGTAGGGTTCGCATGTGGCCCGCTATCGAAGGACAGCCACTTGAGACAACAGTAGCTCACCCGCCCGGCACAAGTCCGCGCAGAATAGATACATGGACCCCCCCCAGAGTGAATGCCGACCCACAGAGGAAGAAAATGGTACCCATGCCGCTACCCTTTGCCCGTTTTCACCCCTTTCTTCGGCCTCCTGGCAGGCCCTCGTCGTCACCGCTGGATTCGCCTCGAAATTCTGGTCAGAACGCGCCCCCGGAGAGGTCCGGGGAGTAGCGCTATCAGTACGTTCTGGTCTCCCCGGACCCGTCTTTCGGGGCGGATCCAGCCGCGGCGGCGAGGAGGCCTCGAGACAGAATTCATGTTGTCCTGGCGGCGGACCCCGCCGCAGGCAGGCGCGGGCACCGCAAGGCAGGGGGACGAAGGAAGGGGAACTCCCCATCTCAAGGGGCCCCAGGACACACAAATGAATACACACAAATCCCAGAAATCACCAGATTTTTCTATATTTACTGGATTATCGTCTTCCCTCCCCCTTTCCATATTTTCCCATATCTTCCAGGGGATCGACGATGAGTTGTGTCTGTGTTTTTTTTCCCCCTCCTGACGATCGGGGCCCAAAAACGTGCAAAGGGGGTGTCCGCCTGGGGAGGTGCCGCCCTGTGGGCGCTGGGCACTGGCGCGAACTCGGCAGAGCTCCCTGTGGCCCACGGGGGGGGCCGCGGAACGCGCGATGGGGCGCTCCGAAGTGGAGAGCGGCGCCGCTGTGCGAACCCTGCCGCTGGGGCCTCCGGTGGGTTTCCACATGGCCTGCAGCAGGGGCCCGGCCACAAGGAACCCAACCCTGAGACCCCAGGGCATCATCTGATTTTTGGTGCGTGAGCGTCGCGCTCCTCATCGCAGAGCCATCGAGAGTCAAGAAACCCGGGACACCCTGAAAGCAAGCAGGGTGTTTCTTGGCATGGGCCTCCACTGTATGGGGCCACGCAACGTGTGAGGAGTGTGCCAGACTGGGGCGGCGCCGCCATGCAAATCCTGCAACTGGGGCTTGAGGTAGAGCTCCCAGGGGGGCCACGACAAATGTGAGGGGTCTGCAGAGATGGGCGCGGGGACGCCATGCGAACCCTGGCTCTGAGGCCTAGTTGGAGCTCCCTGCGGGGCCACGAGAACGTGTGAGGGGTATGCCGAAATACTAGGCGGAAACTCATGCGAACACAAGAATGTGGGCCTTCGCTGGAGCTCCCTATGGGACCACGTAACGTGTGAGGGGTGCGCCGAAATGAACAGTGGGACCTCATGTGAATCCAACCATGTGGGCCGTAGTTGGAACTCTCTATGGGGCCTCAAAACGTGTGAGGGGTGTGCCGAAATGCGAGGCGGAAGTGCCAACACTGCGATTTGGGCCGTCGGTGGAGCTCCCCCATGGGGCCATGAAGCGTGTGAGGGGAGCGCCGACATGAACAGCGGGACCTCATGCGAATCCAAGAGCTTGTTTTTTTTTTATTGGGGGGGGTAACGCCCGTTACGGGGGGGGGGGTCCGGCCCCAACTTGGGGGTAACGGTAACGCGCGGCGGGGCCCTCGCGCGGGCCCTGGTACTTATTACCACCACAACTGTCGGCACGGTAGGCTTCGTTGTCGTCGTCGTCGTCGTCGCCGCTGTCGTCGTCGTCGAAGCCGACCGTGCCTGTGCACACTACACAGGCTCTGTACACCGCGATGCCTTTGTACACCACAACTGCGGCGGAAATGGTATGTGTGTGCACCACGGCGACTGAGCACATCATGACAGGCGGGTGCACCACAGCGCCCTTGTACATCTCACTGTTGGTGCACACCACGGCGCCCGCGTGCACCACAGCTGCTGTTTCAACGCCCCGTGTTTGCACCAGAATGCCAGCGCACACCACAAAGCTTGTGTACACCTGTAAGGTACCGGCGGAGCGAAAGTCCAGAAAATCGTTCGGGGCCCAACCGTGGCCCTTTTCATTATGTGAGCTGCTTGTGGATCTTAACTTTTCTTGTTCAAAAAGCGCTCGGACCTGTTGGGCCCACAGCGCCTGTGCACTCCATTGCGACTGTGTACATCATGGGAGTGTGAACCGTGGCGCCTGTGTATACCACATGGCATGTGTGCACCACAAAGCTCGTGCACGGCGTTTTTTGTGCGGAGTGTAAACCACGCACCGCGGGGGCGCGCGGAGCGGCGGCACACTAGGAATACAGGAAGCATGAGCTCCCTGCACAAGCACAAGGCCCTTGAGACATGGGTCGACGGCTGGAGCGTGCACGCGGGTGCGTCGTCGTCGTCGCCGTCAGTTGCGACGGCGCCCGGGGGGGCGACGGCGGCGGCGGCGGCGACACGGTAGGCGACGGCGACCACGACGACGACGACGGCGGCGGCGACGGCGACGACGCCGACGGCGGCAAGCGGCGGCGGCGGCGGTGAAGGTGCCCGCCGCCGCCGTCACCGCCGTCGTCGTCGCCGCCGATGCCGCCGTCGCCGTCGCCGCCGCCGCCGCCGTGTCCGCAGCCAGTTGCCGAAAGCTTCAGCAGCGTTTGGGGCCCACTTGCTGGATACACATGCGGGGGGCTGGCGTGACCAGCCGCGCGAGGTAGGAGGGCCGAGCGCTGGAAGGACATGCGGCCACATCCGCGTGCAGGTCTCGCCCAGTCCAGCCCCTTGCACCAGCACTGGGAGAATAGAGGGAGGACAGTGGTAGTAGTCATCATGCTATTGTGAGAATGCACCGGCTGGTTGCGCCATGGCTTGCCCGATGCGTTACACCACACGTTGTGCTTGCGTACAATTACCTGCGCCATAGGTTGAGCCGTAAGCTGCGCCATAGGATGCGCCCCCAAGGCGTGCCATAGCTTGCGCAATAGGTTACGCACCCAGGGCGCCCCACAAATCCCGCCTTACGTTGCGCCTTAGGTTGCGCCCTCAGGGCGTGCCATAGGTTGCGTCGATGGTTGCGCCATAGGTTGCGCCAAAGGCGGGGCCACTTTGTGGCGCTGCGTTTCAACGGAACTCCTGGTGCGCGCACTGTTCGGGGAAACGTCGTGCTGGCAGGCGGGCGTCGGGACTCCGGGTGCAGCCGGCAGGATAATGACTCCTCCTCCTCCTCCTCTTCTGCCCCCTCCTCCTCCTCACGCCCCTCCTCCGATCCACCATCACCTCCTCCTCCGATCCTGTTCCAACCCTCCTCGTCCTCCTTGTCCTCCTCATCCTCCTCCTCCTCCTCCTCCTCCTCCTCCTCCTCCTCCCTCTGCCTCGCTCCCCCCTCCCCCCAGGAGGTGACACATGTGAGCGTCACAGCATGCCTGCCTGGACGGAGGGGGGGTCCGCACCCCCGTCCCCTGTACGCTCGTTACCGTTACGGGGGGGGGGGGAACCCCCCCTGTAACGGGCGTTACGGGTCCGAGCAATAAAAAAACAAGCTCCAAGCATTTGGGCCTTAGTTGGAGCTCCCCCTATGGTGCCACGAAGCGTGTAAGGAGTGTGCCGAAATGCGAACCTCGGCATTTTGGCCCTAGGTGGAGCTCCCCATGGGGCCGCGAAGCGTGTGAAAGGTGTGCCGAAATGATAAGCGGGAGATCATGCGAACCCTGGCATTTGAGCCTTCGGTGAAGCTCGCTATGGGGCCACGAAGCGTGCGAGGGGTGTGCTGAAATGAACAGCGGGACCTCATGCATACCCCTGCATTTGGGCATTGATTGGAACTCTCAAGCTGTGGTGCCACGAACCGTGCGAGGGTGTGCCGAAATAGTACAAGGGAAGTCGCGAGAATCCTGGCATCTGGGCCTTCGCCCGAACCCCCAGTGGGGCCACGAAACGTGTGAGGGGTGTGCCGATATGGGAGGCGGGAACTCACACGAACCCTTGAATTTGGTTAGTTGGAACTCCCTGATTCTGGGTCCACGGGACGTTTCAGGGTCGTGCCGGAATGAGGTGGATATCGCACGATCCCTGGCATTTGGGCCTTCGGTGGGGCTCTCTATGGGGCCACGAAACGTATGAAGGGTGTGCTGACATGAGAAGTGGGAACGCGTGCGGAACCAGACACTGAGCCTTCGTTGAAGCTCCCCATGTGGCCACGAAACGTTCGAGGGGTGTGCCGAAATGCGAGGTGGGAACTCATACGAACCCTGGCATTTCGGGCCTCAGCCGGAGCTCCCTAAATTGTACGTGTGAGGTGCGAGCCGATATGAGGGGCGGGGACACTTGGGCCTTCGCTGGAGCTCAATGTGGGGCCACTGCACGTGCGAAGGATGTGCCGACATGATACGAGGGACCTCATCCGAACCCTGGCATGTGGGCCTCAGTTTGAGCTCCCTGTCGGTCCACGATGCGCGTGAGGGGTGCAACGGGATGAAAGACGGGAGCTCCTGCGAGAACTGCCACTGCGGCCTGCGGCGGAGCCCTGTGGGTCAACGAAGCGTTGTGAGGTCGCGAAGACACGAAAGGGGGGGAACTCATACGAACCCTGGCATTTGGGCCTTAAAAGGAGCTCCGTGTCGATCCACGAACCGTGTGAAGGGTGTTTCGAACACCGAGAGACGGGAATTCATGCGTACCTCGGCATTTGGGCATTCGCTGGAG
>CAUYUJ010014491.1:328519-391019 GCA_963575745.1 Prorocentrum cordatum
GCGGGGCTGGTGACACATCCCCGCCGCGGAGCCTCCCCCCCCCCTGGCCATCGCTCGGACGTCCATTCCCTGTGTTTTTTTGGGCTTCGTCCGTGGCTTTTTCGCCAAATGATCAAGGATGCTCCTCGATGGTCCTCGCCGAAGACAAAATGCACACGTCCGAGCGATACCGAGCCCCCCAGTTCGCCCGACGCGAGCCTGCGACTCCAGGCGCCACTGCACCGCGGCCACGGGATACGCCTCCTCCGCCTCCGCGAGCAGCCCCCTGCCGCCGCGTGGCGGGGAGAGGGGGGCCGAGAGCAGCCCACCTCGAGGGGCCCAGGGACACACCAATGAATAGGCGAAAATCCAAGCATTCCCAATATGCTCTTATATTTTCTGGGTTTTCGTCGCCCCCCCCCACTTCGCACATTTTCTGGTACTTCCTGGGAGTCGGCGATTCATTGTGTCTGTGTGGTTTCCCCTCCTGACCATTCACGCACCTGTTCTCATACCATTCGCGACAACGCCCGTTAACATCGGGGAATCGAACCACTCGTCATTTTTCGGGCTGGAGCCGTCATTGATGAAACCCAGCCTGAAATTTGGCGCGAGCTCCTGCTGCCCACATCCCACGAAAACTGAACCGTTAAACTCCAGGACGGGCTCGCGAACAGGAGTCGGCGAACACGGCGCCGGCGCGAATCATGAGGTTACTGGCAAACTCCCCCAACCACGCCCGTCGCCTCGGCTCGATGCTCGAGGCTTCCGGGCGTTACAGTGCCGTTTTCAATATATGCTCCGCGTGCGGATCATGTATTAAAAATGTAGGGATTTAGCACCAAAAACAACGATGAGTTCATGCACAAATTTATTCGTAAATTAGTCATGTGATACAAAAAAATACAAAAACAATCCATGTGATCAAAGTCCGTGATTCGTAAATTGTTGCACAAAAAAATCCATGTATTAAAACCTGCCCTGTACGTGGGATGCTCCAGCCTCGAGATGCTTTCTCCGAAGCTGCGCCTCCCTGGGAGCGTTGCGGGGGGTGTCGTGGTCGTCCCGAGCGGCAGCCAGAGAGCCGAGCTGCGACCCCCAGCCGAGCTACGACCCCCATGGATCCCACAGGGGCTCCCAACTCCGCGCTCTCGCGCAGCGCGCAGCGCGAAGTGCGAATATAACTTCGCGCTCTCGCGCCGCCTCCCAGGGGAGAAGAGGAGGATGAGGAGGAATCGGAGCCGACCCGCGAAGCGCGAATAACTTCGCGCCCCCGGGGGCGCCCTTGAGTATCGACCCCCGATCAGGCATTCTCAAAGGAGGGACAGTCGAGGCGACCGCGGCACAGCCTGGCACTGTCTGTCCTCTCTGGGCCTCCTGGAGGCTCCTTCATTTGACGGCGCGCAGAAGAGGGTAAGGGAAGGGGGGAAGGCTTCTTGGAAGGAGGCTGCTTCTTGAAAGACGCTGGTCTGATCTGGGGTGCTTTTAAGAAGCCTTCTCCCCTCCCCCTACCCTTAGGTCGGGCATGTCCTCCTACAGGCGGAGTTGGGAAGACAAATGAAAACATAGTCAAAACAAATTCAAACATAGTTGCAAATCGTAACCGAATCGTCCCCAGACTGTTTTTCACTATTTTTGAATATTCCTCCTGCGGGAGCGAAAGAAGAACTTCACGCTGCTGTCGGCAGTGCGCCTTGCGCGCACGTTCGTATCACGCGGGTGGTCTCGCGGACTGGGGGGCCGTGCTCATGTATGTGATTGGGAACGTACGTGCTTTTTCGGCTCCCCCCAATCAGGCCGTATCCTGGCCCCAAGAGGCCCCGAAGAGGCCCCCCGAAAGGCTCCCAAGAGGCTCCAAAACTGCCCCCAATTGGCCCCCGAGAGCGCTCCGAAGAGACCCCGAGAAGCATCCCTAAGAATTCTGACCCACAACCAACGCACGGTGGCGGCGGGACAGACCGAAGGCCATTCGATAACGAGCATCAGAAACTAACAAGCACTTAAAGTGACGATCCCTGGGAGGCCCACTAGACGGAGCAGATTCGTCTTTCGCAGTATCCTGCTCTCGTCATTAGTATCTTGATTCGCCTCCCTCTCCTCGTCACCACAATCCTCGCTTTCATGATGCTGTTCCCCCGCCTGCACCAATCCAAGATCTACGGCCCGCGGAATCCATCATTCGAAAGTTACCCGAGACGTACACAACACCTTCTCCAAGCGAGGTGAACATTGGTGTGAACTCCCGAAACAAAATAACACATCGCCAAATATGCTGCCATCAGCTCCGCCGTGCCTCCCGGGAGCCCGCGAAAATGGCGACAATTGCAAAGTTCGCAACCACCCAGGAGCACCGAGATCTCGGCTGGATCCGCGCGGCCCCCGACTCCGCTGGACCTCCCACAAAAGTAGCGACGGGTGCGACTTTCGCAGCAATCCAGGGAGCAGCCAAGTCTCAATTAGGTTCGCACGGCCCCCGACTCCGCCGGCCTCCTCCCCCCTGGAGCCCACGGAAGCGGCGACAGGTGCGCAGCCTGCAATCCTCCAGGGGAGCAGCGAGGTCCCAAAAAGGGGCCGCGCGGCCCCCCAAACTCCCCTGAGCATGCAGGGCGCCCACGAAGGTGGTGGCGTGCCAGCTGCACAGCTCGCAGCCATGCAGGGGGCAGCGGGGTCCTAAACATAAAAACTCGGAGGCCCACGCGGATTTCTCGGATCCGCGCTGGGGCCCCCCGGCGGCGCCTCCGGCGCCGCCCCTGGCGCGCTCCGCGCGACAGGGAGGGGGGCCCCGGCGCCGATCCGAGAAATCCGCGCGGACCTCCGAGTTTTTCTGTTTATGCAACTTCTTGTTCCCCTAGAAATGGGCCCGCGCGGCCCCCTGCATGGCTGCGAACTGTGCAGCTGGCACGCCACCACCTTCGTGGGCGCCTGTGTAATGCCCAGCGGAGTTTGGGGGGCCACGGGGGGGCAGCTGCACAGCTCGCAGCCATGCAGGGGGCAGCGGGGTCCCAAATGGGCCCGCCGCGCGGCCCCAGACGCCGCCGCACCTCCCAGGAGAGCCTGCGGCAGTGGCGTGCCAGCTGCACGGTCCGACCACGCAGGGAGCAGCGCGGCCTCCTCCACATGTGTGCGTGCGTGGCCCTCGCCGCCGCGGGACCTCCCCCAGGGAGCCCGCAAAAAAGTGGCGACGGTTGCCCAGCTCGCGGCCTCCCAGCAGGAAAGGTACGCGCACCGGAAGGAAAGAGGCAGGAAGCAGGAGAGGATGCAGGAGGGATGAGGAGGGGGAGGAGGCGAGTGAACAGCACGGTGCTCTGTTCAGAACGAGAGGCCAACACGGGAAGGGTAGGGATAGCACATCTGCACAAAGTTAAACTTTGCGGAGGTCTGGCTCCCCACCCCACCCCACCTGGCGCGCGGAACGCGCCAGCGGCTGCGCTGGAGGCGCCGCCAGGGGGTCTGGCACCGATCCGAGAATTCCGCGCGGACCTCCGAAAGTTGATGCTGCTTGTGGTTCTTCGAATCGGCGGTGGACAAACCTTCCTGTAATAAATCTCCCCTTAGTGAAAACGGTCTGGGACCGAAACCGACGGACCTGGACCCGCAAAAACGACGGCCGCGACGCCCTCTCGCGAACCGAAAACGGCGAATTCCTGAATCGACGTGTCAGGGTAGGAGGTCTATCCACCTCCGAGGGATGCTTTCCGAAGCTGCGCCTTCCTGGAAGCGCTGCGCCCCTGACAGCGTTGGAGGAGGAGGAGGAGGAGGAGGAGGAGGAGGAGGAGGAGGAGCTTTAGGAGGAGGAGGAGGAGGAGGAGGAGGAGGAGGAGGAGGAGGAGGAGGTCAGGGTAGGAAGGCTATCAACCTCCGATCGAATAGTATGGACCACCGCCAGCGATAGCCAACCCATCGGGGGGGGGTGGGGGAGGAGGCGACCCCCTGGGCGGCAGCGCGCCCGAGCGTCGTTGTGCCCTGGCTGACGCTCGGGCGCGCCACCGCCCAGTGCCAGGGGGTCGGCCTCCTCCCGATGGGCTCACCGTGGCGGTGGTCCCTTCCGCCTCTCAGAGAGGGAGGAGAAGGAGGAGGGGGAGGAGGGGGAGGAGGAGGAGGAGGAGGAGGAGGAGGAGGAGGAGGAGGAGGAGGAGGAGGAGGCGGAGGAGGAGAGGAGGAGGAGGAGGAGGGAGGAGGAGGAGGAGGAGGGGGAGGAGGAGGAGGAGGAGGAGGAGGGAGGAGGAGGAGGAGGAGGAGGAGGAGGAGGAGGAGGAGGAGGAGGAGAAGGAGGAGGAGGAGGGAGGAGGAGGAGGGGGGGGAGGAGGAGGAGGAGGAGGAGGAGGAGGAGGAGGAGGAGGAGGAGGAGGAGGAGGAGGAGGAGAAGGAGGAGGAGGAGGAGGAGGAGGAGGAGGAGGAGGAGGAGGAGGAGGAAAGGGCCACAATAAAAGACCGCATCCTCAGCCTCACCGCGTCTCTCTTGTCGCCCATCTTCTCCGCGAGCTGCAGAGCGAGGGCGTACCTCTGCGGAGGGGCAGGACGAGGGATCCCCGCACCATGGACGGGCTGGAGGGAACGGCTTGAGGCGGAGAGGAAGAGAGCCTGTCGCGCAGAAGCTCCCGCGGGGCACTCCTCTCGCTGGGTGTTCCTTCAGGAGGGGGGAGGGGGCGACACGTGCACCTCTCGTGTACCCTGTGCCGGCCCGCGGTGGCAGTTTGGGGGCCGCGGAGGGCCTCGTTCGTTGAGGGCAGCACTGCCCCTCCCCCCCCCCCTGGTGCCGTCCGCCCCGGTCGGGGTCACCAAACTTGGCGCCCCGCGCCCCGCGCCCCCGTGATGCGCAGCTCTCTTCGCGCCCTCGCACGCGCCGCCCCGGAGAAGCGCGCCTCTCCAGCCCGAGCGGAGAAGCGCGGAGCGCGACTCTCTTTGCTCCCCTGTTGAGCAGGGACCGACCGTCCTGGCATTCGTATAGTCCTACCACGAAACGTTCTTAGAACCCATATGTTTTAAGAACAGAAGCGATGTTCTTAAAACAAAAGCCCCATGCGCTAAAACAAAACACTCTCCGCCAGAAATGTTCTAAGAACATTTCGTGGAAACCACAGCAGGTTTTTAGAACATTGTTTGGTAGGGCTATAGGCGAGCCAAGACGCTTCGCCACTGCTTGACCCTGGGGCGGGGGCTGGCCCAACTCCTGGGGGGACGACCTCCGGCCTCTCCCTGGGGCCCCCGCTGGCCGAGCCCGCTGCGATTGAGCAGGGTGCCGCGGACGACGCCTCGCTTCGGGAGTGCTGCGCGGAGAAGGCTGGTGGGCTTGTTTTTTCCACCGCCACCACCAGAAGCAGGAGTGGGAGGAGGCTCTCCTCCTCCTCTTCTTCCTCCTCCTCGTCCTCCACCTCCTTGCCCCCCTCCAACTTCCTGGTGGTGGTGGAGAGCAGGCCCATCTCAAGAGTGGCTCGTGACCTCCTCGCCGCGCGCGCGCGACGGGCGGGGCCGCGGGCAGGCGCCCCGAGGCGCTCGAGAGAGCAGCGGCGCCCGAGGCCGTGCGGCGGCTCTCCCCCCCCCCCATCCTACAGCTGCGCCCGAGACCGGGCGCGGAACGCCGCCCCCGCCCCCGCGCAGAAACGCCCGGTCCCGTCCCACGCCCTGTATCTGGATGGTGAGACTTCGGCGCGGGAAAGAGGGAGGGAGGGAGGGGAGGGGGAGGAGGGAGGGGAGGAGGGAGGAGGGAGGAGGGAGGAGGGAGGGAGGAGGGAGGAGAGGAGGGAGGAAGGAGGGAGGAGGGAGGAGGGAGGAGGGAGGGAGGGAGGGAGGGAGGGAGGAGGAGGATGAGGAGGAGGAGGAGAAGGAAAAGGAGGAGGAGGAGGGGGAGGAGAGGAGGAGGAGGAGGAGGAGGAGGAGGAGGAGGAGGAGGAGGAGGAGGAGCCTCCGCAGTTAGAACTGTCAGAAATCAGCCCCGGCCTCGACCTCCACAGGCCTGGGAGGATGGGGGAGCGGAGGGAGAGAAGGGAGAGGGGCAAGGGCGGCTAGGAGGGCAAGGAAACGGGTGTGGGAGGGGGCAGGGGGGGGGGGAGGAGAGAGGGAAGGGGGAGAAATCGATGCAGGTGCGCATGCGACATATGTGACAGCGTACCCCTCCCACCAGTCCCTTCCCATTGCAATGAAATCTTTCCTATTCACCGACGGAGGACCTCTAGATTGCGATGACTCCAATGACCCCATAGTGTAAAGCACAGCGAATGAGGGCTTTGTACATTGGAGCAGGACGTGGTAGATGAACAGGAGGAGAAGGAGGAGGACGAGAGAAGGAAGAGGAGGAGCAACAGCAGCAGCATCAGCAGGAGTCGAAGGAGCGGGAGGAGCAGCAAGCTGAGAAGAGGGACGGCGGAGGAGGGGTAAAGCAAGCGGGCGGCCATCACGAGGAACGAAACCCGCGATGACGCGAAAGGAAAGCGCCATGCAATACAATCAAGCCGTTTAAGAAGGACGCACGATAAGGCTGCAAAGGCCTTGGAAGGCCATGCCGACACTTCACAGATTCTACGAACAATTGTTCAAGGATTTTGGGCGTTCTCACATTGTCAGCTTCCGGAGGCTCCAAACGGCCCAAGAGGCTCCAGCGATCGCCCCGCGAAGCCTCCGGGAGGGTCCCGACACGGGCCAACGAGGGCCCGTGGAAGGCCCAAGACGCCTACCAGACGGCCCAGGAGATCCCTATGAGGGGTTCCGAGGTGCCCAGACGGGGGAACCAAACGGACCTGTCGAGCTCTGGGCCCCGAGGGGCTCCCAGGTGGCCCCAGGTGGCCCCCAAGAGGCGGCCCCCAACAGGCTCCTGCCCAGAGGCTCCCAAAAGGCCTGCAAGATGCTCTCTAGGGGCCCCCAGACTGCCTCCCAGAGGCCTCCGAACGCGCTCCGAATGAGACCCCGAACAGAATCTCTGAGGACATTGACCCACGTCAGCGTCGTCGTCGTCGTTGTCGTCGTCCCCCTTCAGGGTCGACGGCGCCGGCCGTAAAGCCCTCGCAATAGACTCTGGAGCCGATGATCGCCGGAGCCGCGTCTGCTGACACCACGCGAATCGCGGCAGGCAGCGAAGACTGAAACGCTTGCTAGGGGTAACCAGACCGAGGGAGGAAAAATACATAATATTTCGACGCCGACAGTGCTGTTCTCCCCCCCCGAGAGAGGCCAGGGAAAGTTTTCCCTTGCTGATTCCTGGGCGAACATGACTCATCAATGTGAGGGGGGCGAACGGTCATTCACTGTCCCTGGGTGCGTGGCTGAAGTGGGATTTCGCGGTGCGGATTCTCGTTGTTGTTTGTTGCTGTTTGTTGTCGTCGTCCCACCCGCAAGCCGCCCCGCGACCCAACCGCGACCCACCCCGCGACCCACCCCGCGACCCACCCGCGACCCACCCGCGACCCACCCCGCGACCCACCCCGCGACCCACCCGCGACTCACCCGCGACCCACCCGCGACCCACCCCGCGACCCACCCCACGACCCACCCCGCGACCCACCCGCGACCCACCCGCGACCCACCCGCGACCCACCCCGCGACCCGCCCGCGGCCCACCCCGCGACCCACCCGCGACCCACTCGCGACCCACCCGCGACCCACCCGCGACCCACCCGCGACCCACCCGCGAACCACACGCGACCCACCCGCGACCCACTTTCGACCCAAACCACGTTCAAGGTACAAACCTCCATGTTCGGCGCCTGCGGCGGGTTTTTTTTGCATTCCTCCCAACCGGAGAGCCCGCGACCCACCCCGCGACCAACCCGCGACCCGAACCACGTTCAGGGTACAAACCACATTTTTCGGCGCCTGCGGCGGGCATTTTTTGCATTCGTTCCCGGTGGAGAGCCCGCGGCCCACCCGCGACCACGTTCAGGGTACAAACCAATTTGTTCGGCGCCTGCGGCGGGCATATTTTGCAGTCGTTCCCTGTGGAGAACCCGCGGCCCACCCGCGACCCATTCCACGTTCAGTGTACAAACCAATTTGTTCGGCGCCTGCGGCGGGCTGCTTTTGCATTCCTTGCAGGTGGAGGTGGAGATCCCGCGACCCACCCGCGACCCAAACCACGTTCACTGAACAAACCAATGCCGCACAAGCGCGGCGGCGGATTTTTGAATGCCGTCTGAGCCCGCAACGACCTCTTCAAGCCCCGCGCATCCACACCAGCCCGTCCAGCAACTTTGCCCTGGCGAGTTGCCTTGATCAGAGAAGTCGGGGAGCATAAAGTGGATTCAAGGATTGCGTTGCCGTTATCTTGGGAAAAGGAGGGGGAAGCAGGAGGAGTAAACAGGGGACGAGGAGGACGCGAAAGAAGAGAGGATGTAAGGATAATGTGGAGAAAGAGGAGGAGGAGCAGCAGGAGGACAAGGAGGGGGAGAAGGGGGAGGAAGGGGAGGAGGAGGACGAGGAGGGGGAGGAGGGGGAGGAGGAGGAGGAGGAGGAGGAGGATGGACGACAATGGGAGGACGATGATGGAGGCCGATGAGGGGGTGGACGACACTTGGAGGACGATGATGGAAGAACGAGGGGGGAAGAGGGAGGACGAGGAAGAAGAGGAGGACGAGGTGGAGGAGGAGGAGGACGATGACGATGACGACGACGACGAGGACGAGGAAGAGGAGGAGGAGGAGGACGAGGAAGATGAGGAGGATGAGAGGGAGGAGAGCGCCATCGACAGGGAAGGTGGGGGCCACGAGGTCCGCCGGCTCGACGACGTCCGCGTCGCCCGCGCCCGCCCCCTTACTCTTATCCGCAATTGCGGGGTGCTATGTATTGAGTAACTGCGGCGGGCGGGGTAGATGACGGAGACCAACCAACGACCACCAAAATCAAAACACAATCGAAAGATCGTTCGCGGATGCCCAAATAGTGGCACAGCATCCCGCAGAGTGAGACAGACCCTGAGATCCGACGTTGCGAAAGCATTAAACCTCGCAACGAAACGCACGACCCGAGCCACGGACCCCACCTTTCCGCGTCATGTTTCAGACCAGATGGGCCCGAGAGGGTCCTGGGGACCGACACGGTGCGAAAATACGCCTGTCGTGAAACAAATGCGACGCCGGGATCTCAGGGGACACCAAGCGTCAGCCCGCGGCACGACGGACGGCAATTTTCTGGCCGGCGGGCCCTCGACGTGCTCCGAGGACGCGCGGCACGGGTGACCGCAGGAGGAGGAGGAGGAGGAGGAGAAGGAGGAGGGTGAAGGGGAGGAGGAGGAGGAGGAGGAGGAGGAGGAGGAGGAGGAGGAGGAGGAGAAGGAGGAGGAGGCGGCGGAGGAGGAGGAGAAGGAGGAGGAGGAGGAGGAGGAGGCGAGGAGGAGGGGGAGGTGGTGGCGGAGGCGGAGGCGGCGGAGGGATGAGGAGGAGGAGGAGGGGAGGAGGAGGAGGAGGAGGAGGAGGAGGGGAGGAGTGCCCAAAGGTGCGGGGCCACGGCGAGAGGCAACGGGGGCCAGCGGGGGGCCAGCGGGGGGCCAGCAGGAGCGATGAAGGGGGGGGGGCGGGGGGCGGTGAAGGGAAGAGGGAGGAGGAGGAGGGAGGAGGGGAGACGGAAGAGGGAGGGAGGGAGGCAGGAGGAAGAGGAGGGCGAGGGAGAGGGGAGGGAGGGAGGGAGCGAGGGAGGAGGCGAGGGAGGGAGGGATGAGGAGGGAGCCCGTGCTTCAAGGGACGGCGCCGGGCGGCGGGGCCGAGACCAACAGGTTTCGCACCCCCTCCTCCTCTCCCGCTCCGACCCGAGGAGGAAACACGAAAATAGTGGCCAAGACGGAACGCGCAAGCGTCGGGGTCGAGCTCGGTCCTCGTCCGTCTTGGTCATCGAGGAGGAGGAGGAGGAGGAGGAGGAGGAGGAGGAGGAGGAGGAGGAGGAGGAGGAGGAGGAGGAGGAGAGGGAGGAGGAGGAGGAGGAGGAGGAGGAGGAGGTCTACTCGCGGAGCATCCCGGCGAGTCGGCGACGGCTGGCACCGACTAGGACCAAGATTGGCGTCGACAAGCTCCCGCGAAGTCTTGGTCGTGGTCAACGTTCCTCTTCCCTCGAGTACAGTCGATGCGTTGACCTAAGGAACCCTGAATAAGGAACGAGGCCTCTTTTTGTTCATAAGTTGACCTTCGACTTCCCATCGAAAGCTTAAGGACAACCTTGGGCAGGGTGTGGAACAATCAAGGAACACCGAGCCCCTCCCCAACGAAAAGGGTTCCTTCTTCAGGGCCCCGACTGTAGGCAGGCGCGTTCCACTACTCGCAGAAGTCACTACTCGCAAATGGCCCAGATCCGCCGTGGGGCATCAACGATGTACTACATCGAGGCGAACGTGGTTTTGGTTCGGACGTTTGCGAGTAGGCACTTTGCGAGTACAGCCAAAAACCCTAGTAAGGACGCGCGGTAAGGACGCAAGACCCTTGGAAGCCGAAGTTGGGATTTTTGGGGCGGCGGACGACGAAAACCTCAAGGACGCAAGGGCAAGGAAAAGCAAGGACGCAAGAGTACCCTGAGCACAGTCGCGCGTCCGTAGTAGAGCTTTTTACTGTAATGGAACGCGCTCGGTGATCGAGCAAGGAAGATCAAAGGCGGGCCGAGGCCGAGGCATCTCGAGCAGCCCCGCCGGACCCGCGTCGTCCGCCGCGCGGCCCGTGCTCGGCACGCCTCCTCCCGGGGCTGGCTGCCAAGTCAGCGGGAGCCCCGGGCGACCCGCTCTGGGGCACCGCTCGTCTGGGAGTCCACACGTGGGCGTTGGTCCTCGCGTTCGGCCCTCGGGGGCCGTTGGCGGGACCCGGGACCACCCAAAAAATGATTCCAGGGAAAACGTCGAGGAACAAACAACGGCATCAGCATAAACTGTCGGCGCTCCGCGCGGGTTTCTTGGATCCGCGCTGGCCCCCCCTCCCTGGCGCGCGGAGCGCGCTAGGGGCGGCGCAGATCCAAGAAATCCGCGCGCAGCCCCGACAGTTCATCTTCTCCTTCGTTCCTCTGCGTTAGTATTGTCTTCATCTCCATCTTCTTCATCTTCTTGTCCGTAGCATATGGTTGTTGTTGTTTCATATTCGTCTTCTTCGTCTTCTTCAACCGCTTTCTCCTTTTTATTATTATGATTCGTCTTCTTCTTCGTCTTCTTCTTGAACAAACTGCCCCCCGGGAAGCGGGCGGGACCTCAGTGGCCGCGGCTTGAGAACACCGGATCGGCGGATGTCAGGGCAGCCGCTCGGCTAGGGACCGGCCGTCGCAGCATTCCTACAGGCCTACCACGACATGCTCTTAGAACCTCAGAACCCGAAACGCTCTCAGAAGAAAACAAGGTTCTTAGGCCAGCACTCCGATGTGTTTAAGACAAGACAGACTCAGCCAGGCATGCTCTAAGAACGTTTCGTGCTGACCACAACAGGTTATTAGAAGAACATTATTTCGTGGGCCTATGGGCGAGCCAGGACGCTTCGCCACTGCTTGACCAAAGCCTTCCTCGGGCATAGGGGTGGCCCGACCCACAGGAAGCGCCCGCGAGTGCCGTGCTGCGCTTGCCCACCTAGAGCTGCTTGGGGGTGGGCCTGGGAGAATGCCAGCACGCCTCGGCACTGCTCGACGATTCCCACCATCCCTCCCTCTCCTCCCAATCCTCATCCTTACTCCTCCTCTCTCCTCCCTCCCCTCGTTTCTCCTTCGTGCCCGTCCAAAGAACTGCGGAACCGTAGGGACGTCCTCAGATGCCCCGAGACTCCAAATGCCTCTGGAGGCCTCCAGAAGCAACACGGGCCAACAATATACCCAACAATCTCAATCCTCCATCCAAAACGATCGCCCGCTTCCCCAACTCCTCTCATCTCCGAGCACCGCTCCCCAGGGCTGGACCTAAACGTTGTTTTTCGTTTTGCTCCACCTGTTTTCCTGTACTTTCCCTCCCAAACGAAAAACAATACACAGCCGAAGACCAGCAAAACAGCGTTGAGGTCAAGCCCTGCCGCTCCCCCCATCATCTTCACTCAGCTCCCCCCGCTCCCTCGAAGACCTCAGGGTTCCCCTCGCAGCCCGTTCGGAGTGTGCACCCCATGCGGCCGCTGGATTGGGCCACCGGACGTGCTCAAACCCTGACGCTCGTGGGCAGCTGGCCCGCTCGGCGGCCCAGCGGGCTGAAGCCTGAACCCGCTCGGCGGCGGAGCGCTAGGTCGGGCATGTCCCCCTACAGGCGGATTTTGCAAGACAAAAGAAAAATAGTGGAAACATGCCCCAAGATGATCAGAAATAGTAGAAAAAAAGTTTGGCTACCTTTGTATACTCCTCATGTGGAGGGACAGGCCCGACTGAAGCTGAGCGGTCTCGGACGCCGCCTGGGCTCAGAAGCAAACCCCCGGACCTGTGGGCGATGGGCCCGCTCCCGAGGGCCACGGGTGCTGCATCTGCGGAGGGGCCCTCTCTGCTGGACCGGCTGCTCACATCCTGACTGCCTAAACCACCCCGACCCAACCCGAAGGGCCGAATTTTGCCCGAATTTCGGGTTGGGGGGGTACGGGTTCCATGTGTTTTTTCAGTGTTCCCCGACCCCCCCTCTATTAGAAATGGAGGGCAAATCGGGGCCTTCGGGTTGGGTTGGGGTGGTTTGGTGGGCGGTGATATCCTGAGCTGTCCCAGGACTGCCTCCGGGTCCGGCCGAACACGGCGCAAAGCGAAAGACTCGGTGGACCCGCTTCCTTCAGCAGATGGACGCAAGACCACACAAGCACATAATCGCCCGGAAAATCCCTTGGTTTGGCGCCGGATGCTCCTCCCCTGGCGCGCTCCGTGCGCCAGCCAACGCCGATCCGGTCAATCCGTGCAGTCCTCCCGAAGTCTATGTCGGCGGCGAGCGAGGGGGGAAAGTGAGAAGGAGAAGATCCTCTCTGAAGGCGGCGGGGCTAATCAGAAGAACTCGCGCCATCTGAGAAGTTCCTAGTGTCTCCAGGGAAGGCTTAGGACACTTCTCAGAAGGCTGGGTGAATCCCAAGCCTTCTGAGAAGGCCAGCCCCTTCTCACTTCCCCCCCTTCGCCGGCCGCCGACTATGATATTTGCACTCTTGATATTTTTGGTATCTTCGGCGCAAAAAGCCGATCACCGGGCAAGCCCCTGCGCTGGCGACGGAACGTTCGATTTTTTCCTGGGGTCTCAAAACCCTTACGGAGACCTCCGAGAGCCTCGGGCAAGACCTCCAGAGAGAACCCGAGACCTCCAAACGGCATCGGTCATCGGTCGTCGGTGGTCGGTCGTCGGTGGTCGGTCGTCGGTGGTCGTCGTCGTCGTCGTCGGTGGTCGTCGTCGTCGTCAGCGTCGTCGTCGTCGTCGTCGTCGTCGTCGTCGTCAGTCGTCGGTCGTCGGTCGTCGGTCGTCGGTCGTCGGTCGTCAGTCGTCAGTCGTTGTCGTCGTCGTCCGTCGTCCGAAGTCCGAAGTCCGTCGTCCGGCGTCCGTCGTCCGTCGTCTTTCGTCTGTCGTCCGTCGCTCGTCGTCGCCGTCATCGTCGTCGTGGTCGTTGTCGTCGTCGTCGCCGTCGTCGTCCGCGTCGTCGTCGTCGTCGTCGCCGTCGTCCGCGTCGTCGTCAGTGTCGTCGTCCGCGTCGTCAGCCGCCCCGCGGGGCGCAGAGCGTCACGTCGTAACGCCAACGTAGCCCCTCCCGCTCCCCCTGGAAATGGCGCTATACGGCGGGGGGAGAAGAGAACTGGCACCACATACGAAGATGTTGAACACGGACCGACCGTCCCGGCATTTTTAGTCCTACCAACAAAATCTTCTTAGAACCCAGAAATGTTCTAATAACAAAAGCAATGTTCTTAGAACATAAGCCCGATGTGTTCAAACAGGACAGCCCCAGCCAGAAATGTTCTGGGAACATGCCGTGGAAACCACAAAAGGTTCTTAGAACATTGTCTGGTAGGGCTATAGGCGAGCCAGGACGCTTCGCCACTGCTTGAAGATGTGATCTTGACTGTGCACGCCCCCGGAGGCTCGGACCCCGTCCCAGGACTGCGCACGGCCCCCCGAAGGTGCGGACCCCATCCCAGGGCGAGAGCGTTCCGCCCCGGCTCGGGCCCTGACTGCCCCGGGCACCCGCACCCGGAGCAGGACCCAGGGAGAAAGAATATGGGGGAGACGGGTCCTAAGGGAAGCGGGTCCTGAACCCTGGGGCCCTCACCCGGGAGCAACCCCTCATCCTGCGTCGCTTTCTGACAGTCCTGGGCTCTGGGAAGCCGGAGGGAGGCGAACAAAACATCAGGACCCCGGTTTCGGGCAAGAGGCCGCCCTCTCATTGCTGGTCTGGGAAAGGGGTCTAAAACTGCTCGCCTGGGAGAGTTGTGACCCCCTCCCATTGTATGACCACATCTGGAATATTGTTCCTCGCGGCGCTCCCCCCTCCACCCGGATGTCGGCGGCAAGCGAGGGGGGAAAGTGAAAAGGAGAAGGCCTATCAGAAGGTTCGGAAGTCTCCTGGTCTTCTGAGAGGTTTCCGAAGCCTTCCCCGAAGACATTAGAAACTTCTCAGCAAGAGCGAGGGCTTCTGAGAAGTCCCGTCGCCTTATGAGAAGGCCTTCTCCTTCTCACTTCCCCCCCTCGCTTGCCGCCGAATTCCACTTTCGCGTCGTGACTCGGGTCTTCGATGGCCGCTCGGCACGATCCGGAAACCCCAGGAAATTGCCCCGGCGAGGCGCAGACGCCGGAACGCCTCCCGAGCCTGGAAAACCGCCAAGAAACCACAGAACCGCCCGAAAACCTGGATGCTCGAAGTTCAAGGTTTGCGAAAACCGACAACGCCTTCTCGCTTCCCCCCCCCTTGCTCGCCGCCGACAGTTAGGCCCGCACCGCGCCCCCGCTCTGCCCCGCCCGTCCTCGGGCACCCGCCGCGCGGCAGGCGCAGGCGAAGGCGCGCGCGGCGCGGGAGCGCCTGGGCCGCAAGGGAAGCTCCCCCCAGGGGCGGCCGCCTCTTCGTCCCCGGGGCACTGGAAGACGAGGAGGAAGAGGACGAGGAGGAGGAGGAAGAGGAGGAGGAGCAGGAGGAGAAGGAGGATGAGGAGGAGGGGGAGGAGGAGGAGGAGAAGGAGGAGGAGGAGGAGGAGGAGGAGGAGGAGGAGGAGGAGGAGGAGGAGGAGGAGGAGAAGGGGGAGGACGACGAGGAGGAGGAGGAGGAGGAGGAGGAGGAGGAGGAGGAGAAGGGGGAGGGAGGAGGAGGAGGAGGAGGAGGAGGAGGAGAGAGGAGGAGGAGGAGGAGGAGGAGGAGGAGGAGGAGGAGGAGGGGGAGGGGGAGGGGGAGGAGGAGGGGGGGGGAGGAGGGAGGAGGAGGAGGAGGAGGAGGAGGAGGAGGAGGAGGAGAAGGAGGAGGAGGGGGAGGGAAGGAGAAGGAGAGGAGGAGGAGGAGGAGGAGGAGGAGGGAGGAGGAGGAGGAGGAGGTGGAGGGGGAGGAGGAGGAGGAGGAGGAGGAGGAGGAGGAGGAGGAGGAGGGAGGAGGAGGAGGAGGGAAAGGAGGAGGGGGAGGGGGAGAAGGAGGAGGGGGAGGAGCAGAAGCAGGAGGAGGAGGAGGAGGACGAGGAGGGATTGCCGCGTGGGTTGCTAAAAGGATAGGGGGATACAAGTAGATGCTAAGGTGGATTCCATCTTGCCTAACCAAGCTTAGAAGCGGGGGTTTCACGTGCTGTGAGTGGCATAAGGGCACACTGACCTGGGCTCAGCGGGCGGAGCCCACTCAGCGTAGTTACCTCATCATCCTGAGCCACATAGGGCACTTGTAACCCACCTGTAAGTTGCAATCGGCCAGATAGTATCATTTCTATTAGTGGTATTATTACTATTAGTATTGTCACTCATATGAATATGAATACTTCAAAGAACATTTTAGCATCCACTTCTAACCCCCCCATCCCCTCAGCAACCACCGCGGCGATCCAACTGGGTCTGCCGACCGCAGGCCTCGCGCGCCGTCGCGCCCCTGCCGCCGCCGCCCCGCCCAGCGCTGCCGCCCCGGCGAGCGCGCGCCGCCAGGGCGGCCCGCCGCGCGGCGCCGCGCCGGGCCCTCGCTTGGGGGGGGGGCGGGGGGCACTCGGCGGCGGCACGCCGCCGAGGCGGCGCGCCCTCGTCTGGAGGCATCCCAGAGGGGGTCCGAGTAGATGCGGTCGGAGGATCGCGCCGCATCGCTGATGCATCGCCAATGCATCATCGATGCATCGGCGATGCGTCGGCGACGCCCGCGATGCATCGCCGATGCATCGCCGACGTCGCAACGGGCTCCACATCGGGCCGCATCGCCGATGCATCGGCGATGCGGGGCGATCCTCCGACCCCACCTACTCCGACCCCATCGAGGAGGCCTAGATCGTCGCCGTCGGGCCGTCGGGGGAGGCACGAGCCCGGGCCCAGACTTACCCGGACAGACAGACAGACAGAGAAGCCGGGCGCCCGACGGCGCCTCGGCAACAGAGCTCATCTGAATCAGCAGAAAATAAGCCAGGAGCCCCCTCGAGCACCACTCAGAAAACGTGCATGGTGCCATCTACTGCGGGCGACTATCATCGTTCACTGAATCACACGAACTGGCCCAGCTTCACCCATCGGTCGGAAAAAAAACGATGGCTAAACGCATGAAATGGGAAGGCATGTTGGACGTATATTTGATCTCCGTCCGCCCTAAAGACGAAGGAAGACGGGTACCACTCGATCCTTGAAGCAGGAAGGCGTCTGACGTAAACTGGAATACAGAAAAATAACTCTCGACGATGCGTGAGTATGTGAGGAAGTGGGAACACGACCACAAACCTTCACCCGACTCGGCCTCGACCAGTGTGTGAAGCAAATTGTCGCCAAGCAAACAAGGAACACCACACGAGCCGACCTGCGATAAGCAAACACATGCGCTGAACCGTGAACTGAAGGATGAACGAGCGTGCAGCATGCGAAACCGAGACCCCTCCAACAGGCCCAAAGAGGCCTCCAAGACTCCCCCAAGAAGCTCCCAAAAGGCCCTCACGAGGCCCAGAAAGCCTCCCAGATGCCCCCGAGAGTTCTCCAAGAGGCCCCAGAGAGGCATCCCAAGAGACCCTCAGATGCATCCAAGAGTCTCCTGACCCAAAATAAAACTTCCACGATCGTCTCAAACACTCACTCCTTGTGGGGGCTGCCGGAATGGCGCAACTAAGCCACTTCAATCATGGCCAGCGGCAGGTGCGCGGCCCAACGGGGGGGGGGCGAGGGAATTCACGAAATCGGAAGAGGCGCCATGGAATCTCGGGAGATATCATGGCCCCCGCCATGATATCCTAGCAGGGCTCGAGTTAAACAGTGTTTTCCGTTTTCGTTTTGTTTTCGTCATCCCCAGTTCTGTCTTCGTTCCACATTTGCTGCACAACGAAGTCAAAACGAAAACGGTCCACGAAATTGCCAAAACACCGTGAAGCTCGAGCCCTGTATCCAAGTCATCACCCCCCTCTTGGCCGCCCCCGGATCTTCTCCGACACCATCTGGGAGGCCCAGAAACACCCGCTCCCCAGACCCCGACATCATTGCTTTTAAAAGCGTCGACCCCGACCCCTTCCTCGGGACCCGTTTTTCGTCCTGAGTTGTTTCGTTGATGGTCCCGAGGCCCAGCGAGGGCCCCTGGAAGCCGAAAGTAGAGAAAAACCTCACGTCGCTACTGTGTCACCACGCGAGAGCCCAGAATCGTATCGAACAGAATAGTCGTCACCCCCCTCTCGGCCGCTCACGATCGGGTGATGCTAGACGTGCCCACGGCCCAAGGTGCCCCCCCCCCGCCTCCAGAACACCCCTCGCGAGGCCCCGAGGGCCCCGGGGGCTCCAACATGGAGCGCAAAACGAAAAGGCACCTTGAGCCAAAAGCACCCTGGGCAGCCCCCGACCCGACGCTCCTCCGCGCTGTCGGGGCCCTGAGGCCCGCGTGTACGCAGGGGCCCCGGGCGAACGGCCGAAGCCGCGGACGGCACGCCCCATCCCCTGACCTTCCACGCGAGCTAAAAGATGGCCCTCCAGACCTATAGACCTGTATGGACTGCCTAAAACCTCGACGAAACTTTGGATACCGAGGCCCTGGCGCTATCTTCTGGACCTCCGGGAAGGTCAGGGTCAGGGTCAGACCGGCGGCCGCCAGGGGGAGCAGGGGGCTTTGAGAGCCGGGCGTGGGGCGTCGCCTGACCCAGAGATCCTGGCGCTGCAATTTTTTCACAGCGGGCATTTTCGTCCCGTTCCGGGCCCCGGGACCCTCACATATCGATACGGCTTGAAAATAACGCAGAAAAATGGTGTGCAGGGCTCTGGTCGTGATTTTTTGCGATGCTGCAAATTTTCTGCAACGCCAGATCTCAGGGAATGGGGCGGCGATCAACCCTGACCTTCCAGGAGGGCTGAACAATAGCACCAGGACCTCGACATCTGAATTCATGTTGCGGCTTCAGACAGTCCAGGTAGGTCCATAGGCCTGGAAGGTCAAGGCAAACGGGGGCGAGGAAGGTGCACCTTTGTGGGGCCCGAAAAGCCCCCCTTTATGGCCCCCAAGGGCCTGTGGTTACCAACCTAGAACATATCCCTATCCCTATGCTGGGCATCTCCTCATCACGATGCCAATCTTAGGGATTCCTTATTTTTTGAGGGCGCATCCCTAAGATTGTCATCGCTTTTTGGCGTGTCAATCTTAGGGAAAGGGATAAGTTCGAGGCTGGTAATGTGGGGGCTCTGAGGGGGCCCTTTTCGGCAGCCCTCGCTGCACCCCCGTGCACCGACCCGCCAGCACGTGACGCCCGAGGGCGCTGCAGCTGCTTCTTCCGCTGGGCCGCTCCCCGCCCCGCTTCTCGCGGCCCAGGGCCCCTCGCGGACCCATCGGGCACGAGGTGTCTGCCGCGGAGCGGCCCGCGGTGGCCTTCCACGGTGCTGCGTGCCTGGCTCGCGGCGTCCAAAACATCCTTTGCAGGACCTACGGCTTCGGCACCGCCTGTCTCTGGGGCTTTGCCTCCCCCCGGCCTCGCCCTGAGGCCCCGCCGCTTTCTCCTCCCCTCCCTCCGCCTAATTCAAGCTTCGCGCGGCCCGCTTAGCTTCGAGTGGAAGAGGTGCGCTCTCGACCCGCGGATCAAAAAAGTGTCTGGCTCGCGGCGTCGTGCCAGGGGACGCCCGCCGACCGCCTCGCCAGTCCTGGCCGGACCTGCCCTGGGCCTCCGGGAGCGGCCAGGCACCAGAACAGAGGGCGGAACCTACACGGTGCCTGTCGTTTTCGCTTCGTTGTCGAGGTCCCTCGCTTCGTCTGCGGTCCGCCCTTGCCGCAAAACGCAGTCGAAGCGAAAGCGGCCCACGAGGTCGCCCAAATACCGTTCAGGTCCACCCCTCACAAGGGCACACGTTGACACGGGCTCAGGCCCCGTGGATCTGGCGCGCGAGCACACGCTCGCCATCGCTCGGAGGGCCACTCCCCGTGCGTTTTTGTCGGCTCCGTGTCTTTTTTGTTGCGGTCGATGCTGCAGGATGCTCCTCGATGGTCCTCGCCGAGAACAAATTGAAGGGGTCATTGAGACATACAAATAAACAGACACAAGTAATAGGATCCCCCATATTTTCCCATATTTTCTGTGCGTTTGTCTTCCTTCCCACCTCCCATATTTTCCCATACTGCTTGTGTCTGTGTGTCCCTTTCCCCCCTGAAAAATGCACACGTGCGAGCGATGCCAAGCAGGTCCACGGATCGGGGAGACACCGCCGCCTCATCTGGTGACGGAGCACGCGGAGTCCGTGCGGAACCGAAGCCCGCCGCTGCTCCGCGCGCCCGGTCTCTATGTCTGCGCTGCAACGACCAGGCCAGGCGGGCGAGGCGCAGCGCGGTTTCTGCATACCCCAGGGGGCCAGGGTGGGGCCTGGCTCCGGGGAGGAGCCGGGAGGAGGGGGTGCTGAGGAGGGAGAGGGGAGGGAGCTAGGAGGAGGGAGGAGGGAGAGAGGAGGAGGGAGAGAGGGGGAGGGAGAGAGGAGGAGGGGGTGCTGAGGAGGGAGAGAGGAGGGAGAGAGAGGAGGAGGGGGTGCTGAGGAGGGAGAGAGGAGGAGAGTGGACGGAGGGCGGGAGGGAGTGCCGTATGAGTTGTCCCGAAAGGCGAGGTCAAACTCCGGTCAAAACTCGAGCTCCGACTCGCGATCGGTCTCACCGCCGTCGTCGCCCGCGTGGGAGATGGGGAGGGAGGGATCGGATGGACGATGAGGGAGAGAGGAGAGGAGGGTGGAAGGCTCCCTCCTCCCCGAACTCACCCCTTCCCTTCCTCGTCGCCCCCTCTTCTGAGGGGGAACGATAGTTATAGGGGGGGCGGGGGGAAGGACCAGGGGGAGGAGCCTTGACCTGGGATCGGCGACACATTGCCGATGGATCGGCGACAGACCCTCGACAGCGACACCCAGCGATCCCAGGCGGAGTGGGGCACCCAAGCCGGGATTGGCGATGAGTGGGCGATTGACATCGATGTTCCCCCCCTGGGCCCGTGTCTTCCATCGGGCCTTGCTCTCTTCCGCTTCCTCCTCCGAGCCAAGACTCGTCGTAGCTGCTACTTCACCACCCTGGGGTTGGGTCGGGCATGTCCTCCTACAGGCGGGTTTAGAAGGAAACTTTAAATTGGAGAAAAAGATTCGATAATAGCCAAAACAACTCATCAAAGCGTGTCCCCAGACTATGTTTTTCAATTCTTGAATACTCCTTCCGTAGAGGGACGGGCGTTGGCAGAACTGGGTTTAGTGGAACCTGGTTCAGTGATCTGTACCGGGGGCGACCCCCCGTCCCATTTCCACTGACCAGAACTGCCGTCACCCGAAGAAAGACACCAGCTATGGCAAACCTGGTTTAGTGACTCTGGCCACTTCAGAGGCTCTGGAGCCCTACCACTAACCGGGTCCCCTTACCTGGGGTCCTGGCCATACCCGAGAGGGACACGCCCGACTGAACCCTGGGGCTCGGAACCAGGCCCGCGCTCGAGCGGGCGGCCCGCCCGCGCCCAAAAAGGGCGGCCAGGCGCCGGGGCGAGGGCGCCCAACACTGGCCCCACGGCTCGGCAATGGGCACCCTCGCCCCAGACTCCGGACACCCTCGTTGAAGGGGCCCCAGGACACACAAATAAATACACACAAATAAACAGATTCTCCATATTTTGTCATACTTTCTGGGTTGTTGTCTTCCCCCCCACTTCCCATATTTTCCCATATTTTCTGGGGAATCGACGATTCATTGTGTCTATGTGTTTTTTTCCCTCCTGACTCGTGTCTTTCACTACTCGGGGGCGCGCAGAACTGGATCGGGGGAGGTGCCCTCCCTAAAATGCGACCCGTTCCGCCTCGCCCAGCGGCGGAAGCCTGCGATTCCCGATGGAAACGGGACCCGTCGCTCATCCACGCCCCCTTGATCCATGTTTGCGATCGCCTGAAATACAGGGAACCCCAGAGGTCCCGACCCCACCCTATGACAGCTTCTTTTGGGGTCCTCCAACGGTGCGGTGACCGACCGCGCGGTGACTGCGGAATTCCCAACGACCTCACCGCACGGTCCGTCACCGCACCTGCTTGGGACCCTGGAGGCCCCAGCCGCCCGAGACATCCTCGGAGAACGCTGAATAGGCGGGCGATGTGGGAAAGGTCACACTTTCGGGCCCCCAAGGCCTCCTGTTGGGCCCCAAAGGGCACCTGTTGGGGCCTCCAAGGGCTCCAGTTAGGCAGCCCTCGCTGCCCCCCATGTATCGCCCCCCCATTATGTGATTCCCGTAGCCGAGCCGTCTTCTGACGGCCCGGGGCCCGAAGCGGGTGCTCAGGGGGCAGAAGACCACGAGAAAGTACACTTCTGAGCAGCTTGTTTGTGTTCTTCGCTGCGCCAGATGTCCGCGGAGAGCGCTCGACGACGGTGGCCGCCGCTCTCTTCCACCAGGAGCATCGGAGCGCAATTATCAGGAATCTAATGACCTGGGTCAATGGAGACCCGGGTCAGTCAGGCTTTGCAGGATCCTGCAAGGTGCTGCACGCAAAACCAGGCCAATGCACTCCTGACTCTGCAGGATCCTGCAAGATCCAGCGCTCTGGCTGACCCCCGCTTGCATTGGCCCCCGTCTCAAAGGTCCTCTGCCGCGAACCCTGGCTGTTGCTCTCCAACGCGTTGTGCATTCGCGCCACCGCTGACAACAAGTGCGACGACTGAGGCGCAACGGTAGGGGGGATGGCTCAAGGAGTGAAGCGTCGACCTGAAATCGGCGATACATGACCGATGGATCGAAGATGGGCCTCCGTCAAAGAGAAAGCACATTCTTGGGGCAATGGGGTATCGTGCCCCCATCGGAGATGAATGGGCGACAGGGATCCGATGCACCCCCCCTAAGCCAATCCTCCTCTAACGTTGCGCCTGACGCTGTTGCTCTCCGACGCTTCGTGCATTCGCAGAATTCCAATGTCTTGACATTTCCATTACGGGGTCCACAGAAGCCCCCACCCTCTCCCCAAGACTGGCTTCTCGTCCCGAATCGTCTTCTATCCGCCCCGAGGCCCGGTGAGAGAACAACCGCTGTTTTTTTTTCATACGCTAGATGTCTGGGAAACCCGTACTCTCTCCCCAATTAAGGCTGCCCGCGACCCGTTTAGCCCTTGACCGGAAGGGGCCCGCTCTCGACCCGCAGACCAGAAAATGTCTGGGAAACCCGCCCAACTCAATGCGGCGTGCGGCATTTGCAGTCGACCGGCCAGAAAGGCTTTCAAAATTCTCGGGCCATAACTCACGCCTCCTGCGGCCGTTCGGGGATGCTTCCGTCACCCTCAGGAACGCTCCGGGCGAGGCGCAGCCCCTGGAGCAAAGCACCGGAGGGCATCCCATGGCCGTCGATTACAACGACGGCGACGGCGACGACGACGACGACTGTGGCGACGATGGCGCCAATGGCGACGACGACGACGACGACGACGACGGCGGCGACGGCGACGACGGCGGCGGCAGCGCGCCTGCCACAGGCGCGGCCGCTCTGAGGCCCGGCGGGGCCCCAGAGGCCGACAACCCTGCCTGTGCCAGTGCGACGACGACGACGACGACGACGACGACGACGACGACGACGACGACGACGGCGGCGGCGACGGCGGCGACGGCGGCGACAACGGCGGCGACAACGGCGGCGGCGGCGGCGACAGCGACGACGGCGACGACGACGACGACGACGGCGACGACGACGACGACGACGGCGACGACGACGACGACGGCGGCGACGGCGGCGGTGCGCCTGCCGCAGGCGCGGCCGCCAGCGCAGCGCGCGGTGCGCCGCAGGCCCGCCGGCGGGGCCCGCGGGGGCGCAGCGGGGCCGGCGGCGGCGCGGGCGGGCCGCAGGAGCGCGGGCACCTCCCAGGTCTGCTTGTTGCAGCAGGGGCCCGACGTCGTCGCCGTCGTCGCCGCTGCCGCCGTCGTCGTCGCCGCCGCCGTCGTCGTCGCCGCCGCCGTCGTCGTCGTCGTCGGTGTCGTCGCCTTCGTCGCCGTCGTCGTCGCCGCCGCCGCCGCCGTCGTCGTCGTCGTTGTCGTCGTCGTCGTCGTCGTCGTCGGGCCCGACCACAAGAAACCTGCCTAGGGAAACAAAAAGAGCCATAAACATAAAAACTCGGAGGTCCGCGAGGATTTCTCGGATCGGCGCTGGGGCCCCCCTGGCGGCGCCTCCGGCGCCGCCCCTGGCGCGCTCCGCGCGCCAGGGAGGGGGGGTCCAGCGCCGATCCGAGAAATCCGCGCGGACCTCCGAGTTATGTTTACGTCACTTTTTGTTCCCCTACCGCCACAAGAAGCCCAACCCTGCGACCCCAGGACGTCCATCCGTTTCGTGAGAGCGTCACGCCTTCCAGGGCAAGACCATGACCAAGGAACCCTGGGCACACTCGAGGCACGCGGGGTGTTTCTTGGCACGGGCCCCCACTGTACAGACAGAAGCAGCAGGTCGAGCAGGCAGCCGAGCAACCAAGGGCCCCACTCTGCGGGGCAGCGGCGAGGGCGACCGCTCGCGCGGCCGAAAGCCGGCGGAGCGCGCCGGGCCTGGGCACGCCAGAACAGATCGGGTGCTGCTGGAGGCGCCGCTGGCCCAATGGGTGCCCCCGGGGTGGCCCGGGCGGCCTCCAGGAGCACCCCCACCACGCGGCCCGGAAGCACGGGCCACTCGAGCGCAGCGGGGGGTGCTCCCGAGCTCTGGGCGGTGGCACGCCCGGGCGGGCCCCAGCACAGGACGACGCTGAGGCGTACCACCGCCCAGGGGTCGGTTCCCCCCCGGTGGGTTATATCGTTAGGTCGGGCGTGTCCTCCTACAGGCGGACGTTGGACAATGCCCCAAAATACTCAAGCATCAACAGGAGAGTAGACCCCACACTATTTTGGCACTATTTTTGAATGTTCCCCCTGCAGGGGGACACGCCCGACTTACGGTTATCGGCGCCGGTGGTCCCTGTTTCTCCTCGGATATGGATTCCGAGCAGATGGGGTCGGATGGTCGCGCCGCATCGCCGATGCACCGCCGATGCATCGCCGATGCATCGTCGGCTACGACGGAATGGAGAGAATCGGGCTCCCTCCTCGTCGAGTCGCATCGCCGATGCATCGGCGACGCGGAACGACCCTGCGACTGCATGCGCTCGAGCCCCACGTGGGAGGCCCAGTCGAGAATCTTCATTTCGGGGATGGAGAGACCCCCCTTTAGCAAAACGTGGTTTAGCGAAAACGACCTGAGGCCCAAACCTGGCGGGCGCAAGCCTGGAAAATAACGGCCACGGCGCCATCTCGAGAACCGAAAACGGACAATTCACTAATCGACGTGTCACTTTTGGGGGTTCTGTCCACCCCCGATCGTTATGTGGTCAAGGCGCTCGGACCTGGGCGAGGCAGAAACCTGGGCGGTCCGTGTTTCTCTTCGTCCTCTGCCTCTGGAGGGCAGTTCCTGGCCTCGGGGCCGCAATCGCGTTCTGAAGGGCCCCTCCCTCGGGTGGGTGGCCATGGGGGATGACCCCAATGGGGGATGACCCCAACTCGCCATCGCTCGGACGTCCATTCCTCGTGTATTTTTCGATTTCGTGCGTGTTTGATCAAGGATGGTCCTCGATGACCGTCGCAGAGAAAAAATGCACACGCCCGAGCGATGCCAAGCCAATGGGGGATGAAGAAAAGGGCAGGGGCCTCTTAGTGCCCCTTTTGGAACCAGCTGGTGCCCCAAAGGGGCCCCAAAAGGCCCCTCGAGAACCTCTGTTTTCCCCCCCCCTTCCCGTTGGGCCACCCCCCCTTCCCACCCGCCCGACTCCCGTGACGAGCCCCCCCCCGGTGACGGGATGAATGCGGTGGTGGTGGTGTACTCGTAGATTATGGGCACCCCACAGGACAAGGGGTCGGTTTGCCATGGGTCGGCCAGGCCGCCCCTGCACGAGGTCCCCCTGGTGGGGCGCAGAACCGCCCGAGGAAGACGGCGCGAGGAGTACGGCGGAACGAACCCCGGAGAGGTGGGAAAGGGGTGAGGCCTTCAGCTCGCCCTCTCCAGCTCCAGGCTTCGGCCCACCCGCCCTGTCTGCGAGGGCGCCGACGGGGGGATGGGGGGAAAATGGCGGGGGATACCGATGACCTGGCATCGACGATGCATCGCCGATGGACAGAAAGTTGGACCCTCGCATGGGGGAAGCCCCGCGCTCCTGTGACAACCAGGCACCGATTGGAGAGGAATCAGCCAGAACGTCGTCGTCGTCGTCGTCGTCGTCGTCGTCGTCGTCGTCGTCGTCGTCGTCGTCTTCGACGACGAGGAATCGGCCGCTGGCAAAGACTTCGCCACTCCGGGCCCACCACATGCCCGCCGGGCGCGCGCTCTGTCCTCGCCTGGCCGAGGCGGGAGCACGAAGGGGCCCCGACGTGGCCCCCTCGAGCAGGGCGCCTCGGGCAGCTCGGGCAAGAGGTGGTGGGCCGATGTTCCACCACCACCGCCATAGGTAGGAGAGGGAGGAGGGAGGAGGGGGAGGGAGAGGGGGAGGGCAAGCTAGGTGCGCTCGCGTCATATCTGACATCCTACCCCTCCCTCTCATCCCTTCCCATGGCGTAGATCCCCTCTCTACTCGCACAGTCGGATGTCGAGCAGGGCAAGGATCCCGAAAAGGTACGCGATGCATTGTAGAGCACGGCATGGCATGGCGTAGAAGAGCACGGCAAAGCGTAGCATCAACCTAGCATTGCATTGCATGCCGTGGCATGGCACGGGAAATGACGCCAACGCTGCAGCGGGAGCACGAGTCGAAACGCGCGGAAGCGCGGAAATGAGGCCAGCGCTGCAGCGGGAGCACGATTCGGAACGAGCGGAAGCATGGAAATGAGGCCAGCGCTGCAGCGGGAGCACGATTCGGAACGAGCGGGGCCCGAAAATGAGGCCGGCGCCGCAGCGAGATCAGCATTTCGAAAAAAAATGCAGGCGAAAACCCAACTCCGGGGAAACCTGTGTAAAAAACAATACGCGGGAGGGGGGTCGATCACTTTCAAACCGTCATCAGGGGAAGAGGGAGAGCAGTATACCGTCATCAGGAGAAGAGGGAGAGTAGTATTCATATTGAGTAATTGTGGAGGAGGAGAAGGAGAAGGGGGAGGAGGAGGAGGAGGAGGCGGGGGAGGAGGAGGAGGAGGAGGAGGAGGAGGAGGAGGAGGAGGAGGAGGAGGGAGAGAGAGGAGGAGGAGGAGGAGGAGGAGGAGGAGGAGGAGGAGGAGGGCCTGCCCATCCTCCCTTCTCTTCCGTCCTGCCTGTGCCAGCGGTCGTGGACATTCCGCCCACCGAGTCGTGGCGTGCGGCGCCGTGCCGTGGCTCGGTGCTCCTCGCGAGGGCCCGGCTCGCCCGCTCGGGGGGGGACTCGGCGGGCGCGCGAGCGCGAGCCCTCGGCTCGAGCCCTCGGCTCGAGCCCGCGCGAGACGGCGAGGGGCCACGCCTCGGGGCGCGCCCGGCGGGCTCGTGGGCGTCGAGCAGGACTGGCCCAAAAAAGGGGACCCCCAGCCCTTTCTGGGAGAGGGCCCAGAAGTTAGGGGGGCCAGGCACACGAGGGACAGGGCGCCTTTGTTTTTTTGGTTCTGCAGGGGCATCGAGCCAAACCCCTTGAGAGGGGACCCAAGTTGGGAGGGCCTGGCACATGCGGGACAATGCGCCTTCGAGGAAGACGGGATCTGTGTCGGACGTTTGCGAGTAGGCACTTTGCGAGTACAGCTCGTTGAGCGAAAACCATCCTGACCTTCCAGGAGGGCTAGAGAATCCGCAGGCCCCCTTGCGGGGCCATGCGGCTGCGAAGATCAGGCTTGCAGCTCCCTGTGCGAGCTACAGTTTCCAGTTTCCACTGTGACAGCCCTGCTTTCTGCTTCCTTATTGTCAATTGTTGCTGAACGCGTGAGGGGGGGAGTCGAAAAGCGTCCTGGCTAGCGTCCCCGAATCGCGTTGTCTGAAGTCAAATATGTGATAGTCGCGTCCCTGAGGCCATAATCATTAGTAAGTTCGCCATATTCGCGTCCCCGAGGACCCTCGTAAATTACACGATACTCGCATCCCCGAAACCCTAATCCCTTATACATTACGCAATACTCGCGTGCCCGAAGCCATAAACCCGCGTGAATTATACAACATTCGCCCCCGACACCAAAAACCTTTGTAAATTACTAAATAATCGCACCCCCGAAACCATAAACGCTCGAGAATTACGATATTCGCGTCCCCAGGGCCAGAAACCCTCGTAAAATGACACCATGCTTGCGTCCCCGAGGCGACAGACCCTTGCAGCTTATACAGTATTCGCGTCCCCGAGGCCATGAACCTTTTTGTAAACTATAATAGTTGCGCCCCCGAGGCCACACACCTTCATACATTACACCATGTTCGCGTCCCCGGAGCCAGAAACCATTGTAAATTACCTGGTAGTCGCGCCACCGTAGCCATGAACCCTGGTAAATTGACGTTGGCCCTCGCGTGAAGTCCCGACATTGCGTCACGGCAGCGTCCAGACATCCCAACGCAGCTCTGGCAAGTCCCGTTCTAAGAGAGGAGGGCCGGCGGCATGGGGGCAAAGTCCTTTCGGATAGTATTGGGACCTGGACATCTGAATTCCTGCCGGAGTTTTAGGCAGCCCAGATAGGTCTATAGGTCTGGAGGGCTATGTCTTAGAGCTCTGGAAAGTCAGGGTGTCCCTGATTGGGGGGCGGCTGGCGGTGCCGGCCCGGGCCGCCTGCGTGCAGAGATCGGGGAGGATGCACGGTGGCAGTATCTCCGAGCACCATGGATCTTCTGGTGCTTGGGTTCTTGTTGCCACAGTTCGACCTGTGTGAGGCCCACACCAATCTGCCAAGCAGGAGCTTCACGCTTTGACAGCTATCGGTGGGCCACCGCACTGGCTCGTGCGAAGGAGAATCCCACGACAAACACATCTCGAGAGTGCAACTGGCACTCGAACAATCCAGTGCCTTGCGAATCGAACGGGCCAGGCGGCACACGTCGCTTCAAGCTGTTGAGAGCAACACCTGTGTCAGCGGCAATGATGTGGATCCACATGTCGCGCAACCTTGCGGTCTTGTCTTCCTTCGCGAGATCGTCGCTCTTTTTCGCCATCAGGAACAGTGGCCATTCACCATGACCTCCCCCTCTTGCTCCTCCTCCTCGTCGTCCTCCTCCTCCTTCAGACCATCCACGTCGTCAATATTATACTGCTTGGCATGCTCATCCACGCCCGTCGCCTCCTCCCACTCCCGCGCCGCTTCCTCGTGGCGAGTTCCCCCTCCCAAACCTGATTGTCCCTCCTCCTGCCCCCGCGTTCACTCCCGGCCTCTCCCAAATTCTCTTGCCTGTTCCTCCACCTCCCCCCAAATCCGCCTCCTCCTTCGCACGATCAAGATTCGGATCGGCTTGCCAGTAAGAACTGAAAACCTCGAAGCCTGCCATTCCAAGGGGACGGGATGCCCCCCCGCACCGGCAATGGAGGGCAACTTTGGACCTTCCGTTGGGTTGGGGTGGTTTGGTGGAGGCGGAAATTCATACATAACCACCGCCTGGAGGATCGATGTTCGCGGACCTCCAAAGACGGTGGATATGGATATATCCGGGCCCATGGGGATATCCCCGCCTCGCATGTGGAGTGTAGCGACCATCCCCAGACCCCCGACGTGGTGTTTTTTTTGACAACGTCCACCCTCAGAGGTCCCGACCCCTTCCACGGGGCTAATATTTCGCCCTGAATCGTCTTTGGACGGTCCCGCGGCCCGCTAGGGAGCCCCAGAGGCCGAAGATAGCGAAACACCTCCCGTCGTGATTTTGCTCACATCGCGAGGGTGTCTGTGTTTCCTCGGACCCGACTCTCATTAACCAAAACAGATCCCCTAACCCTTTTGGAGGGGACGTGACTTAGGTGGGCCAAACAAGCATTAGGGATAGGCGGTCCTGTCTGCAGATGTATCAGACCAAAAGCCGCCCAGACTCCGCATCCCTAGTGCGAAGATGGGGACCCCAACGAGGCCACGTCTACATCGTGTTATCAGGGTTGGGGGCTCTCTGGTGCTCGACGACACCTGTAGAAACAACAGAAAAGAAGGAAGGAACGGCAGACACATAAAATGTTGGCGCTCCGCGCGGGTTTCTTGCATCCGCGCTGGACCCCTGTAATTACCTGGCGCGCGGAGCGCGCCCGGGGGTGGCGCCGGGCTGCGCCGCCCAGGGGGTCCCATGGCGCGGAGCCGAGCAGTCCGCGCGGAGCGCCCAGAGATACTGTTTATTTTGCGATGTCTTGCTCCTCGATAGGCACGCCTCCGTCGGGCCCTCAGGAGTAAGTCGGGCCTGTCCCCCCACAGGGGGATGTCCGACGAAAAAAAAAATATACCCCAAAAGCAATCAAAACATAGTCCAAACATAGTCTGGGGACTATGTTTTGCATGTGTTTGACCTTTTTGGTGCATCTGTTTTGTGGTATCTTCCATTTTTCGTCGAAAATCCCCCTGTAGGGCTGGGCGCCCCGTGGCGCTCGCCGACGCCCCCCTTGGAGGCCCGGGAGGCGGCGGAGAGCTTGAGAGGTCCCCATGCGAAGAGAGCACGGTGCGTGGGATATGGAGCTGCAGGAAGGCGAGCCATCTGTGGGGAAGGTCGGGGGTTGGTGGGGGTCTTCTGCACGTGCCTCACCTGCAGCCGCCCTCCGGGCGTTCAGACCTGTGGCACTCGCCGACGCCCCCCTTGGAGGCCCGTGGCGCTCGCCGCGGCCCCCCTCGGCTGCACGTGAGAGTGCCCCTGCGCAAGAGTGACCTTTGGTGCGCGGCTTTTTGGGGGGCCGCGGGGGGACCAAACCTGGGCGCGCAAGCCGCTGCTCCTGCTTCGTTTTCAGCCATCGGGGATGGACAGACCTCCCTTTAGTAAAACGTGGTTTAGTGAAAACGACCTCGGGCCCAAACCTGGCGGGCGCAAGCCTGCCACGGCGCCCTCTCGAGAACCGAAAACGGACAATTCACTAATCGACGTGTCACTGTTGGGGGTTCTGTCCACCCCCGAAGCAATCTGGGGACCCGCCTGTGCCCGCACCAAAGGTCACTCCGGCGAAAGGTCACTCCTTACGTGCAGTCGACCCCCGCCTGGAGCCGCACGCCGCCGCCGCCGGCCCGGGCGGGGCGGGCCCCGGGCGGCCCGCCATCCGCCGCGCCGCGCGCAAGAGGGGCGCAGCGGGCGCGGGCCGGGCGGCGGCCCCGCGGGGGGGGGGGGGCTCGGCCAGAGGCCTCGGCCACCAGGAGGGAGGAGGGAGGGAGGAGGGAGGAGGGGGGAGGGAGGAGGTGGGAGGGGGGAGGAGGGGGAGGAGGGGGGAGGGGGGAGGAAGGGAGGGGGCTCGGCCAGAGACACGAACAAGAGAACGAAAAAACAACCAGACGAGAAAGAAGGAGATAGTGAGAAAGAAAGCAGTTCAGATAAAGACGAATCGCATATGTGTTGCGATTGTGGCCGTTCTTCGTTATCAATAATATCGGAGGGTATTGATCCCTGCAATTTCAAAAGATATTCTTACGCCTCGGCCACCAGGAGAGAGGGAGGAGGGAGGGAGGAGGGAGGAGGGGGGAGGGGGGAGGGGGGAGGGAGGAGGGAGGAGGGAGCAGGGGGGAGGGTGGCGGAAGAGGAGGGAAGTCGCTGAAAGTTCCCGAGAGCGCCCCACGGGGGCCCCAAGATGCGCCCGGGCGGTTCCTAGATGGAGGCGCCGAGAGGCTCCCAAGAGGCCCCCGAGAGATCCCCAAGATGCCTCAAGAGCGCCCCCGAGGCTCCCAAGATGTCCCCAAGATGCCTCGAGAGGGAGGGCCTGCTCCTCCCCCTCTCCTCTTTCCCTCTCTCCCTGCAGCCCCCCTGCTTCCCCCCCCCTCCCTCCCTCCCTCCCTCCTCCTTCGGCTCCCGGCCCGTCTTGGCGCTCGGGAAGCTCTGGGAGAGAGGCGACGGGGTGCGTGATGCCTCTTCGCGAGGGAGGGTTCCGATCCCGAAGCCGAATCCTCCTCTTCTCCTTCCTCCCTTCCTGCGCCCCCTGCTCCCCCCCTCTGGCGCGGGGGGCACGGGTCCTGGAAGAAGAGAGAGGGGGGGCCCTGGAGAGGCTCTCCGCCATCCTTGGGCCCGCCGGGGGCCGCTCCCGGGCCCGCCGAGGGGGCCCCTTCGTCTTTCTGGCGGGCCCCAGCTCGGACGGGGCCGGGACGAGGACAAATCCGGTCCATGGCCCTTCGCGTCGTGAGAAAATCACGACGGGAGGGTTTTTGCTGTTTTCGGCCTCCGGGGGCCTTCGCTGGGCCTCGGGACCGTCAGAACACGACCCATAATGAAAAAACGGTCCCAGGAAAGGGGTCCAGACCTCTGGGAGTCGACGCTGTGAACAAATCACGACGTCGGGGGTCTGGGGATGAGGATAAGTCCGTTCCAGAGCGTTCTGGAGCGCTCTCAAAATATTATGGGCACTCTGAGGCGGCGGCGCCCGAGGCATCCTCCGGAACTTCCAGATGTCAGCGATTCTCGATATATTCTCACTTGATGTTATCCTCGTCCTGGCTTCGTCCAACCAGCTCCCTGCTGCTCCTCCTCCCCCTTCTCGGGGCCTCTGAGGGGCACCCCTCGCGGCCGCGGCGGGAGGTGGTGAACCTTGCGGCACTGATGAGCGGCAAGGGTGGGAGAGGACCGCCCTGCGGGACTCCACGCGGGGTGCCCATTCACTGCCCGCCGTGGAGGAGCCCCGGGCAGCCTGCACGTTCGAGTGGCAGCGCAAGCGTGCAGGCGCTGCAGACAGCCTTGCCGCAGCCCGATCTGGCCATGCCCGCTTTGACGGCTTAGACACAATCAGGTGCGACGCTTGGTCCCGCGTTGTTCCACATCCGACGACGTGACCTGACTCTTCTTCTTCTTCTTCTTCTTCTTCTTCTTCTTTGGGGGGGGCGACCCCCCTCCCTCCTGACTTCTGAGGGAGCGGTGGCGATTCGTGTCCCCACCCCTGTCATCCCCCCAGCGTGCTCAGACGACGCTACCTCATGCATCCTGATCTTTTTAGCAGGACTGGCCGTCACGGCGTTTCTCTGGGCCTACCACGACATGTTCAAAGGACAAGTATAGACATCCTAGAACATGACCTACGTGCCCAAGCAAGACTGTCTCAACCAGAATTCCTAGAACAAAACCTCCCGTGCAAACCACACAAAAGGCTATTACAACCTTCTCTGGTGGGCCTATGGGCAAGCCCGGGCGCCTCGCCACCGCTTGGATCCCAGGCCTGCCTGACCCTCTCTCTTGCACCCACCTCCTCCTCCTCCTCCTCCTCGCGTCCACACTTTTGACGTCGCAGCGCGGCAGAGGCAGTCCGCGCTCGGGTCCCTGCAACCCGGGCTAGGGTATTGCGACTCCTGGTTGTTCAAAGATGGGGTCCTGAGGGATGGGGCCCTAAGGAAAGGAAAGTGTCCAAGGGTAAATTTACTTTGTTTCAGGCACGTCATCCTTAGGACCCCATCCCTGAGGACACCATCTTTGAACCACCGAGACTGGTCCTCGCCTCGGCACGCCCGGCATGCCGGCAAGCGCGGTGCGGGGCGTGTTTCGCCCTGGGACCCGCCGCCCCGCGCGGCGCGGCTCCCGGACACAGAGCTCGGAGCCCTCCGCCCACTCGGCCCAGACGACAGCTCCCCGTGCAGGCCCCGCAGATGCTCTGAGGGCAGACTGCGTGGCAGACACGTCCGGGCTGCTCGTCCTCGGCGGCGACCTGGTGCGTTCTGCTGGCCCATTCCTTCACCTGGTTATATATGTATATAATATCCTCCTCCTCCGCCTCCTCCTCCTCCTCTTTCTCCTCCGCGTCCTCCTCCTCCTCCTCCTGTTCATACTCCTTGTGAATAACTCCTCCCTGTCGCACCCCGAGGCCGGCTCAAAGGGTGGGCCGGGCGTTTCGCCGGAAGCTTCCTCACCATGTATGATCCTGAAGCTTAAATTCTGCAACAGTCTCACGGATGGAGGGCGGGTCGCTTGCAATATGAGGCTCTCGCCTTAGCGCCGCGCACGTCCATGTCAACAAATTGCGAGAGTTTCACGGATGGAGGGCGGGCCGCTTTCAAAAAGTGGTCTCGCCTTCGCGCCGCGCGCACTCGTTGAAAACATTCCCATGAGTTTCACTGATGGAGGGCGGGCCACTTGAAAAATGTGGCTCTCGCCTTAGCGCGGCGCACGCTCGTCTTGAAAATCCCACCAGCCCCCTGGGCGAAGGCTGTCTAGGGAGCTTCCCCATCCAACCCTCATTGTTCGCCTTCGGGGAGCGGTTTACCCGTCACCCTTACCCCCTCCCCTGGACCTGGACGGGGGTTTCGCGAGGGGTTGGAGCGTCTAAGATGGCCCAAGACGGCTCGAGGAGGGCCTGCGAGGTTGCAAGATGGCCTCCAAGATGGCTCCAGATGGCGCAAGTTCGCTCAATATGGCTTCCAAGATGCTCCAAGAGGCCACAAGTGCCTAAAGAGCTCCCCAAGAAGGCCCCCCAAAGACCAACATCCTTCACAAACCTAAGGAACAATCAATGGTTTTGGCGTTTTCGCCTTTACGCTTCCGATGGCCATCCGAGGCCTCAAGATTCAAGATGGCTCCAAGGTGGCTCCAATGGCCGAAGAGGGCCCCAAAAGTGGCCCAAAAGAACCCCAAGACGGCCCTAAGAGCGCTCCAAGAGCGCCCCCAAGAGCGCCCAAGAGGCCAGCTCTGGTATTCTAGAAGGACAAGGCTGGTTGAAGCTCGCTTCCTGTTGCCTCTATGCCTTCCAAGGTGGCTCCAAGAGCGCACCTAAAGCTCCCAAGAGCGCCCCAAGAGGGCCCCAAGAGGCGCCCAGGCGGCTCCTAGAGGCACCGATAAGCCTCTTAAGAGGCTCCACAGAGATCCCAACGATGCCTCAAGAGTATCCCCAAGGCATCCAAGACGGTTCAAGACAGCCATGGACCCGCCAATATGCCCCACAAGACGCCTCAAGAGGCATCCAAAAAGCGTCCAAACGACATCCGAAAGGCTTATGGCTCTTCGGTTCGCCCTTTTCCTCCTCCTCCTCCTCCTCCTCCTCCTTCGCCTCCTCCTCATCCCCCTCCTCCCCATCCTCATCCGCTTACTCCTCTTCCTCCTCCTCCGCCTCCTCCTCCTCCTCCTCTTCCTCCTCCTCCTCCTCTTCCTCATCTTCCTCCTCCTCGATTTCCACGCTATCCTCCGCCTTCCTCCACCTCCTTGCCCTAGTCCTCCTCCTCCTCCTTCTATTCCTCGTTCCCTCCGAATTCTAATCTGCATCCCTGTGTTCCTATGTATGCTCCCCCCACGTCCTTGATCATGGCAACTCGTCTGGGCATCTTCTCTGGATGGGCTGCTCTTCTCCTTCGCATCCTCCTCATCCGCCAATTCCTCCTCCTCCCTCCTCCCTCCTCCTTCCTCTCCCCCACCCCCTCCTCCTGCACCTCCACCATCTCCTCGACCTCCTCAACTTTCTGCTGATACTCCATGTCTTCCTCCTCCTCCCCTCCTCCTTGTCCTCCTCCTCCTCCTTCTCCTCCTGCCCCCTCAACCTCCTCATCCATCCTCCCCCTCTTGGGGCATGACGGCTTCCCCAGCCCTTTATTCCACTGCATGCTCCTCCACATCCCTAATAAGGGTAACTCGTCTTGGCATCGTTTCTGGATGGGTTGGTGAGGTTGAGAGGATCGTCCATAATTTACATGAGTTTCACAGATTATGATGGTTGGCCTGCCCAACATGGTGAGTTGACACGATGTCGGACTATCAGGGAGTACCAGTTACGTTGATTTGTTGTGTTGAAGTTCCTAAGGCAGGCGTTTTGGAAGGATTCAGTATCGTCAAGACGCAATAGAAACAATGATTCGCGGCATTGAAATCCGAGTGTTGGCATTCTGGCGAAATTCCGGATTTTCACACTGTTGTCTTCCTTCAGCGAAAATCTTTGTAGATGCGTATGATCGACTAGACGCAAGTGTCCCTTCGCTGGAATGACCTTTGGTGCGGGCTCATCGGGGTCCCCCCGATCGCTGAGCGCGATGCGATAACGGCTGATTGCGCGATTGGATTTGGCCACCTTGCGCCCCCTCCGTCCGGGCACCAAAAGGTCACTCGTGCCTGGGGTCACTCTTGCGTGCAGCCGCTATGAAAAGGAACACCGCCACTCCCAGGACCTCTCTTGGGATGCGCTCTGACAAGGACTTCGAAGCGAATCCAGCGGTGGCGACGAGGGCCTCCCAGGAGGCCCAAACAGGGGACAACGAAGCAGTGGTAGGGGCGTCGGTACCTTTTCCTCAGAAGACAAACAAAATCCAGAATCATAAATTTTGGCGCGGATTTCATGGATCTGCCCTGGACCCCCTCCCTGGCGCGCGGACCGCGCCAGGGGCGGAGCCGGAGGCGCCGCCAGGGGGGCCCCCAGCGCGGATCCAAGAAATCCGCGCGCAGCGCCAACAGTTTCTGGAGCGCGGGATGATCGCCGAGACCGCACACTGGGAGTAGAAACGACCACCTCTCAGTGCTCGGGAAGTACACGACGTGCGACCATAGCAGAACAGATGATGAAAAGAGCGATCAGGGATACGGCGAACAAATGGTGAAACTATCCAGACAGAGAAATCCAAACTGTTTTCCGTCGCTCACGAGAACAGCGGCTGCACGTTTGCTGGGCGGTGCATATCTTTCAAGCGTCGTGCATCGTCACCAGCACGAATTGATGGCATGCTCCCCTGCCTCCACGTTCGAAGCAGCGCAAAACGTCGAAACAACTTGCAACCAATGGAGTGCTGCACGAAAATCACCGACAGACCGTGCGGCTCCCCTTCACTAGAAGGAAAAACGGCACAAACCTAAACTTTTGGCGCTCCGCCCGGATTTCTTGGATCTGCGCTGGACACCCCTCCCTGGCGCGCGGAGCACGCCCGGGGCGGCGCCGGGGGGGGATGGGCAGCGCGGATCCAAGAGACCCGCACGGAGCGCCACACATTTATGTTCATGGCGTTTTTGGTCTGCTCCCCCGTTGCACACCCTGGCCGAACATCGGCGAGGACCAGGAGCTTCTGGTTTCCTTCGGCTGCACGCAGGAGTGACCCTATTGGGCGCCCGAGTTATCCGGGGTAACTCGGGTCCGAGGTAACTCGGGTTTGGATTCCCGAAGGGAACCCGAGTTAGCCCTGACCCGAGTTACCCCTGATGATGTGGGGCTCTGGACGCCCGAATTATCCGGGGCCAGACACGAGCGCGCGAGGCGCGGCCACCGCAGCGCGCGCGGCCACCGGAAAGGCCCCCCGGTGGGCCCGCACCAAAGGCCACTCCGGCGAGGGGGCCACGCTCGCGTGCAGTCGATGCCCCCGCGGCGGCCCGCGTGCCAAGGCCCCAGCGCGCCTCCGGGCGACGGTTAAGTCGGGCCTGCCCCCCTACAGGGGGATTGTCGGTGAAAAAAAAAAAACACAAAAATAGCCCAAACATAATTAAAACATAATCTGGGGAGTATTTTTCCCTACCCAGGCTCTGCCTAGAAGGGTTCTTACTCTCTTAGCTTAAAGGGGCCCGGCAGCGGAAAGCGCCCCGGGCGGTTCCCCCAGTCCCCGCCCCGCGGTTCCCCCAGTCGCGCCCCCTTAGCTTGGCTTAGCTTATCTCGTCTTAGCTTATCTCGTCTTAGCTTAGCTTGGCTTGGCTTAGCTTAGCTTAGCTTGGCTTACCTTAGCTTAGTTTAGCTTAGCTTAGCCTAGCTCAGCTTAGCCTAATGTAGCTTGGCTTAGCGTAGCATAGCATAGCATAGCACAGCATAGCATAGCATATCATAGCACAGTATTGCATAGCATAGTTCAGCATAGCTTAGCATAGCGCCCCCTTAGCTTGGCTTAGCTTATCTCGTCTTAGCTTAGCTTGGCTTAGCTTAGCTCGGTTTAGCTTAGCTTAGCTTTGCTTGGCTTATCTTAGCTTAGCTTAGCTGAGCTTAGCTTAGCCTAATGTAGCTTAGCTTAGCGTAGCATAGCATGGTATAGCATAGCACAGCATAGCATAACATAGCACAGTATTGCATAGCATAGTCTTAACTTTAGCTTAGCTTTACATTAGCTTTACCTTAGCTTTGCCTCAGCTTTACCTTAACTTTAGATTAGCTTTACTGTTACTACTAATGCTGCTTTCCTAGGGGCTCCAACTCCTAGGTAGGGTCGCACTGGGATAATTTGAATGTGTTTTACCTTTGGGGGGCATTTTTGGAGAAGTTTTCCCTACCTAGGCTCTGCCTAGAAGGGTTCTTACTCTCTTAGCTTGAAGGGGCCGGGCAGTGGAACACGCCCCGGGCGGTTCCCCCAGTCCCCTGGGAGCGGTTCCCCCCAGTCCCCTGGGAGCTGTAGCTTTAGCTTTAGCTTTAGCTTAGCTTTAGCTTAGCTTTAGCTTAGCTGTAGCTTAGCTTTAGCTTAGCATTTCGCTTAGCTTTTCGCTTAGCGTTTAGCTTAGCTTTAGCTTAGCTTTAGCTTAGCTTGAGCTTAGCAGTAGCTTAGCTTTAGCTTAGCTTTAGCCTAGCTTTACCTTAGCTTTAGCTTAGCTTTAGCTTATATTTAGCTTAGCTGTAGCTTAGCTTTAGCTTAGCTGTTGCTCAGCTTTAGCTTAGCTTTATCTTAGCTTTAGCTTAGCTTCAGCTTAGCTTTAGCTTAGCTTTAGCTTAGCTGTGGCTTAGCTTTAGCTAAGCTTTTGCTTAGCGTTACTGTTACTACTAATGCTGCTTTCCTAGGGGTTCCAACTCCTAGGTAGGGTCGCACTTGGATAATTGTTTCGTCGAAAATCCCCCTGTAGGGGGACACGCCCGACATAAGGCGACGGGGCCCCCGCACCTCCGCCGACGGCCCTCGCCCCTGGCGCCTCTGCCGCGGACCCCGCCCTGCGCAAGCCGAGGCGGCACGCGGCCGAGCATCGCGGGCCTCGGCGAAGGTGGCTCCAAGTAGCCAGCAGCACCTTCCCGTTGGCTTTTCGGGGTATGGGGCGGAGCCGAGCGGCAATGAAGGATGCCGCCGGCTGGCCTGGGCTGGGCGGATTGGGCTCGATGCTGCCTGCGTAACCGCGCCAGCCTCGGGAAACCCAGAGGGCCTGCTCGAGCTCGAGCGGGCCCGGGCCGAGGCGGGCCTGCCTCCTCTTGCGGGCCAGGAGCGTCTCCGACGGTGGCACGAACGTGCACGTAGGCCCAGCAATCATGTGTCATCATTGTCGCTCTGATCGTCGTCGCCGTCCTCCGCGAATAAGGGCCTCTCCTCCTTGGCCGTCGGCGCCTTTCCGACCCTGCTTGCTGGAGGCGCAGCCGCCTCACTGGCGCCCGTCTCGGCGTCCGCATTTGACACCTTGATGACGTCAGTTCTCCTGTGGCAGTGTAAGCATCGAGCACCTCGCCCCAGGGCAGAAAAAGCACCCCCTTAAATAACGAACGAATATCGTGTCGAAGCCCAGGAGAAAACGCAAGGCAGGGCTGCCTCGTAAACGCCCAAGACAGTTGAGTAAACGCCAATTCTGGGGGTCGGGGTGGGTTTTATCCTCCCTTGAGTGGTGACCATCCACCCATGCACCACCGCAACAAAGCCCAGGATCGTCCTCCCCCCTCGCGAGCTAGAATCGCTAAACTACATGCTTTCGATCTTCGCGCTGCGCGAAGCAAGATGACCTTCGCGCGATCGTGCGGGTCCCCTGAAGGAAGGCGCGATTACCTTCGCGCTGCTGTGGGCGACCGAACACTCGCACTCCATAAAATGTCAAAGCGGGTTGAGGGCGAGACCGTGGCGGGTACTATGACGAGAGCCTTCAGATGTGCCACAACGGAGGGGGTCCTCCGGTGCGGGAGGGCACATATCAGACCTGCGGGTCATTATTTGTTGAATTTTGACTTACTTCAACATGCCTCGCATGCTGCAGAGTAACGGCGGAGGCCGCAATATTTATCCACAGCAAAAGGCCCATAGCAAGGACCTGGCGGCGTCCAACAGGGGGGTCGTCCGAAAGAGGGTTCGCGAATCCGCGCGGCCCAACGAGGGGGGAGCGCGACGTCTTTATATCAGAAGAGCGGGCCATGAATACCGGGGAGATATCATGGCTACTGCCATGATCTCCCCTCATTGTCATCACCCCCTTCTTGGCCTTTTCCGAAAGATGCAAGGTGGAGGTGGCCAGGAAGTCAAGAAGGGGGCATACGGGCAAATCCCATCAAAATCGGTCCCAGGACCCCTACGGGTGTCCACCAGTTGCAGTCTTTCGCTCTTGATCTACGTCTTACGGTCACGGTGTCCAGCAAAGGACTCTGGAGGCTGGAAAAGGCAAACCACCTGATCGAACCCAAAACCACGAACCTCTTCCCGCCCTTGCTGCTCGCTGGCCGCCTCAGACCACAAGCCGGCTCCAAGATGCAAGACCCTGTGGCGCCCACGCCCATGCGGGAGCGAGACCGACCGCGGGCGGACCGAATGGGCAAGGGCGTGTCAAAAAATACAGATACCTCTACTCCCCGGCCCTTCTTTCGCGTGGTCGGTTCTGACCCGAATTTCGAGGCGAACCCAGCCGTGGCGACGAGGGCCTCGGAGGAAACCCAAGACGGGGAAACTTGCAAAAGGTAGCGTTATGGGTACTCCAGATTTCGTAATAAAAGGGAGGGGGTCTGGACCTTCCAAGACAAGCCATTTCAGACCACCCCCGTGGGAGATCCCTCCAAAACATCGTCCCCAGACCCCCCAGGCCCTCCAAGATAGCCTGGAAGAGACCCCCCCCGAAATGAGACCCCTCCCTGTATTACGAAATCTGCAAAAGGTAGCGTTATGGGTACCGTTTCCCCCTCTGGACGTCAGGTCACAGACGTGCGGGGCAGCGGCGGGCCTTCTGCGGGCTTCGGCTGCAAAGCGGGGGGAAGGGGGCGGGAAGAAGGAGGAGGAGGAGGAAGAGGAAGAGGAGGAGGAGGAGGAGGAGAGGGGGAAGGAGGAAGAGGAGGAGGAGGGGAAGGAGGAGGGGAAGGAGGAGGAGGAGGAGGAGGAGGAGGAGGAGGAGGAGGAGGAGGAGGAGGGAGGGGGCGGGCGCAAGCGGCGCAGGACGCAGCACCAACCCCCCTGGGAGGGGAACGATGGGGGAGGAACTGGCTCAACGCCGAGCTGGCATCGGCAGTACGTCGCCGACAGATCAGCGGAGGCCCCCAATCGCGGAGATGCACGGTCCTGGGCGGAGTGGGCAACGGCAGCGGCTATCAGGCCCCTGTCGGCGATGAAGCGTGAATTGGCGATTGGAGGGCGATGCATCCACCCTGAGCCCGTCCCCGCCAACCGTGAACCCTGACCCATGAAGTCGACACGAGCATGGGGGCAGGCTAATTACGCTTCCGCGGTGCTCATCATTCTCACCCTCCTCCTCCTCCTCCTCCTCCTCCTCCTCCTCCTCCTCCTCCTCCTCCTCCTCCCACCGCGCGCGAGAACGCGCGCGGAGATAGGAATAGGAGTAGCAAGGAAGAGAGGAGGGGAGGAGGGAGGAGGCGAGGAGGGGAGGAGGGGGGGAGAAAGAACGGAGGAGGGAAGATGGAGGAAGGGGGCGAGCAGGATGAGGCGAGGAGGGGGAGGAGGCGGGGAAGCAGGTGATGATCATAGGGGAGGGGGGAGGAGGAGAGAGGAGAAGGAGGCTGTCCTGGCCATGGCGGCCAGGCAGAACGCCAAGGAAACGAGGGCGGCCCCGGTGACGAGGCCCGCCGAGAAGATCGCCATGGGGTCGCTCGCTATAGGGACCGCCATGCCCAAGGCCCCTGTGCTGGTCCTGGGGGGACTAGGGATCCCTGGCATCGAGGCTACCGAAGACCTCGAGGTCGAAGATCGAAACCCGTCCCGGCATTCCTAAGGAGGCCTATGCCGCGACACGTTCTTAGAACATGTGCCCGATGTATTCAGACAGTACTGCCTCGGCCAGAACATGTTCTAAGAACATGTCGTGCAAGCCACAAAAGGTTTTTAGAACTTTCTGTGGTGGGCCTATTATGCAAGGCAGGACGCTTCGCCAGCGCTAGAACCCTGGCGATTGACGTCCTTCTCCTCCTGGTCCCCCTGCCTCTGGCCAGTGTGCCAGGGGGTCCCTGCCTGGCCGTGGCGACGACGGCACGCCTCCGAAGGCCAGATCGAAACATGTCGGGCGGGGATTTCGGGAAACGAAGAATGACACAACTATAGTCGGGCGTTGGTAGAACTGGGTTTAGTGGAACCTGGTTCAATGATCTGTACCGGGGGCGCCCCCCCGTCCCACTTCCACTAACCGGAACTGCCGTCACCCGATAAAGCACCAGTTACGGCAAACCTGGTCTAGTGAATCTGGCCAATTGAGGGGCCCCAGGGCCCTACCACTAACCGGGTCCCCTTACCCGGGGTCCTGGCCATACCCGATACAGACTGTCGGAGGTCCGCGCGGATTTCTTGCAGCGGCGCTGAGCCCACCGTCTTTCGCGCGCAGATCGTGCCAGGGGCGGCGCCCGAGGCGACGCCATGGGGGCCCAGCGCTGATCCAAGAAATCCGCGCGGAGATCCGAAAGCTTCTGCTTCTGTGTGCCGGTTCGCCTACTTCAGAGGGCGAAGCAGAGCGGGCGGGATTTCGACCAGGCTGCGGTCCCAGATGCCACCCGGGACGACATGGCGAGCGCCGCCGCGGCTGCGGGTGCCGGCTCCCGCTGGGCGGCGGCCGAGGCCGCCGGCCCCGAGGCCGTTGTCGGGGGCGCACCAGGGGCCGAGCCAGTGGCCGAGGGTGCCTCTGCGGGGGCCGCGGGGGCCGCGGCGGCCGCCGCAGCTGCGGGGGCCGGTGCTGCAGGCTGCGAGGCGGCCGAGGAGGCCTCGGTGCGTGGCGCTGCGCTGGGCAGCGGCGGGGCGAGGCGCGGCCATGGCCGGCTGAGGCCCTCCGCGGCCAGGCCGTAGAGGCCTGCGGCGTGGTGGTGATATCGGAGGCCTGGAAATCGGCACCAACACCAAGACAGGGAGTTGCCTCCACATGGGGAATGTGATCCTAGATTTTCGGTGTTGGTGGTAATATTTCGGCCACCTTGGAAGCCAGAATATTGCCACCATCACCGAAATTGGAATCTTCTTCCCTCGGTGGAGGCACACCGACGATCTTGGTGTTGGTGTCAACCTCTAGGCCTGCGATGATACATGAAGATGCCGTCTTGCCGGCACTTGTCGGCGTACCCGTGGGTGGCGTCGCCGCAGTCGTTCGGCTGCCCGTGCCGCAGGTACCCAGCTCGCCACGTGACCAGGTACGTGCCGTTGCAGGCCCAGCCGTTCTCGCCGTTGAGGAGGCTCTTTTGCCGCTGCTTCTCTTCTGGTGGTGCCTTGCTGTCCAAAGGCTTCCTATAGCAATGCGAGAAATAAACGCAAACACCCGATGGGTGTCCTGGGCGTCAGGTACGCAACGACACAGTCGCAACAATGACAGAACCTATGTTGTCGGCACTTGAAGAATTTGACCGTCCCATGTAACGTCGGGACACAAGTATTCGCTAACTACTTTGTAGCTAGCCATCTGGAAGATGGCCATCCACTGAACACAGACAACATCTACCAAATTCTCGAATGGCGAAGACTCTGGTGATTGCCGAGACCTGTCCAAATCGTCGCTGGAAGTTCACACCATCGCCCCATGAACGTTCTTCTTTTCTACTACTTCCAACGAAGTTTTTGGACACTGCAAACCGACATGCTGCACAGTTAGTAATCAACCACAAACAGAATATGAAATATGTTGTTTCGTTATTGTCGCATGGACTGGTCCCCCGCTCGGGTCCGTCCAATGCCAACGTTGGTTGAGGGCTCGCCTCGGGGCCAGCGGCCCCGCTGACCGGTCAGCGCCGTCGATGGCCCGCTCGGGGAAGTTGTCTGCGGGTCCGTAGGCGGAATCTGAACTTCTCTTGCCACCTCCCGAATGGACCTCCCCGGTGGACCTTGCGCACGCACATGCATCTGTACTTACAAATTTGGCACTTCATAAGTTGAATCACGCGCATCACATCGTTTGCGCGAAATCGCTTGCACGACGTACAGCACATCACATAGCCTCTACAACATATATTGCACCACATGAAGCACGTAGATGCTACAACATTATGTACCTGTACCATACGCGCTGCACAAATTATATTGCACCACGTAGCTTGAACCACACGGGCTACGCAACATCTGCTGCAGCGCATACAACACTTCCGGATTGCAATACTGCGCTGTTGTGGGTGAGCACTGGCCACCATGTTCTTCAATGCTCTTTCGTTTCTGCCTGACTGATCGACAGCCCTTGCAATCCTTCCTGTTGGTCTTCATGCATTCCTTGAGCTCAACACGGCACCGGTCTCTGGCAAACCACTCCTTTGTCATTCCATCCCTCCCATCCACGCCCACGCTTCCACATCACGTCCCCTACCCGCCTCTCACAGCCTCCTCCTCATTTCTACCGTCTCCCCATCTTCCGGCCTCCCCCCTCCCTCCCGCCCTCCCTCCCTCGGCTTCTTGCATCTCTCACGCCTCCGCATCCCCCCTCTAGCATCATCATGTCATGCATCTCATTCCTCTCCATCCTCCCTACCCCTGGCTCGTCGTCGTTCTCCTTCTCCTCGATCCTCCCACATGGAAGGTTCCTCCATGATGAATTCGTTTCCTCCATCCATCTTGTCTTACTCTCCATCCTCGTCCTTATCCCCCTGGCCAGGGACAACCCACTCATCCTCTCCTTCCTTCTCCTCTTCCTCCTCGTCCTCCTCCTTTTTAACCTCCATCCTCACCAGTCACCTTGTCATGCTCCAGCTCTTCCTTGAACTCCCCTGCCTACTGACCCTCATAATGATCATGAGATTTTTCCTCCACTCATTTCTCCTCCACTTCCCTCCTTTTGCTCCACAGTTTCGCCACTCTCCTAGGCCTCGAGCTGCTCTTGGAATTGACCCTCGCCTTCGAGTCGCCATCAGGCGCGACTTAATCCTCGAGGGGTTCCAGGGTCAGGTGCCAGGCCGGCGGCGAGCGCCTCGTCAGCCTCGTGCCACTGCCGCAACGGGTCTGGAGCGCGACGATACGGCACATCACAACAGGCTGGTGCAGAAAGCCAGGGCACAACAGTGGAAGACTCGTCAGCTAAAGGGGTGAACGTACGGTTCGCCCCGAGACGTCCTATGAAAACTGAAGCCGCTGTGGCAGTCGGTTTCAGCGCTTCAGTTTGTCAATTATGACGCCGCAGTTTCTACGACAGTATGGAGTCGACGGTCTGGTCAAGAAATGCATCTAACTGAACTACCTGGTGCGTCCCCTGGGCACGGCGGTGCAGCGCCCAAAGCCATTTGACTACCCACCAAATCACCCCAACCCAACCCGAAACCGCCGTTGGGCCTGTCAAATTCAGGAGGGGGGACGATTCCGGAACACTGAGGAAGCTCAGCGGAACCCGTACACCCTGGAACCCGGCGTTTGGGGGGTATGGGACCTTCGGGTTGGGTTGGGGGGGGTTGGTAAGTGCAGTCGGGCTCGATTGGAGAGGACACGCGTGAGGACAAAAGACCCTTCTGGGGGCCACATCGCCACAGGAATGCAGAAGGCATGGGGCGCGAAACTCAGGACCCAAGAGTACCCTTGATTTGGCAGGGTCGACCTGCGACGTTCGGAACTAGGACATGAGACCCTCCGCCAGCCTGCACTGAAGAACATTCGCGGGTGCCCTACCCCAGGATGCACAAGAACACCCAACAAACACGGAGACAATCATGGTACCTCCCCGAACCAACCTCGACCTTATACCTCGGTCCGACCGTAGTGCTCCTCGACTGTAGCGAACACCATGGCCCACGGCCTGTCCCAGAGCACGCTCGAGCTGGCCTTACGTCGGGCATGTCCTCCTGCAGGCGGATGTTGGAAGACAGTTGCCAACAACAGTCAGAAGAGCACGACAAACAGTCTCCAGACTACAGTCGGGGCCTTGACCTAAGGAACCCAAAATAAGGAACGAGGCCCCTTTTTTCCATAAGTTAAACTTCGATTTTCCGTCGAAAACATAAGGAACACCTGAGGCAAGCTGCGAAACACTTAAGGAACGCGGAGCCCCTTCCCAACGAAAAGGGTTCCTTCTTCAGGGCCCCGACTGTATGTTATTCTTCTTGAATATTCCTCCTGTCGAGGGACACGCCCGACTTGAGGCCAACAGAAAGGTGGCAGGCTGCGGGCACGCGACCGGGCCCCACCCGCCCGCTCCTTACACGGACATGCGACGTCCTGACGTGTGCAATACCTGGCCATCGCTCGGACGTCCATTCCCTGTGTTTTTTTTGGTTTCGTGCGTGGTTTTTTCGCCAAATGATCAAGGATGCTCCTCGATGGTCCTCGCCGAAGAAAAAATGCACACGTCCGAGCGATGCCAAGATACGGGGTCCCTGGAAGTCCCGACCCTCTTCCCAGTGACCGGTTCTTCATCCTGACTCGCCTCTTGACGGTCCAGTCCTGAGGCCCGGCGCGTGCTTTCCAAGGCCGAACACGGCCAAAAACCTCTCCCGCCCTGATTTGTGTTGTTCGGCGCGATCATGTCTGGGTCGGCATGCCGCATGCCAAGCGCACCTGGAGCGGAGTGCCTCCGCGTGGCCCTCGGGCAGCACCTTTTGAGCACCTGACGCGGCAGGCGGGAGGGTCCAGGAGGGCCCTCTCGCGGACGTCGTCGGGACGGTGGCCCCAAGCGCGCAAGGCTTCCGGGAGCTGTGCCCTCTGGCTGTCACCAGGCCGGCCACCGTGGCGAGCGGCAAGGAGCTCAACGAAGGGCCACTGCAGCGCACCTCGGTTCGATCGACACTGTCTGCATCCGGCCAGGAGTGGCCCGCGACCTAAGCATGGCGCTACATCCGCAGATGCGGAGTCGCTGCAATTGGAGGTGCCGTGATGGACCTGCTGCAGAACCACAGCCTTGCTGGTGCAGAAAGGCTCGCAGGAGCTAATCACTCGTGCCGTCGTCGACACCGTTGGGGGTTCTGCTTGGACGCCCGAGATAGGTACGGATAAACATTGACAATGCCCGACAACACTATTGTCCCAAACCAACAGCGGCCGCTGTTGGGCAGGTGGCCTTCTGTATCAATTTGACACAGGCTGCGGCGACAACTGCGGCCGATTCAACTTCCGCCGATTCTGGGTCGCCCGCGGCACTCAACATGGAACGCCAGCAGCGGGGTCGCCGCAGGTCGACACGACTCGAACCTACCGTAGCCGGCATCCGCGGCAACGCCGACAGCGAGTCCTGTTCAATATGAGCAAGAACTGCTGTCGGTATATGGACCCATCCTTCCGTACCCATTACGATCGTCCCGATTTCATAGTAATGAACCACCGCGGCGGGTTGGCCGACATAGAAAAGGCCGGAAGATCCTGTATGGACCGAGCCGCCGCCGCCTAGCAGAAGGCGGCACTACGCCAACGGACCGAGAAGAGTTCGGCGGTGAGCGAGGGGGGAAGTGAGAAGGGGCGGGCCTTCTCAGAAGGCTCGGTAGTCCCCTGGCCTTTGGAGAAGTTTGTAAAGCCTTCCCTGAACCCGCACAACACTTCTCAGAAAACGCGAGGGTTTCTGACAAGTCCGCCGACTTCTGAGAAGGCCTTCTCCTTCTCACTTCCCCCCTCGCTCGCCGCCGAATGGGGAAACTCGACTCTACTGGCAGCAGGAGCAGCTGGACTACCAGACCAGCACGTCCGACAGGACCTGCAGCACGTTCTCCAGCACGGTGCCAGACTCGGCGCAGGAGTCGTGGGGCAGCTCGGCGTTGCTGGCAACCAAAGCAGCTGCTGGACGCCCAGACCAGCCCGTCGGGAGGACTTGGAATCGGAACACGTCCCCGAGGGCGTTCCCAACCTTGACGCGCTCATGCACGAGGGCAAGGAGACACTGCAGCAGAGCCTCGGGCACAACGCATATCTCCCCCCACGAGGGCAAGGATGGAGGGGCAGCTTGCCCCCGACGAGACGCTGGTCCTCTGTGCTCCGAATACGGGCACAACGGCAGCATCGGGCACAGCACCTCCATAGAAATCGCCAGGAAGGTAGGGGAAGACGTCAAGCATGGCCAGGTAGGCCACTCCTGACTCAGAAGCATGCTGCATGTCGACTGGAGTGGTGGCGGACACGGCGGTGATCAGCATCATCATGTCTCAGGGCATGCTGCAGAGGAGTGGACGAGCAACTGGCGCATAATCGCAAGGACTTGGCCGTGATCAGGGGCTCCCCCCGTGCATGCACTGGAAGAAAGATACTGTGGCCAAGCCGTGGAGGAACAAGTCGTTCTCAACATCCTCATCCTCATCTTCCGCCTCACCTTCTTCCAGCTTCCTCTTCTTCATCTCGTCATCTGCCTTCCTCCTGCTCCCCCTTCTGCTATGCCTCCTACAGCCTTCCCCTCAGTTCCCATCCTCCTCATTATCAGGCCGTATCCTGTTCCTCGATACAAACCTCCTTGCCGTTCCCCCCAATGTGTCCCCTTCACGCTGGTCCCCAACCCATCCCTCATTATGCCCATCGCACTCAATCCTCCACTCTCGTCCTGTTCACCCTCCTTCTTGGCTGCGTCTTGGTTTCTCGTCCTCGTTCTCATCCACCTCTCGAGCCCCATCGGTCGCTTGTGCTCCAGGAGGGGGCCTCCACGCTCTCTCCACGGCAAGCACTTGCGGAGATCGTTCGTGTATACGCTTGTACACCGTTCAACACGATGAGCCGACTAATACAGACTGCGATACATCATCATCGACGGAAAGACGTAATCTTCAAGAATTGTTCATTCCCTTGAGTGACCGCCAGGTTGGCGGATATCAAGCAAAGCTTGCGATATCGATTCATGACAAACATATCGGAGAGATCGTGAGTTGAACCTATAGACCTTCTCACAATCTTCATGGGCATCTGGTGAGTTTGGGGATCCAGCCAACTAGTGTCCCAAAGCTGCATAATCCACGAGAGCATCGATTGAACTGCTTCACCGTGTCTCATGAACATGACGGCTGGATTAAACGAACAGCCCCTATCAGACCCAGGACCGAATTTGTCGCATGTCGTGATGATGTCGTACCCCGAGCGCACCGGCGACACGAGGTTCGTCCACAAGTCCCTAAGAATAATGACGTCGGTGTCGAAATGTATGACGTGCATCCCCTGGGCCATAAGCTCCTCGAAGATGACCCATATAATGTACTGGTACACGTTGGAGGGCCAGAGCCGCCGGGGCCGCGCGCCACTGGCGCTGGCGGCACTGTCGCCGCTGGCTCGTGCAGGTCTGAACTTGGCTCTGACCTCGAGAGTTCCGACATCTTAGAGAACAGCCAGGGCTTGGACGGAAAGCAGCAGCGCATCACCCTGACAGCGCAAACGAGAATGCAAAAGATCAGAGACTAGCTGCTGACCATCCCCTCGGTGCCAAGTCGTGCTAAACAGCACAAGACACCCAACATTCGTGCCCCGCTCTATCTGGCGGACTGGTTCTCCCAAAGCGAGCTCAATGTTGCCCCGTTGATCAAGAAATGACTGGGGGTGAAACACACAAGAATCGGGGGTGGACCGAACCCCGAACACTTAAAACCACAACCACGCGGGCGCGTAACAGAGTGCGCAAAATCCCAACATTCGGGGGGCACGAACGGAAAGAGAAGCGACGAGAAAGAAAGAATGGCGTGAACATATGAACGGCGATCAAGCACAGGTCTTACGCGAGATGGCATAGCGACCTTACGCGGGTGCTTACGCGGGCCGCCAGCGCGGCACACGCTACATTGGAGGCGAGGGCGCTTACGCGCAAACTTATGCGGGCAACGTACGGGCCAATGTCGGCGCAGACGACCCAGTTTTCTTGGTCGCTCATATGACCTCACACTTGGATCGCAACACGTAGATTGCGTCAAATATATATATATATATATATATATATATATATATATATCAATATAAACATATATATAATTAAACTTATAACTACAAACATGTATGGATTGCGCTGCACTGCTGTCCCCCCGAACACTCCCGTCCCGGAAACTATCGTCCAAACCCTGTCGATGCGATCCGTTTCCCTGTGAGCACTGCATTTCCGATATTGGCAATGCACAACCACTCATCCCGAATGGCAAATAAAAACCAACCAGCCAATCCTTAACCCCTCTGCATCCTTTTCAAATGACACGATACGGTGCACGTGCGTTGGCCTACCAAGCGTTTCTCCTAAGAACGCATTCAAACAACAGCGCCACCCACAAACATCGGGGCGCATGCAAGGGCCGCCACGCGCGCATGTTCAAATCACTCAAACCCCTTTTGGGGACAATAAGACAAGGCGGGCCACAGACGCGCGTCTCTGCGCGCGCACTTCGATAACCTTCAAAAACAAGTAGCCTTCTTTGCGATTCAACACGCAGTGGGGTTCAACGTATATGGCATCCCGATGGCTTTCCAATAAAACTTATGTATGCAAGGCTTTGAAGTGCTGCGAAGGCGCACTGCCTTGCCATCCTCATCATTACCGCCAACGTCATTATTGCCACCGCCGTCGTCATCTTCATCATCCGCGTCCCTATCTTTAACATCGCCATCACGAAGGTCAACGTCATCACCAACATGGTCATCCTCGTCATCGTCGGTGTGGTTGCATCCTGTACAGATTGCACACGAATACTGCACAACGGCACCTGGCCGGGCCGAACTACGTACCTACAATTCGGGGTTGGCGCCGCTCTGGCAAGCATGTTGAACTCTATGGAATCCCCTGCGATAACCTGGCGGACGGCTTGATCCCCGCGTCCAGTGTTCGAAGAAGGACAGGAGGCATCCCATAAGGGATCAGCACATGAAGAATCATGCAGTGCCCTCGCTGCATTCTGAGAGGCGAGGGCCCTTGGGGCCCAACGCCGATCCAAGAAATGCGCCCCACTCCCAGTTAAGGAAGGGCAGGAGGCGCCTCATCAGGCACCGGCGCATGAAGAATCGTACCTGGCCCTCTATGCATTCGGAGAGGCAAGGGGCCTTCTTAGAACGTTGCCCCCATGGCCCTTCCCCCTAGTTTAGGGCACCCTGGAGGCGCAGATGCTGTATGACGACTTCTGCAGGCCATCTGGACTTGTCTTTTCCCCCTTCCTCGGGTTATATTGCTCCCATCGTGTTCAAGGGCCACATCCCAAAAATAATTGTGGGCGCCCAGAAAAGTATCGAAACAGTATATGCCCAACGCGCTAGCGATGTGTCGAAGGAGTACCGCCTTCTAAGGCCAGACACGTGGAAACCCTTCAATTTCGGTATTTTCTCGGTGCTCGAAACTCTTCCTGGTTATCAGGGCTAAACAAGGCCGGAACATCAGAATCCTCGGGGCGGAACCCTGGCTGAGGGAACCTGCCCCCTTCTGCGGGCCGTCTGCTTGGCCCAGGGCAAGACAAGCCAATGCACAAACACAACCTGTCGGACACCCTAGCGGATTTTCTTTTGAGCAGGAACCGACCGTTCGGGCATTCCTATAGTCCTGCCACGAAATGTTCGTAGAACCTAACAATGTTCTAAGAACAGAAACAATGTTCTTAGAACATAAACCCGATGCCATAAAACAAGACAGACTCCGCAAGAAATGTTCTGAGAACATTCCGTGGGAACCACAAGAAGTTCTTAGAACCTTGTTTGGTAGGGCTAAAGGCACGCCAGGACGCTTCGCCACTGCTTGACCTAGCGGATCTCCTTGAGCCGGCACCAGACATCCCTCCCCGACTCCCGGGGCGCGCCAGGACCGGCGCCCGAGGCGCCGCCAGGGGGGGGCCCACCGCCGATCCGCTATATATATATATATATATATATATATATATATACCCGCACGGACACCCCCGAACATTTTTATGCGCACGCCGAGGTTCCCCCGAGAGCGTCTGCACTGCGGAGGGGTTCTTACCCCGGCTGCCTACAGGGCAGTTTTTAATACATGTTTCAAAAGATAGGATTTGTTATACATGATCAATTTATGAATGAACTTATGCATGAACTCATCGTTGCTTGTTCACACTAAACCCTGCATGTTTAATACATGATCCGCTCGCGGAGCATGTATTAAAAAACGGCACCGTAGGGGATCGGATGGGTCAGCCGGGGTGTCGCCTGGTGCCTGCCCGTGAGCGCATCGCAGGCGACGCGCGCGCTGGGTGGGGCAGCTGAGGTTTCGCCTGGTGCCCTCCCGTGAGTGCCTTCGTGGGAGACATCTGCGTTAAGCCGGTCGGGCGAGGTTCGCCTGGTGCCTGCTGGTGGGCGCCTCGTAAGCGCCGCGTGCCCTGAATGGGTCAACCCAACATTCGCCTCGTCCCCACCCGTGGGCGCCTTGTAAACACCTCGTACGCTGGGACGGCACATAGCATGCACCGCGCATTGACCACATACCTTGCATCACATAGCTTCCACCGCGCAGCTTACACGAGGTGGCTTACACAACACAGCTTGAACAACAGTGCTTATTCAACATAGTGCACCGCATCGCTGGAACCACATTGCACACACTACGCAGATTACACCTACACGTCCTAGCTTACACTACTCTGCTTGCACCACGTAGCTTGCACCACATAGTTGGCACCACATAGCTTGCACAGCGTAGCTTACACTGTCGACCTTACACCGAAGCGCAGCTTGCACCACACAATGAATGGGGCCCACGCAGCCACGCACGTATTCTCAAACATTGGCCTGCTGCTTGATCGAGAGATGGCGCCGACAAACCCCGACGCCCGCGCGGGTCGCCTCCATAGTTGGCGCTCCTCCTCCGTTATCCTAATTACCCTTCGGGAGCGGCCAAGAGGGGGGTGTCCAAGAGGGGAGGGTGCAAATCATGACCGTCGGCATGTGCGCGGGCCAGCTGTGGGGCCAGGGACGTAATGAAATAGGAAGAGGCGCCATGGAATCTGGGGAAATATCATGGCACACGCCATGATATTCACCCCTCTCCTAGTCATCACCCCCCTCTTTGCCGCCCCCGAACTCTCCTCCTCCTCATCCAGCATCCTCCCCCTCCTCGTCTGTGTCGATGGAGTGCTCCGTTTGCTCTGATGCTGTGCCCCTCGACCTGACTCTCGGGCGAGACCAGGCTCACGACGCGCCGGACGTAGCCCGGGTGCGCCTCCGTCAGGTTCTGGACGCAGCGCAACCCCTCGTCGTCGAGGGCGTACACGTCCAGGCCGCCCAGCGGCGTCTCCGCGGTGCTGTTGGCGAAGTACCAGAGGAAGCCGGGGAATTCTTGCGATCGCCGTGATCTTTATGCACGCGCCAGAGCAGCGACCGGACGCGAAGGGCACGAGGTGCGAGGCGGGATACGAGGTCCGCGACGATCGATCCCCCTGGCGGTGATCACGGATGCATCCCCGCCTCGCTCGAGAAGCGTTCCGAAACCGAGTCTGTTGAGACAGCGCGTCCGAGAGGCCTTTCAAGCAGATAGGCAGATGAGGACGTTTCTATCTCCCTCGCGGGCGGGTCCCAGGAAAGAAGACACACGCGCAACGAACAGATGATACAAATTCCAGCAACTCTTCGAAGCATAACCAAACAACATGACACTCATGGTGGCCAAATGTTCGACATGCCGCGGCAAATTCTAGGCGGGTATGGGCGGTAATTACTAGACCAACACTATTGATTCGTTTGAAGGAGAAAGGAAAGGCACCTTGGCATGCCTTCTTGCCCTGCACGATGGTGAACGCAATCGTGCGCGCAGCGTCGCTTTTGTCGAGCAACTGCCGAGGCCCAGGATTGGCGAGAAAGCTGATATTGCTGCTAAAACATGAAGACCCAGGTGGTGGAGTGCAGGTCCAATTGCTGCCGTGCACGCAGACCACGGCGCAACTCCACACCAACAATCCAAGCAGACTGCCTGCAGCATCCATGAGGTCTCGGGCCGATGACAAGACAGCTACTGGCCAAAATCGTCTTACGTTCCATCATCGTCACGAGACCAACATGTGAAGAAGAACGGGGACAAACCAATTGACACGCGGCAGTCAGGCAAACACTGCCAAAGCCCGTGTCGGTGTGCTGTCAATTCCTGAATATATGTTTCTGTGTCTGCTGTTCTCTCTCGCTCTCTCTCTCTCTCTCGCTCTATCTCTCTCCCTCTGCCTCTCTCTACGTGCGCGCAAACCGCGTGAATGCGTGTCGTGCGCGCGTCGTGCGTGTGTATGAGCGTGTCTGCGTGTGTTTGTGCGCGTGTTTCCCACTCTCTCTCTCTCTCACTCTCTCTCTCTCTCTCCCTCCCTCTTTCTCTCTCTTACTCGTGTGGCACGTTCAAGTAGATTGCGTCCCGTCTTTGCTGCCTTGACGCGGCCAACCATGATCAACCCAACGCGCCGTTTCCTTTCGTTCGCCTCCTCCAGCAATCATTGCTCTCTGGCCCGCGTATGCACTTCGAGGTCATCTATGAACTCGTGCATGACAACGACATGCCCGCAAGGCATTGAATCGACAAGGTGCCTGTCAATTCGGTGCCTGCCGACCTGTGTCCGTCATATATGGGTAGGCATGTCAATCTCTTGCTGCTAGCCGCTTGATCTTAAAGTCCTCTATGTGTTTGCATGTCTGACTCTCTGTCTGTCGTGCAGGCCCGTGTTTGTAGTCCGTCTTTGATGCGTCGATTCGTCATCCTTGTCATAGTGTGCTGCCAGGGTACCCACTCCTCCTCATCCTCCTCCTTTTCCTCCTCCTTCTCCTAATGAGTCCCACTCTCCTAATCCTCCGCCTCGCGTTCTTACCTCACTACTCCCCAACATTCCCTTCTCCTCCTCCACCTCCCTATGTTTCATCCTCTTTGCTCTTCCCCCACGACTCCACGCCCCAGCCTTCTCGAGCACAGGCGACCACACCGCAGACATTGACGACGTCGCGAGTCGGAGAGCAGGTGCGTGTTGCGAAAATATATGTACGCATTGAGGGGGGGGGCAGGAACGGATGGGAAGGAGGTGGACAGGAGGGAGGGCGGTCAGAAGTGATAGGGGTCAGGAGGGAGCAACGGGAGGGTGGAAAGATCCGCAGTTCGGAAATTCAGGAGACACAATGTTCGCTAGTTTGAACACGTCCTAGTAACAGCATGTGCTAACTAAGAGGCATGTAGCCGTCTTGTCGTAATCAGCACGAGGTGGGTATCGGGCGGCCGGACATTTAAGGACCTCCAATGCGAAACGGCCTGACATGTTGGCGCATGCGCGCAACAGTAATCGCGTCGGAACTCTACTCCCCCGGAGTTGTGCGCAATATCATGATCTGCGTGTAGATACACGGGGGTGTTGGAGGATGGAAAGGTCTGCGAAAGAGAGGGAGCAACTTCCCCAAGGCAGCTCCAAGGGGCTCCTGCCCCATTCCCGCAAAATGCACGGGCTGACGTTACCGATGATCACCTCGGGTGCCCACCCGTGGGTGCCTCACAAGTTGGCCGGCTCCTCCGGATGCTCGCCCCGTCCACCCGCTGGCGCCTCGTGCGCTGGCCAGGCCTTCACGGTGTTCGCACGGGGCCATTCGTGGCGCCTCGTGGGCGCATCGTGCGCGGCCTTGGATTGCGCCGCGGCGCGTAGCCTTCACATCGCTTGCACATTGCTGTTCATTTCGTCGCATAGAGCGCACCGCTTAGATTGAACCAAGTGGATGAATTCCCCTGACCCCACCATTTACGTAGCACCCCGAAGTTGCGGATAAGATTCAGAGTGCGGCGAGGACGTCGTCTGTCTGCGAGGCTCTGAAGAAGCCCGCCGCAGGCGCCTAACTTTTACAAATTATGCCGTGAGCCAAGGCGCAGGCGCCGATTTTTTCGTAAAAACAATGTGGGTGGAAGTTGCGGATAAGATTCAGAGTGCGGCGAGGACGTCGTCTGTCTGCGAGGCTCTGAAGAAGCCCGCCGCAGGCGCCTAACTTTTACAAATTATGCCGTGAGCCAAGGCGCAGGCGCCGATTTTTTCGTAAAAACAATGTGGGTGGATCGCGGGATGGGTCGCGGGTGGGTCGCGGGCGGGGTCGCGGGTGGGTCGCGTATGGGTCGCGGCGTGGGTCACGGGGTGGGTCGCGGGGTGGGTCGCGGGGTGGATCGCGATTGGTCGCGGGTGTGTCGCGAGTGGGTCGCGGGTGTGTCGCGGGGTGGGTCGCGGTGGGTCGTGGGGTAGGTCGCGGGTGGGGTCGCGGGTGGGTCGCGGGTGGGTCACGGGGTGGGTCACAGGGTGGGTCACGGGGTTGGTCACGGGGTGGATCGCGCATGGGTCGCGGGCTGGGTCGCGGGGTGAGTCGCGGGGTGGGTCGCGGGGTGGGTCACGGGTGGGTCGCGGGCGGGTCGCGGGGGGGACGCCGACAACAACAACAACAACAACAACAACAACACCAACAACAAACACAAAGGGGCAAGGGCGGGCCAGCGCCGACCCGTCACGGGTCGGCGCTGGCCGCCCTGGCCTTAGGGGCAAGGGCGGCCAGAGCCCCGACCCGTCGGGGACCCCCCCCCCCGGCAACAACCACAACAACGACCCCCCCCCCCCCCCCACAACACCCACAACAACGCCATTGAATTCGATTTGTGTGAACATCTGCGGACCTCCTCTCTGGCACCAACGAATCCCTGCTGGCAAAAAGCATGTGTGCACCGGCGAAGCAAGGAATTCCTAGGAATCTTTAGGAATACCTGGGAATCCTTCGGAATTCTTAGGAATCCTTAGGAATGTCCTAGGAATCCGTGAGAATGTCCTAAGGATCCTTAGGAACCTGTACAGATCCGTGAGAATGTCCTGTCCGTGTATCGGATCCTATACAGATCCGACACGGACTGTATAGGATCCCATTCAGATCCGATACGGACTGTATAGGATCCTATTCAGATCCGATACGGACTGTATACGATCCTATACAGATCCGATACGGACTGTATACGATCCTATACAGATCCGATACGGACTGTATACGATCCTATACAGATCCGATACGGACTGTATACGATCCTATACAGATCCGATACGGACTGTATACGATCCTATACAGATCCGATACGGACTGTATACGATCCTATACAGATCCGATACGGACTGTATACGATCCTATACAGATCCGATACGGACTGTATACGATCCTATACAGATCCGATACGGACTGGATCCTATACAAATCCGATACGGACTGTATCGGATCCTATACAGACCCGATACGGACTGTATACGATCCTTCACAGATCTGATACGGACTGAATAGGATCCTACACAGATCTGATACGGACTGAATAGGATCCTACACAGATCCGATACGGACTGCATAGGATCCTACACAGATCCAATACGGACTGCATAAGACCCTTTCCAGATCCGATACGGACTGTATAGGACCCCCTACAGATCCCATACGGACTGTATAGGATCATATACAGATCCGATACGGACTGTATCGGATCCTATACAGATCCGATACAGACTGCCCCCGAAATAGGCCCGAAGCATCTGGTTGCGCCCCCTGTGTGGCCACGAACCGTGTGAGGGGTGCGCCGAAATGGACCCGAAGCCTTCGGTTGCGCCCACTGTGGGGCCGCGAAAACCTTCGGCTGCGCCCCCTGTGGGGCCACGAACCGTGTGAGGGGTGCGCCGAAATTGGCCCGAAGCTTTCGGCTGCGCCCCCTGTGGGGCTGCGAAAAGCTTCGGCTGCGCCCCTTGTGGGGCCACGAACCGTGTGAGGGGTGCGCCGAAATGGACCCGAGACCTTCGGTTGCGCTCCGTGTAAGGCCACGAACCGTGTGAGGGGTGCGCCGAAATGGGCCCGAGGCCTTCGGTTGCCCCCCCTGTGGGGCAACGAAAGCCTTCGGTGGCGCCCCGTGTGGGGCCACGAACCGTGTGAGGGGTGCGCCGCAATGGACGCGAGGCCTTCGGCTGCGCCCCCTGTGGGGCAGCGAAAGCCTTCGGTTGCGCCCCGTGTGAGGCCACGAACCGCGTGAGGGGTGCGCCGAAATGAGCCCGAAGCCTTCGGTTTCGCCCCCTGTGGGGCAACGAATCGTTTGAGGGGTACGCCGAAATGGACCCGAGACTTTCGGTTGCGCCCCCCTGGGGCCGCGAAAGCCTTCGGTTGCGCCCCCCTGTGGGGCCACGAACCGTGTGAGGGGTGCGCCAACATGGACCCGAAGCCTTCGGTTGCGCCCCCTGTGGGGACACGAACCGTGTGAGGGGTGCGCCGAACTGGGCCCGAAGCCTTCGGTTGCGCCCCCTGTGGGGCCGCGAAAGCCTTCGGTTGCGCACCGTGTGGGGCCACGAACCGTGTGAGGGGTGCGCCGAAATGGACCGCGAAAGCCTTCGCTTGCGCCCCCTGTAAGGCCACGAACCGTGTGAGGGGTGCGCCGGAATGGGCCCGAAGCCTTCGGTTGCGCCCCCTGTGGGGCCACGAACCGTGTGAGGGGTGCGCCGAAATGGACCCGAGGCCTTCGGTTGCACCCCCTGTGGGGCCGCGAAAGCCTTCGGTTGCGCCCCGTGTGGGGCCACAAACCGTGTGAGGGGTGCGCCGAAATGGACCCGAAACCTTCGGTTGCGCCCCCTGTGGGGCCACGAACCGTGTGAGGGGTGCACCGAAATGAACTCGAGACTTTCGGCTGCGCCCCTTGTGGGGCCGCGAAAGCCTTCGGTTGCGCCCTGTAAGCGGCCACGAACCGTGTGAGGGGCGCCGAAATTGGCCCGAAGTCTTCGGCTGCGCCCCCTTGTCGGGCCACGAACCGTGCAAGGGGTGCGCCGAAATGGACCCGATGCCTTCGGTTGCGCTTGCTGTGCGGCCACGAACCGTGTGAGGGGTGCGCCGAAATGGACCCGAGGGTTTCGGTTGCGCCCCCTGTGGGGACCGAGGCCTTCGGTTCCGCCCCTTGTGCGGCCACGAACCGTTTGAGGGGTGCGCCGAAATGGGCCCGAGGCCTTCGGTTCCGCCCCTTGTGCGGCCACGAGCCGTTTGAGGGGCGCGCAAAAATCGACCCGAAGCCTTCGGTTGCGCCCTTTGTGGGGCGCCGAACCGTGTGAGGGGTGCGCCGAATTGGGTCCGAAGTCTTCGGTTGCGCCCCCTGTAAGGCCACGAACCGTGTGAGGGGCGCGCCGAAATGGACCCGAGACCTTCGGTTGCGCCCCCTGCAAGGCCACAAAACATGTTGTGCTTGTGGCAATAAAAAATGAAGCCCTTGGGGGGGGGGTGAGCCGCGAAAGGGAGGGCCGAGGCCTTCGGTTGCGCCCCCTGTGGAGCCACGAACCGTGTGAGGGGTGCACCGACATGGGCCCGAAGCTTTCGGTTGCGCTCCCTGTGGGGCCGCGAAAGCCTTCGGCTGCGCCCCCTGTGGGGCCACGAACCGTGTGAGGGGTGCGCCGAAATGGACCCGAGACCTTCGGTTGCGGGCTTGAGGGCCACGAACCGTGTGAGGGGTGCGCCGAAATGGACCGCGAAAGCCTTCGGTTGCGCCCCCTGTGGGGCCGCGAAAACCTTCGGCTGCGCCCCCTGTGGGGCCACGAACCGTGTGAGGGCGTTGCGCCGAAATTGGCCCGAAGCTTTCGGCTGCGCCCCCTGTGGGGCTGCGAAAAGCTTCGGCTGCGCCCCTTGTGGGGCCACGAACCGTGTGTGGGGTGCGCCGAAATGGACCCGAGACCTTCGGTTGCGCTCCGTGTAAGGCCACGAACCGTGTGAGGGGTGCGCCGAAATGGGCCCGAGGCCTTCGGATGCCCCCCCTGTGGGGCAACGAAAGCCTTCGGTTGCGCCCCCTGTGGGGCCACGAACCGTGTGAGGGGTGCGCCGAAATTGGCCCGAAGCTTTCGGCTGCGCCCCCTGTGGGGCCGCGAAAACATTCGGCTGCGCCCCCTGTGGGGCCACGAACCGTGTGAGGGGTGCGCCGAAATGGACCCGAGACCTTCGCTTGCGCCCCCTGTAAGGCCACGAACCGTGTGAGGGGTGCGCCGAAATGGGCCCCAGGCCTTCGGCTCCGCCCCCTGTGGGGCCACGAACCGTGTGCGGGGTGCGCCGAAATGGGCCCGAAACTTTCGGTTGCCCGTCCGGACCCCCCCCCGGTTGTTGTGAGTGTTGTGGGGGGGGGGGGGGGTGTTGTGGGACACGGGTCGGGGCGCCCCGCCCTTACTAACAACAACAACAACAACAACAACAACAACAACCACAACAACAACAACAACAACAAACATAATCCCCACCACGGATCCCCACTTCAGCCACGCACCCAGGGACAATGAATGACCGCTCGACCCCCTCACTCTGATATATACAGATACACACGATAGGTATTGCATCTCATGTCTTGCACCACATTTGCTGGCCCACCTACATTCTCGTTCCTTTGAGCAAAAAGAAAACAACATATTACGATCTACCACCCCCTGGGGTTATCCGTCCAGCCTAGGTGTGCAATTTACAAATGACTCTGCCTCATTTCTCTGCATTTTCCTGGGAATCAACGATTCAAGGGGAACGAAGAATGACATCAACATCCTGGCGCCGCCGGGGGGCTCCAGCGCCGATCCGAGAAATCCGCGCGGACCTCCGAGTTGCCATGTTCATGCCATTTTCGTTCCACTCGATTCGTTGCGTCTGTGCGCTCCTTTCCCTCCTGGGACGCCCGACGTCGCGAGCGAAGCACAGCCGGTGCTCTCGTGGCACATCCTGCGCACGACGGGCCCCGTGGCCCCGCAGGCGGGGCAGGAGGTCGCCCGACGCCCGGCCCTGCACAACTGAAGGGGCCCCAGGACACACAAATAAATACACACAAAGAAAAAATGCCCCATGTTTTCCCATATTTTCTGGGTTTCTGTCGTCCCCACCACTTCCCATATTTTCCCATACTTCCTGGGGGATCGACGATTAATTGTGGCTGTGTGTTTTTTTTTCCTTCCTGAACAACTTCGGACTAGGAGGGCAGCAACGACGGCGGCGGCGGCGGCGGCGACGGCGGCGGCGACGACGACGGCGGCGACGGCGACTGGCGCGGGGGCGCGGCGCGCGCCTGCCGGCGGCCGCCGCAGCGCGGGCCCCGCGCACGGCGGGCGGAGGGGGGGGGGGCAGCAGCAGCAGCAGGGGGGGGGGGCGACTCTCTCTCTCCTCCTCCTCCTCCTCCTCCTCCTCCCACTCCTCCTCCTCCTCCTCCTCCTCCTCCTCCTCCTCGTCCTCCTCCTCCTCCAAGGAGCCGAACTCTATACACCGGCCCTTTTCTGGCCCCGCACGGACAATGCGCACAAGGAAACGGATCCTGGTGCATGCGGGACCCTGGCGTATCCATTGCTCGTCCTGTCCACGGCGTTCCTTTTCCTGTGCAAGCTCCTCGGCACCGCCTGCACCCCGGCCCGCCCTCCGGCCGCCTGAGGCCCCGCCCGCCTGTGCCCTGTCTCCCCAATCAGAGCTGTGCGTAGCCCGCCCAGCTTTTACCGGAAGAGGTTCGCTCTCGCCCCGCAGACCAAAAAAAGTGTATTCATTGTTCGCTGTTTCCCTGGGCAGGCGGGGAAAAAAGAGCACACCAGAATACCCCGACGTCGCCCCCGACCCCGGAAAAGTCGCAGGCTTGAAACATGGCCCGCCACTGGTGATGTGCACGTTCCGGTTTCCGAGACTCGGCCCACGCGCACCCCTGGGGCGCACAGGTGCATGCTGCAAGCCCCAGGACGAGCACACCGCGCACCCGCGGGAGCGTCCCGCGAGAGGCGCGAGCTGCCTGGCCGTCGTGAATATATACGACCCCCCCCTTTTGGCGGTACGTTCTGCCCGCCCCACCCCCTTCCGCACGTCTTGGCATGTCTTGGCACCCCTCTCTGGCCGCCTGAGGCCCCGCCCGCCTGTGCCCTGTCTCCCCAATTAGAGCGGTGCGTAGCCCGCTTAGCTTTTATCGGAAGAGGTTCGCTCTCGCCCCGCAGACCAAAAAAGCATGTCCTGGCATGGGTGCCGTCTCGCGGGGCGCGTGCGGTCTGCCTCCCACCCCCCCGCCCCCCCCGCCACGCCTCGGAGGCGTGCGTCCGCCCCGAGGAGCTGATATGACCATCGTGTAGTGCATCGTTTCCCGAGCGGTATGGCCAGAAAACGCCCGGCACGGAGTAGATCATTATGTCGGGATGACCCCGAACCCAAGTTCGTCCTGGCCAGCTCGGTGGTTCAAAGAGTGGGCCCTGAGGAATGGGGTCTTAGGGATGATTAGCAAGGGGCCAAAGGGTGGATTCGCGCTTTTGAGGCACCTGGCCCTTAGGACCCGAATCCCTCAGGACCCCATCTTTGAGCCACCGACGAATAGCGTCGCTCGCCGTCCTTGTCATCGCTCGAACGTTCAATTTCCGTGTCTTTCTCGGGTTCGTGCGCTCATTCTTCGGAAATGATCCAAGAGGCTCCTCAATGGTCCTCGTCCTCGCCGAGGAACAATCCACACGTCCGAGCGATGACAAGCCTGTCGGCGCCGACACGCTGAGCAGGGCGTCTGGGCGGCTGTACCGACGCTGGCGGCACACGGCGGCAGCGGACGGAGCTCCCGTGCAACCGACCCAGGACCACAGTGGAGGCCAGTCCACAAGAAATCTTCCACAAGAAACCCAACCCTGAGACCCCAGGACGTCCATTGATTTCTGGTGTGGGAACGTCGCGCTTTCCAGAGCAAATGTCGAAGCCCAAGAAACCCAGGGCACCCTGGGGGCAAGCAGGGTGCTTCTTGGCATCGGTCTCCACTGCAGGCTGGGCTGCCGCAGGCACGCAGACATGGCGGCCGCAGGACCCCCTCGACAGGAGCGAGGCGGGGCACTTCGCCCGAAGACCTGGAAGCACGAAGGCTCCGTCAGCCTCCGACCGCAGCAAGACCTCAAACCCTCCCCCGCCCACCTAAAACAGGGCTAGGATCGGGATAAATCGCTCCAGAGCGTTCCGGAGCGCTCTCAGAGCGTTCCGGAGCGCTCTGGAGCGGCCGCGGCGCCCAATACATCCTCCAAACCCGCCGATTCTCAGAGATTTCGGGTTATCCCGATCCGATTTTGTCCCGATCTTCGCGTCGTTTGACCGAGGCCCCCCCCCGCCCAAAGGGCGCACGGCTCCGGGGGCGGACCGACCTGTGGGATCGGCAGTACCTC
>CAUYUJ010014491.1:396019-400133 GCA_963575745.1 Prorocentrum cordatum
GACTTGCAGCAGTTGCGTTCCGTGGGGGAGACTCCGCCCGCTCGAAGCAGGCGCCAGAAAACAACCAAAGATCTACTCCATGGGAGGCGGGGGAGGGGGGGGGCGAGGGCCCACGCCGATCGGCAAAACAACGAATAAGAATACGATAACCTGGCGCTCTGCCGACGCAACATGTCTGGCCCGTTCCCACCGACTTCCGCCAGCCCCGCGCGGCGATCGGGGTGACCGTGGCGGCCTGCATCGCGGCGGCCCTGCTGGCAGCGGCCGGGCAACGCGGCTGGCGGTGGGATCGCATTGGGGGGGGTCCTGAATTCAAGAAACCGTGGGCAGCGTGTGACAGATCCATATCCCCACTGGCGTGGCCTTGGCCCCACTGGCCGTTTTACACCTCTCGATGGGGATATATGGGCGGTTTCTTTGGGTTTTGAAGGGCATATCACCAACAGGGGTGGGATGATGGGCCTGAGCAACCACGATCCAAACGGGGATGGGAATCAGCTCCACGACACCGGAACCAATCTCCTGGCACTGGCGTGACGGAGGGTGGCTCGCCAGGTCTGCTAAGCAGGCACATAGACAGCGGCAGTTAGGCTTAGGTCGGGCATGTCCTCTTTCAGGAGGCTTTTGAAAGAAAATAACAAATAGCCGGACATACTCAAAACTAGCATGAGGATGCCAGCACTATTGGTCACCAGACTATCGATGACTATTTTCGAGCACTTCCCCTGCAGAGGGACATGCCCGACGTCAAGTTCGGCAGAAGGGCATGGCGGGGGGAGCCATCAGCGCAGCGTGCGCCCGAGCCGTGAGCGGTTTGGCCCACGAGCCGCCACGAGCGGCGTGCGTCCCCGTCTGGCCTTGCCCACGCCTTGCAATAGTGTGTGCTCGGGGGCTGCAGGCGCGGAGGCGGGGCAGCCCTGCAGCCCAGGCCGCAAAGCCCCGGCTGCCGATCGCCGTGTTCTGCACCTATACACAGGGCAGTGTTTTTAATACATTTTTTTTTACAAAAAAAAACAAGCGAAACAACTTGGGGTTTTAAATCCATGAGTAACTTACGAATTAAATTATGCATGAACTCATCGTTTTCTGGAATACTAAATCCCTGCATAAAAAAAGCATGATCCGCACGCGGAGCATGTATTACAAACGGCATAGTACACACACGGAGGCATGCGTTGGTGTGTCCATCTATATATACATATACACACACTAACAGAAAACAGGCGCGACGGGCAGCCGCGGGCGCCCGCGGGTACCTACAGTCAGCATCGATAGGAGGCAGGGATGGAAGGCCCTTGGACCTTCCAACTCTGGGCGTCCTGGCATGGCGACGGTGGCCAGGAGTTGGCCGTGGAGGCACGGGGACGCAGGGTGCAGGGGTGCCATTGCAGCAGTGCCGCTCCCTCGCCGTGGATGTGCTGGCTGCCCCTCGTCTGACAGGCGCCCGCCTGCGGCACGCAGGAGGTGGCCCCGGGCACGCGCGGCCTCCCGAAGGTGGCCCTGGGCAGGGAACGCCCTCCAGTGCGAGGCCTGCCGATGGCCGCGCGCGGTGCGCCAGGAGCGGCCCGCCTGCTCGGGTCTGCTCCCCCTCCCCCCCCCTGCGCCCCTGGAGGCGTCCTCGGAACTGTGCCGCCCACCGCCCCGTGACTGCTGGGGGGCCCGAGCCCGCTCCGTGAAAGAGTGGGGGCACTCTGGGCGGCCAGACACGTGAAAGACACCAACAAGCAAACAGAAAAAAACAACTACTTGCCCCTGATGATAACACCCGGGGGAAAAGGAAATCTGTGGGGTCCTGGGGGGATAGTAATTGATGCGGCCCGGCAAGTCGAAGACGACGGCGACAACGACGACGACGAGGATGTTTTCCTCGGGAGGGCGCGGCCTAGAGGTCGCCAAAATCCTAAAGTTGGCCCGTGCTCTTGAGATCCTTGGAGAGGAGGGGCAAGGAGGAGGGGGGGAGCCGAACGTTCGTGACTTGCGAAAGCTGGAATGGTGAGAACCCCTTTGCCGTGCCACACGTTTTTGATGATGTTGCTACCCAACCTAAGAAGATAGCAAGTTCGTTCGAAACGCTCCCCGCGACAATAGAGTTCGGCCTTGCCGACCCTCTTCCCTGACCATCTCTGTTTTGGCAAGAATGCTGAACTCTAAATCGGAAAGGTGGGGGGGACGATTCATTATCCGGGGCATGCGGTTACTTGCATCGTGAAGCGCTTTAGCCCCCATTGGCGATGCTAGAGGCCTCCAGAGTGGGGTCAAAGTATTTGGGGTCGGAGTATCGCGCCGCATCGCCAATGTATCTCTGACGTGCAGGCGACGCGCCGTCAGGACAAGAAGAACACATGACAAAATCCTGGAAAGCGTCACAATCCCTTACGTCGCTTTCCTCTGAGACGGAGTCTTGGGGGTCAGTGGACGCAGGAGGCGCCCGGAGCGTCCGATCCCATCCCGTGGGCAATCTGTTCACTGCCGGTATACAGTTGGGGCCCGAACGCAAGAAACCGTCCATAAAAAACAACCCTGAGACCCTGAGACCCCAGGACGTCTACTGGTTTCTGGTGTGGGAGCGTCGCGCTCTACATCGCAAAAACCATCGAGACCCAAGACACCCAGGGCACCCTGGAGGTGTTGCCTGGCATGGGCCTCCACCGTGGGCTCCGCGTGGCCCCGGGCTCGAGACGCGCCCTCGAGAGAGGTCTGGGAAGGGGCCTGCGCCCCGCCAAGAGCTCGCCCGCCAGGACCCCGCGGCGCACCGCAGGGCACGAGCAGCGCGCGCGAACGCGCGCGCGCGCGGGGGTGGGGGCCGCACCTGGCGATCAGCTCGTGGGGCCTGGCGGGGCCCGAGGGGGAGCCCTCCTGCGTGGACTCCGCCGTGAACCTGGCGGGCCCGCGGGGAGGGGGGGGGCGGCGGGGGGCGGGGCCGATGGGGCCCCCGGCGCCTCGAGCTCGGAGGCAGGCGCAGGGCATCCGGCGGGGGTGGCTCGCCGTGCTCGGCCCCTGAGCTCCTCCTGCTCCTGCTCCTGCTGCTGCTCCTGCTCCTCCTCCTCCTCCTCCTCCTCCACCTCCTCCTCCACCTCCTCCTCCTCCTCCTCAGGATCTAGCGAGCCCACTGCGAACCCGTCCACTGCAGCCAACTGCGAGTCCTACCGCTGCGGACACATGGGCGGTGAACTACGAACCCCACCCCCGCAGGTCAGAGGATCTAGCCCTCATGGAACTGTAATAGAGCTGGAACAGCCTCTGATCGAATGGTACTAAGCCCCTATCCAGCTGTAACAGAATCCTGCTAGGTCTCCACCCAGCTGTCAAAGCATCGTTCTGCAGGGGATCAAGATTTCTCAGAGTCCCAGTGAGGCCCGACCCAAGTCTGACATACTAATATTAGGGCAGAATTCAACTCTAGCAGAACCCTACTATGGTTTGATCCAGCTCTAATCGGATATTTCTACAGTTGGGTCCATTTCGGATGGGATCCTACCAGGGCTGGGTCCAGGCCAAATGGGATGATGTTCAACAGCCCGAGCCAACATTTCTGCATAATATCTGAAGAGTTGGATCCAGCTTTAATTGGATCTTACTGGAACTCGACATGTATTGAAACTAACTTGAGTAGGCCTGTATCCAGCTCCAACAGAATCCTTATCGGACTCGATCGAGCCATACTGCCATACTAGAACCCTACGAGGGTTCGATCCAGCTTCAATCGCACGATCCAGCTTCAATCGTATCGATCTAGGTTTCGATCGTTTTCGTCGTCGTAGAAGTCATCGTCCTCGTCGTAATCGTCGTCGTTTTCATTATGGTCATCGTCGTCGTCATCGTCGACGTCGGCGTGGTTGTTGTTGTTGTTGGTGTTGTTGCTGTTGTCGTCGTTGTTGTCGTCGTCGTTGTTGTTGTTGCTGTTGCTGTTGCTGGTGCTGTTGCTGTTGTTGTTGTTGTTGTCGTTGTCGCTGTTATTGTTATTGTTATTGTTATTGTTGTTGTTGTTGTTGCTGTTGCTGTTGTTGTTGTTGTTCATGTTGTTGTTGTTGTTGTTGTTGTTGTTGTTGTTGTTGTTGTTGAACATTATTAATTCTAAAGAATAATTATTGTTGGGCCCCCTGGTGCACGCCCC
>CAUYUJ010014492.1:5000-35000 GCA_963575745.1 Prorocentrum cordatum
CGAACACCACGCTGTGCCTGCGAACAGGGGCCTGCGATTCGATCCCCTGCGCAATGCCTACGAGCACGGGCAGGGCGCCTGCGAGCACCGGCGGCCCGCCCCAGAACGCACGATCGTTTCCGGTACCGCGCCACAGGACAAAACGGAACATTCTGAAGCTCAAAGAGCTGGCCAGCCCAACGAAGCAGTGGCCTCTGCTGGACCTGGCTTAGCACTTGGACGGAAAGCGCTGCAACATTGTGAGGCGCGATGCCGATGGTGAAACCATGAGAGCCAGACCGAATGAGCCTCTGACACCGAAGACCGCAAACGAGGACCGTCCGCACTAGAAAAAGCTATCCGCTCGGGATAGCGGGAGTGCAGTGAATTCTGGGGCCACTGTGGGGTCATATTCGAACGTTGCCGGGCCGTGTTGGGGCTCGCTGAACCGCTAACTCCGAAGCCATCTGAAGTAGAACTCATCTGAAGTAGAAACCATATGAAGTAAAAAAGCATGGTAAAAATAACAAACTGACAACTCTTAGAACAACTCTTAACTGGTCTCCTTATTTGGTGTATATGAAGCCTATCTGGGAACCTTTTCGATCGTCTCTTGAACTGAGACGGCTGCCGAATGATCAAACTTCCCACCGCCATGTGCGAATTGAGCCCGTTCGGCTGCCCACTCGGCGGCGGATTGGGGCAGACGTCTCTGGCGGCAATCGAAGAGCTCTCGCTCGGCCTCTCGCCGTGTCTGTCGCCGCGTGGCAATGGCAAAGCAACACTAGACGTGCGAGGCGGGGATTTACCCATATCCACCGCCTGGGAACCGACGTCCTGGTGCCCCCGCGGGCGGCGGACCTGCACATGTTTTGGCCCCCCGGGGCCCGAACGTATCCATACATACATTCCCGCCTCGGAAAACAATTGTTAAGTCGGTGTCCCTCTACACGAGGAGTACTCCAAAATAATGAAAACAAATCCGGGGGCGATGTTTCTACCATTCTCGATGTGTGTTGGGAATATGTCCTGACATTTTGTAGTTTCTTTCAATATCGGCCTGTAGGGGGGCATGCCCGACCTAAGACACTTGACATAATCTGAGGCCCGCGCGGACTGAGGCCTAAGACACTTGACATCGTAAGATCGATAAAGAGATCGATAAAGAGATCGACCAAGACCCTGGGACCCCAAGAACCCGGAACCCACCGAAATCGGCCCGGAACCAACAAACAGGAATCCAGGAACCCGGGAACCCGGGAACAAAGCAAGCCACCAAAATCGGCGGGAAACGTTCGCCTAACCTTTCAGCTTCCGCTAGGACCCCTTCGGTGCAAGCACTGATTGGGGAATCTCTGCGAGGACCCCGTCATCGCAGGCGCTGAATGGGGAAACTCCTGCCTCGGAGGACAGATGGCACGATCTGAGGCCCGCGCGGACTTCTTGGGTCGGCAGTGGGCCCCTCTTCTCTCGCGCGCCGCGCGCCGAGGGGCGGCGCCGCCGAGGGGGGCCCGCTGCCCCAAACAGTCCGCGCGGACCTTCGGAACTTCGAACTTCTCCTCGTCCTCCTCCTTCCTCCTCCTCCTCCTTCCTCCTGCTCCTCGTCCTCCTCCTTCCTCCTCCTCCTCCTTCCTCCTCCTCCTTCCTCCTCCTATCTCCTCCTCCCTTCTCCTCCTCCTCCTCCTCCTCCTCCTCCTCCTCCTCCTCCTCCTCGTCGGCAATCGGCCCCCGGCAGCCCAGCCAGCGCACCCAGGGCCGCCGAGGAGCGGGCGCGGCGGCTGGCTCCAGAAGGCGCCTGCCGCCAACCCGCCCGCCAGCCGCCAGTCCGAAAATAAGACCAGACGGCAGAAAATCCACCCCGATAATAACCCGACGCGCGAGGCCTTTAGCAAACGCGCTCAAAGAAGGAATCGAACAGGGCGGGGCTGTTTAGTAAACGCCCAGGGCCGTTTAGTGAGCGCCAATTGTCCGATCCGGGTTGTTTTTCCTCCCTTAAAGTGCTGCTCACACTTCTTTCCGTGGCAACTCACGGGGGCCTCCCGTGCCGTTCGATTTGCGGACCGACGCCAATCCACGCCGCTCGGCGCTGATCGACGCTGAGCCGACGCTGAGCTAGCGCGTTCTCGTCGACTACCAGATGCCAATCGATGCCAAAACACTCTAAAGACGGAATGCTTTGCCACCGAATAGGACTGCCTGCCACCGGCGCTATACGCCTAATCGGCGCGTTCTCATCGACTACCAGACACCCATCCTATCGTACGCCAATGCGCTCCACAGACGGAGCAAAGAGGACGCACAAAATTTCCATGACCGAAGCATTTTCGGGGAACCCAAATAAGATATCACTACCGCTACTCCCGGGACCTCTCTCCGGGTGCCGTCTGGCCAGAATTGAGAGGCGAATCCAGCGGGGTCGACGAGAGCCTCCCAGGAGGCCCATTCAGGGGAAACCGAGGGAACGGCAGCGGTCTCGGTACCGTTCCCTCCTCAGCATTTTCCCCATCCGCCACTGTCCGCCGCATTTGTTTCATATGTTTCCACTTGCTTCTTTTTGATATATATATATATATATATATATATATGTACACATATATATATATATGTACAGATGTACATACATACATACATATATATACACATACACAAAAACGCCGCTTCTCCCGACAGGCCGCTCGCTCGCCTCGCCCAACCGTGCCGTCGCCCACCCAGGCCCACCCCCCGCCGCGGCCCGCCTCGAAGACCTCGCCCCCGGGCAGGTACTGCGCGGGCGCGTCCCCGGCGGTGAGGACGAGGTGGGGCCCGGGAACCTCGGCGCCCCATGGGACGCGCAGGGGCACGCCAGCACTATACGTCCTCCATGGAGGCGCGCGTCGGCCCCGAACATCTAGTAGAACCATCTTGTAGTAGATCGTTTCCCGAGCGGTGTGGCCAGAAAGCGCCCGCCACGATGCCTAGACCACGCAAGGTTTCTCGGGGCGCGCGTCGCCCCTGGAAGGGAGACGCACACACAGTGCTAGTGTGTTGGGGTGACGCCGACCCTCCTCCACTACGTGGCGACATCCGAGCCCTAACCCCACCAACTATCGGTTCTCCTCAACGTGCAATCGGCGGCGAGCGCAGAGGGGAAGTGAGAAGTGGCGGGCCTTCCCAGAAGACTCGGACGTCCCCCGGCCTTCTGAGAAGTGTTCTGAGCCTTCCCCGAAGACGCAGACCATTTAACAGAAGGCCAGAGGGCTTCTGAGAAGCCCCGCCGCCTTCTGAGACGGCCTTCTCCTTCTCACTCCCTTTTTCGCTCGCCGCCGAACCAACCATCGATTCTTCTGAACCTACAGGAACACAACGGCACAAGCATGACCTTCCGACAGTCCGTGCGGACCTCTGAGTCTCTGCGTGTATGCCATTACTTGCTCCCCTATAGGTGGCGACGTCCGAACCCTGAACCCTCCAATCACCGATTCTCCTGAGCCCAGAGGAGACGAAACAACGGCATAAACACAAAGGTTCGACGGTCCGCGCGGATTAGTCAGGCCAGCGCTGGAACCCCGGGCGGCGCCTCCAGCGCCACCTCCGGCGGGCTCCGCGCGCCAGGGAGGGTGGCCCAGCGCCGATCCAACAAAAATCCGCGCGGACCTCCGAAACTCATGTCTACGAGATTACATGTTCCCCGCGAATCTACGAATCTCCTGAACCGATGGGAGGCGGGGGCAGGGCTCGGATTACGCCACGTGCCCGACGAATTCCGAACCCTACCCTCGCCGCCCATCGAGCTGCCCGAATCGTTGATCAGTATGACGGACACGTCGCCGTGGGGAAGGCATCAACATGCCACTGTCGAAGAGAAGCGCCAGTTCTTCGGGCCAAGCGGAAAGAGCAACACGCTCATCGGCTTCCAACGGCGGCGTGCCATCAACACGCAGTCCTCTGCTGTCCCGAAAGAAGGGAGGGGGGCCCTGATAGGAACAACCCCAAGGTCGGTCCCAAATGTGCCTTTAGAACAAGCTTGGTGTCTGAGCCCATTTGGCTGCCGGGTGGACCCGGGAATCGAACGCATTCGGCCGACCACTCGGCGGCCGCATTGGCTCAGATGCCGAACGGGCTCAGAAACGAATCCAGAGGTGTCCTGGAGGTTCTTCTCCGCTCCCTTCGGGCCCCCGGGACCCTCCTCGAGCCCCAGCGCCGTGAAGAACGACTCAGGATGAAGAACTGGTCTGGCGATCAACCCTCCTGGTGGCACGCACGAGCGCGGCACGGACTGCAGTCAACCCGTATGAGAAGAATGCGCGATAGGAATGCACGGGCCTCGGAAGGCCATGTCGGCACTCTGCGAGCGGGGCGCGGCCAGCGAAAGCGGCCAAGGATGGGCCGAAGGGGCAAGGATGCCAGGGTTCCAATGGGAAGGCTGCCCATCCTTATTGTGCGGGTTGACTCTAACTGGGCGCGGTGCCCAGCGGGAGGCGTTGCCCGAAGCGGGCAGTGGCCGCTGTTGGGCAAGCGACCGTGAGCCTCAAGTGGACAACTTCCGCGGCGGCACAGTGCTCGCAGCGGGGAGGAGACCCGCGCCATCCAAGGGAATGCCCTAGACTCTCGCGTTTTCGTTCCGCAGGGTTGACGGCTTAGCCAATGCAACTGGTCGACGGTTAAATGAAGGCGGGTTGCCTGAGGTCATTTCTCGAGCGGCATAAGTAGAACTGCACATTTGGCGATTGGTGTCAGAGCGGCAGAAATTCTCGAGCGGCATAAGTAGAACTGCGCATTTGGCGATTGGTGTCAGAGCGGCAGAAATGCGTTCGGCACCGAGAATATGGATAACCCTTGGAGTGGTGGAGAAGATGCCGTTTTAGACACACCGCTGAGGCATCTGCACCTTGCGCTACCGAGCAGTTGGTGATAAAAAGAGTTGGCCATCTACGCGTTCATTTGGCGACGGGTATACATTATCATCCACCGCGCAGACTTCGCAATCTCCTGGCGCCCGTCCTGGCCAAGTTCTCGGGCTGCTTCCAGCCGTGGCGGAATGGGAGCCCCCCGACGTCCAGACAAGAGGGAGGGGGGGGAACGACGGTGCCGACGACGCCGCTGTCCGTGCGGGCTCCCTGGAGGTCCCCACGCCCTCCCAGGGGAGGGCGCTTCATCCTCTGCGGTCCTTGCCGGCCCCGGGGCGGAACGCAAGCCCCCTGGAGGCCGAGCGCGGCGCAACGCTCGCGGATGCTCCCCCTGCTGCTCCGAAGCGCTCGATGCCTGGGCCACGGCGCGGGGCTCCGGCGGCCCATCGGGACGATCTGCTTCTGCCCCTCCCTCCCTGGAGCGCTCTCGACGAGGCGCAGCTGCCAGAGAGCACTCCGAGACGAGAACCCCCCCCCCATTGACTGACGAACACGTGCCCATCGGGAAGATCTGAGACCCTCCCCCCCGCCGGAGAGCTCTCGACGAGGCGCAGCTGCCGGAGAGCATCCCGAGACGAGAACACCTCCCCCCTTATAGAAGAAGAAAAAACCGCTAAAGCATACACTTCTGGCGCTCCCCGCGGATTTCTTGGACTCGCGCTGGACACCCCCTCCCTGGCGTGCGGAGCGCGCCAGAGACGGCGCCGGAGGCGCCGCCGGGGGGCCGAGGCGCGGATCCAAGAAGTTCGCGCGGAGCGCCAAAAGTTTATGCTTATGTGTTGTTTCCTTCTTCGACCCATTGGCTGACGAACAAAAGTGTGTTTCTTCTTGCGCAAGAAGTTTATGTGTTTTTCTCTCGCCATAAGTCTATGTATGGTTTTTCTTCTTCGGACACGTCCGAGGCGAGAGCGCCCGAAGAGAGCTGCGGAGGTCCGGGGGGGAAGGGGGAGGAGAACGGGAGGAGGAGGAGGGGGGAGGAAGAGGAGGAGGAGGAGGAGGAGGAGGAGGAAGAGGAGGAGGAGGAGAAGGAGGAGGAGGAGGAGGAAAGGGAGGAGGAGGAGGAGGAGGGAGAGGAGGAGGGAGGAGGAGCAGAAGGAGGAGGAGGAGGAGGAGGAGGAGGAGGAGGAGGAGGGAGGAGGAGGAGGGAGGAGGGGGGAGGAGGAGGAGAAGAGAAGGAGGAGGAGGAGGAGGAGGAGGAGGAGGAGGAGGAGGAGGAGGAGGAGGAGGAGGAGAGGAGGAGGGCCGAGATCCGAAGGAGACTGCGCCTCCTCTCCTCCCGTGGCCCGATCGGCGGGCTCTGAGGTGGCCCGGAGCCTTGTCGATGATCTGCCTCAGCTTCCGGGCGCCTGCACGCCCCCAGGAAGCAGGAGGAGGAGGAGGAGGAGGAGGGGGAGGAGGGGGAGGAGGAGGAGGAGGAGGAGGAGAAGGAGGAGGAGGAGGAGGAGGAGGAGGAGGGGGAGGAGGAGGAGGAGGAGGAGGAGGAGGAGGAGGATTATCGTGGGATTCTGTCAATCTGCGCTACGGGCCATGCCCGAAAGTGGTCCCGAACGGGGGAGGGGACGGGGGCACCGCTCCTACACAAGCCCGTCGACCCGTGGACAAACGGCATCTGTCCCGCAACCTCTTTCTTGAGGCGAAGGTGAGGGCAAGGGCGAGAAGGAGGGCACGGAGGCACGAAGGAGGAGGAGGAGGAGGAGGAGGAGGAGGAGGAGGGCGAGGAGCACAGGAAGGGTGAGGGCGAGAAAGATGGGGACGGGGAAGAGGAGGAGCGCACCCACGGAGGGGAATGAGGAAGATAAAGACACGGACGGGGAGGAGGGTCCTCGATCCTCCTGTTCTCCGTCCTCCCCCTCCTCCCCCCTCTCCCTCCTCCTCCTCCTCCTCCTGCTCTCCTCCTCCTCCTCCTCCTCCTCCGCAAGCCCCTGCGCGGCTCAGGGCCCGCCAGGAACAGGGGTTCACGGCACTTCCACAGTGTGCCGAGGGGTCGGAGAGCTCCTCCATGCGTCGGGCCCATGGCGCTAGCGCGGGCGCCGCGGCGAGGACCGCCCTGCGAGTCCTCGCCTTCAACCCCCTCCACGCGACGGGCGAGCGGCTGCACGAGCTGCTCGCCGCCACCCGCCCCTCCGATGCCCTCTTGCTTGCAGGGACCAAGGAGAGTTGTAGGAGGGGGACGGGAGTACTACGACGAAGGGTGGATGGGAGGCTGGTGATCGAGGCAGTTTATTCGCCTGGGGCCTACACTAACAGCTCGACGGGGTGCGCAGTAATACTAGGCCCAGAATACCGTGACAAGGACGTCGCCCAGGTGTGGGGGTCTCCAGCTAACTGTGGGGGGAGGGCCGTGGCTGCCAGGATAAAACGTGGTGCGGTGGATGTGACCCTGGGAGCCCTCTACTACCCGCCACAACCCTCCAAGCGTGGACAAGCAGGCCCCTACTACGCCACGGTGCAAGCACTGACTAGATGGATGAGGGACCTGTTACAAGAACTACCTGCGCGCACATTGCCCATATTTTACGCTGATTTAAACGACGGATTAGGATGCTCCAAAATCTCAGGTACATGGACGGAACCACCGAGTTCCTCCATCGGTCCCTATAGGAACAGAGAGGCCAGACGACGTGGAGCGGGCGAGGAAATCCGCAAGTTGCTCGAGGAGCAGCACCTCGTCGCGCCGTCGACCTTCCTCCCTCTCGAGAACACCTTCTACTCGTCCGCCAACCCTCCGACGGCATCGAGAATTGACTATTGGTTTCTCCCTGCTGGATACCATGAACGTGTTCGGGTATGTAAGGTATTACGCCCTTTGGGGGCTCAGTTGCAAGCAATCAAGGGACTACCCCCCCGTGATCATCTACCTCTCTGTCTCGTGCTGGACTATGAAAAGGACCCGTATATGTTGCCCCTGGCCCCCCCAAAAAGAATGGACCCGTCGGCGCTCATGCAAGCTGTCCGCAGTGGGAAAGGTAAGAGCGACTTCCTCCAGGCAGTAGCTACGGAACTGGAAGCACGTGAGGCCGAGTTCGAGGGCTACGCCCAGACAGGATCGGCCGACACTTTCTTCGAGAAAATGGAGGATGTATTGACTACCATCGGGCACCGACATTTTTCGCGGGCACCTCAGGCATCGGATCCTAATGCAACCAAGCGTCGACGAGAGCTGCTGCGACTGCGTCTTCAACTTAAGGAGTCCAAACTTAATCTGCCACCGGTGGAGGAGGACCAGGAGGACAAGCTGAGGAAGGAGCGAGCTGTTTTGGTAGCCTTGAGCCACACAGCGCAGGGGCAAACATTGGGTGAACAACCCGCTGTCTTATCCTTACTGGAGGTGGAGGAGGAGCTGAAGAGGTTGTCTGCTATGCTGCTCGTGGAACGACGGCGTGCCAGGAGGGAAGAGAGGAGGATGTACATCGAGATGATCGAGGAGGCGTGGAGGGAGAGGAGGATGGCGGATGCTACGACGTTGTCGAGGAAGGCGGCAAGGACTCGATTCGGTGCGAAACAACGGGATGGACGCCGCCTCGGACCCCCTCCCCTGGACAAAGAAGTCTGGATCGAGCACCTTTCCAAAACGGGGCCTGAAGGGGGTATGGAAGCGAGACAAATGGACTGGTCGGAGTGGAGGCAAGAGAGGGAAAACTTACCAGTACCCCCCACGTCAGCAGGCGACGAGGATGCCATTGCACAGTTGGCTGGCGAGGATTTCGGCACGCTTAGGAGCTACTGCAGGAAGGCAGGGAAACGACGGGTGGTGCCACCAGGGACCACGCCACTGGAGATCTGGGATATGCTCTTGTCCCCCTCGCACGGCATCTCTTCTCGGGGACACGGCCTGGGACACAATGAGGAACCCCCTGATCTTCGGAAAACTCATCACCTTCTTCATCTTGGGCTCGCTCAGATAAGACGAACAGATTTGTCGCCGCTGTACTGGCACCGTTCCAAGGGCATCGGACTCCACAAAAACGACTCAGCGGGGCCTAGGGGACGTAGAGTAATCCACACCCTTCCCGCCATCGGGAAGGCTTGGTATGCACGTCGGATATCCCACAGGCTTCCCATTCAGGACCACGGCTTTGCAAGGCACCGTCGCCGAGAGGACGCAATCATGTCGACGATGATTGTGTGCTACAGGTTGAGACAGGCCAAGTGGTCATATGCAGTTACGCTTAAGGACCTTTCGAATGCCTTTGGAAGTACTAAATGGAGCAAGCTAGATGAAGTCGTCCGAGAAACAGTTCGTCCTTGTGATCGAGTATTATGCCGCCAACGTTATCGACTATCAGTTGTAGAGTTAGACACCACGACGGGTCCACTGATGGTTAAAACAGGAGTTGGCGGAGTAATGGGAGACCCTTTTAACGTTCACGGTTTCTCAGGAGCCTTTGTTGATCCAGTTAATCAATGGGCAGCAGGTATGTTAGAGCGTATACCCACGACCTCGATATTGTTAGGGGAATGGTGCGGTGAACCAGCGGACATGTCATACCAGAAATACGCCGATGACTTGTTAAGAACGATCCCACTGGCCACGGGCACTAGCATGCGTGAGGTATATCAGTCATTACGTACATCAGACGAGCTACTAGATACCGCACTCGCCACGGCAGGTTACACGCAGAACAAGAGCAAGCAGGTCACGTTATTCTACATCGAAGGACAGCGCGCCACCGATTGCAAGAAGCACATCAGAGAGCACGGTATAGCTAGGCAGCAGATGGAGGGAACAGTTACCGATGTGGCAAGATATCTGGGACCAGTATTAACACCCACACAGCAGTCTTCCCCAGAGGTCGAACGACGTCTCTCGGCAGCGACCTCATCGTACTACAGCATGGGTGGTTTCTGGAACCTTCCTCTTCCTCAGGCCTGGCGTCGTACGATCTTCCAAGGGTTAGTCCAGGGTTCTCTGTTAACGGGCATGGAACCTTTCCTAGTAAGTACTAAACAAATGGAAGCTATGGATAGACACCTAGCAAGATTGGGAAGAATGGCAATGAGGGGGAGGGCTTGCACGACGAGGGAGGACGGGTCCAAGCGCACGCTCAGCACGCACGAGGTCCTGGCATACTGGGGGGTTGTCACCACCAAACGAGAGTTGTTAGCACGGCGTCTTGCATGGTACCAGGATTGGGCAGTGAATCAGGAGTCTCACGTGCAGGTGTTGTCCGCACTCTTCGGCGCTTTCCCCTTCGAGGCGATGGATGCGATGCCGTGTAGCGCCACGGGATTGACACAATACGCTTCCCCTTGGACCCAGAGAGTCGGGACGGACATCCTTGAGTCGGTACGTTTTTGCTATGATGAGGAGGAGCTGCTCACTAGGATTGGAGAATGCCCTTGGTTACTGATCGAAGATGATGATTGCCGTCGAGATTTCGCCCGAATCGATTTCCGCAGAGTCCGAGCCGCTGAACGCACGTATGCCATCCCACCCCCCAACTTCGAGCAGAGGGAGACGGAGGAGGAAGGAGGCACCAACGATCAGATGGAGGAGGAGGAGTACCCCTACAAGTGCACAACCTTCGTCAGGGACGGGGAGGGGCCAGAGGAGGAGTGTGGAGCACGTTTCAGGACGCAGAAGGGGCTTATGGAGCACCTACGTCACCGTCATCACATCCGCAACCTCCCACACGCTCTCACCAAAACGAATCAATGCCCAGTATGTGTTCGTGTCTTTCGTTCTCAAACTACTGCTGCTAGACATCTACAGGCATCAATACTGAGAGGATACTGCGGACGTTGGGAGCCACGATCTCTGGTAGAGTTCAAACCGCCCACAGACTTCAGCTGCAACATGTGCTCGTTCGTGGGTGGGGACTGGGAGGCCCTCCGTAGCCATCAACTGGCCCATCTTCCATATCGTGTGCTTCCTTTCCCGCATCGTGTTCCCCACGAGCACCTTCTTTCCAGACATGCCAGAGGTCGGAACAGCAGCAGGATCGGGCTCCGCGGACGTGGAGATGCCCAGCTGGATGAAGAGGACGACGACGGCCCCAGAATCGGAGGCCAAACACGCGCGAGGAGGCTCCCGTATTCAGGGCGTCAAGAAGGACGGCGACAAGTGGGAGACGGAGCTGCTCGTGTTGATCGCGAAGCTGGTGCTGTCGGGGGCCCGCCAGCTCGCGTCCTTGGAAAACACGGTCTACGAGACGTACTTCGTGGAGGAGGGAGACGCCAACACAGTTGGCGCGGTGTGCAAGGCCGCAGGCGCGGCCTACGATCTAGAGTCGAAGACGCTCAAGGAGCGCGAGAAGGCCGGCGAGACCATCGACTACAAGGCACGCGGAGCCCCCTACGTGCAGGTGTACATCTCGATCCTCAAGAGGGTGCTCGACAAGACGGGCCCCACGGGCCCCAACAAGGACGACGAGTGCTACCAGAAGGTCAAGACCTACTGGGACGAGGTGGTGCTCAAGAGGTCCCCTCAGGCCATCGGGATGGACGTGCTGCACTTCAAGTACAAGAGGGCGAGCAAGGACTCGACCCAGGGGGTGCTGAGCCTGGCCATCTGCCTGCGGGAGCAGATCGTGGCGGACATGTGGGAGAAGGTACTCCACTTCCTCGTGCAGATAGACGGCCTGAAGAGGACGACGGGCCCCGCCCCACGGGGGCCACTCGAGCGAGAGGTGTCGAGGATCATAGGCGAAATCCACTCGTCCAAGGGCGGGGGCAAGGGCGCCAAGAAGTGAACTGGCTCCAGAGCAGCTCGCGACTTGCGGAGCTGGTTGCCAAAGGGCATGTACCAGTCGAAGTGGCGGCTTCAGTGCACTCTCCTACTCTGCAGTCCTACGCCTCCTCCTCGCTCCCCACCGTCCCTGTCGCCTTCATTCCCAGGCCAGCTGAACAGCAGAGTGCTAGAGGTCGCGTTATAAGGAGACCGCATGAAGAGGATAGTGAATTGCCAGGACCCGCTCCACAGGGAGCGAGAGGCACCGCGAGATGGCGGGCGTCCTGTCCGCCAGGCCGTGCTAAGGGGGGTGGGCGGGGCTCGAGTTCGGTCGACCGTCGTCGTGGGGGGGAGGGAGAGAATGGTGCGCGCTAGTCCCCGTGGTGGCAGCTGCCAGGGCTGCGCGCCCGTCTGGCAGCCCGCCGCCTTAGGGGCAGCGCGGACATCTGTCCGAGAGGCCAGGGGCCGTCTCGACTAATGTGGAACCACACAGTCGCAAAAGCGACGCCCAGAGGTCGCAGTAGGCTACACTTTGCTAACTGACAGACCTCCGCGGGTCATCTGATCTGATCTGATCTCCTCCTCCTCCTCCTCCTCCTCCTCATCATCATCATCATCATCATCATCATCATCATCATCATCAGCATCAGCATCAGCATCAGCATCAGCATCATCATCATCATCATCATCATCACCATCACCATCACCATCACCATCACCAGTAGCAGCATGCTCAGCATCAGCATCATCCTCATCCCCATCCTCATCCTCATCCTCATCCTCACCCTCACCCTCACCCTCACCATCACCATCACCATCACCATCACCATCACCATCATCATCTTCATCATCATCATCATCATCAGCGGCATCAGCATCGTCATCACCAGCAGCATCATCATCAGCATCCTCCTCCTCCTCCTGCTCATCATCATCATCATCAGCATCATCATCATCATCATCACCATCACCACCACCACCACCACCACCATCATCATCATCATCATCATCATCATCATCATCATCATCATCATCATCATCATCACCATCATCATCATCAACATTATCATCTTCCTCCTTCTCCTCTTCCTCTGCCGCGCCACTCTCCCACCCCTCTCCTTCCCTCCGCGCGGGCCGAATGGGATGGAGGGGGTCCAAGACAAAGGAGGAGAAAAGCATTTCTCCGCCGAGAGAGGCGGAGAAAGGATCGAGGAGGGATGAGGAGGGGGGATGAAGGATGTGGATGATGAGGAACGGCTATGCTGATAAGAAGGAGGAGGGAGAAGCACGGAGGAAGTCGAGAGGGGATGCTGGGTAAGAAGCCAGATGGCGAGTCTGGGTGCAACCTCGAACTGCGCTCGGAGCGCGAGCTTAGCAGCGCCTGTGACCTGGTTGGCGGATTCGTACACACGGTGTGGAATGGAGCGGCGCTGCCCCTCTGGATCAACGATGACTGCGGTAAATGCCCCCCCCGGAATAACTCTTATTACGCCCGAGCCAGGGACATAATAACATCCTTCAAGAACATGAGGCTCTCCGCTGGCCGAACTGAAAACATTCGAGGGTACCCTCCCCCAGGACGCGCAAGACCATCAAGCAAACTTGAATAACATTAGGGTACCCTCTCCGAACCGACCTCGATCTTATACGTCGGTCCGACCGTATTGCAGGAGACCGTTCGTTGTCTTCGTCGCTGGGCCGGGACAAAGGACGACGAGGAAATTGGACAAAGCGTAGGCGCCAGAGCGCGTCCTCACCTAACCTCCCCTCGGCGGCGTGCCCGGGGGGAAGTGAGAAGGGGCGGGCCTCCTCAGAAGGCTCGGAAGTCCCCTGGCCTTCTGAGAAGTTTTCTCAGCCTTCCACGAAGGCGCAGAAAACTTCTCAGAAGGCGCGAGGGCTTCTGAGAAGCCCCGCCGCCTTCTGAGAAGGCCTTCTCCTTCTCACTTCCCCCCGTCGCTCGCCGCCGATCCTCTCTCTCCTCGGCCTCACAAAGCAGCGGTAGCAGCAGCGACCGAGCCTCGAGGTGCATGGAGCACCGAGGAGGGCTCGCTGCGAACCCCGCGCGGGAAGCCGCACCGCAGTCCCCACATGCTGCTGCAGGGCGGGGACGACGAGGAACACGAGGAGGAGGAGGAGGAGGAGGAGGAGGAGGAGGAGGAGGAGGGAGGAGGAGGAGGAGGAGGAGAAGGAAGACGGCGTGACGGCGGCGGCGGCGGCGACGGTAATGGACGACGACGGCGGCGCCGACGACGATAATGGACGACGACGACGACGACGACGACGACGACGACGACGACGACGACGACGACGACGACGACGACGACGACGGTGAGGAGGACGAGGACGACGGCGACGAGGAGGAGGACGATGACGACAACGATGAGAGGTAGACCGACGACGACCGAGGTCCGCGCCTCGGCGGAGCTCTGCGCAGAGCCCCGCCGAAGAGCGAAAACCATCTCGGCGGCGGCGCGCGAGCTGGACCTGGGAAGCGGAGCGGCCTCGACGCAAATCTGCGTCCAGGCCGCTGGGCCGTCGGTGGGACGGAGATAATCTCATGATAAGACCAGTGAAAATTATGTTCAAGGATTTCCAACACACAGATCCAGCGGCCCTCGCTTCTGCAGCCCATGCAGGGCCATGAGGGGGCCGAGACATTGGGAACACTTGGAGATCTTGGAGCGTTTTGTTGGTAAAACAACAGGTACCAATACCCTTACTCCCTGGACCTCTCCCGGGGTGCGTTCTGACCAGGATTTCGATGCGATCCCAGCGGTGGCGACGAGGGCCTCCGAGAAGGCCCGAAAAGAGGAAACGAGGGAAGGGTAGAGGTATGGGTACCTCTTCCTCCTCTGACGCATCATTCTCCTGACCTCTTCTCCTCTGGGTCGCGGGGGGGGGGGACGCGCCGCAAGCGAGCGGGCACGCTCGGAGTGAGCTTCCCGGCCTGCTGCCCGACAGCCGCGAGCAGGGGGCCACATGCGAACCCTACCCCTACCCCCCCCCGATGTCTGAGGGGGTAGGGGTGGGGATCACCTCCCCTTAGAAATCGTGGGGGGCAGGGGTGGGGGTTCGCATGTGGCCTAGAGCGAGGGCTGCGGGGAGCGGGCGGGGCCCGCTCCACGCGAGCCCTCCCGACGAGCTCCTCGGCTCCCAGCGCAGGCGGCGCGGGGTGCGCTGGGAGCGAGCGGGCACGCTCGGAGGGGGCTCTCCCGGCCACCACGCTGGCCACGCGACGGCTGCCGGGAGCGAGCGGGCGCCTCTGAAGTGAGACTCCTGGCAGCCGCGCCGGCTGCCCACCGTGCGCCACGCGATGTGGGAGGTGCACTCGACCAGGAGAGTAAGGATGCGCGGTAAGGATGCAAGGGCCTTGGAACGCCATGTTGACGTTTTCCGTGCGAAGCGCAGCAGCATGCCGAAGGATGCCGAATACCGAAGGGGCAAGGAAGCGAGGGTAGCCTTGGAGAGTTGCCCCATCCTTACTATCATGGTTGACTGTACTGAGGCTAGCGTGCAGAGCCCTCTGTAGGCGTGCCTGGCCGGGGGGAAGACCGGCTGAATGCCGTAGCCTCTGCAGCCCGAGCCGCGGCGTGGCCTCGCAGATCTGCAGCGCCGTGCTCGGGGGGGGAAGGCGGGGGGACTGGGCGGAGGATAAACCCGACGAGGTGGTGCGCAACCAGGGAGAAGAGCGTGCAGCCCATGGAGGGCGAGAGGGCGGGAGGGAAGAGGACTTCGATCCCCTGTCCCTGCACCGATGCCCTGTCAGCCATCGTGGTCACCAGAAGGAACGCCACATAGGGACGAAGGGGCTTTTCTGGCCACGGCGAGCCTCGGCTTCGAGTGGGTTCCCCGACCTGGATCTAAGGAGCGCGCGAACACCGCGGCCGCTCCCGAGCCCGAAGCGGTCCTCACTTCAGCGCCTTGACTGCAACCGATCGACAAGATCACCGCAGAGCCCGGCTGCTATGCTGGAGCCCTGGGGGGCTTCAAGCTCACTCGAGAGCGCAGAGCCTGGCCATCATTGCGCCAGGCGCGCTCGGCGCAGGCAGCGCCACCACGGCGCGGGGGGCAGCTCAACGCTCCAGGGGCGCTCCCGCTCCCTCCTGCACGTGAGGCATCGTTCATTTCTAATCGTGCTCATTTCTAATTGTGCTCGTTTCTAAGTGTTCCTGGCCCCGTAGTGGCCAGGAAGAGGCCCAGGATAGAACAATTAGACGTAAAAGGATCTTGGCCCCCCTAAAATCAAACAACTTTCTAATACTTAGAAATGAACCATGTGTAAGTCTGAGAGCCTCGGGACGCTCTTCTCAGGAGACTGCTGCAACAGGACGAGTGGGGGAAGCAGATGGGGGGGACGAGAAGGAGGAGGAGGAGGAGGAGGAGGAGGAGGAGGAGGAGGAGGAGGATTGCCTCCCACCCACCCACCCCACGATCTTGCTCTGTGTCGTCGCGGAGGCGAGTGTGGAGCTCCTGCGCGGATCGAGATGGCTTTGCGCAGATTGGGGGCTGCGGCGAGACAGAGGAGGATAGCGCGCGCGCATGCCATCAGGAGGAGAAAGCAGGGAGAGGCCGAGAGGATAGACAACCAAACATCCAACGTCTTGAAAAACACATGGCGATCCGTTTGTCGTTTTCGACTTCCGGGGCCCTCACCTAGCAAAAACGACTCAGGATGAACAACCAGCCCATGGGAACGCATCGGGACTTCGGCAAATGGAAAAACGGAGCATCCGATGTTCGGGAAAGACGTGGAACGATCCAAGGACTTCGGTGGAGGGGAAGAACATGAAGAGGATGCGGCGTAGGCCACGGCAGTCTTTGCACAGATATGCAAAGGGAGAAAGCAATCCAAAAAGGAGGAGGATAATAAGAGTACCACTGCCAAGAATGCAATGGCGGCCTCGGCTACCGCAGTAGCCAGCTGTCGACGGGACTCCCGTTACTTGTCCGATCTCTCTCTCTCTCTCTCTCTCTTCCCCCACGATTTGTCTCATCTCTCTTTTATATCCCTCACAATCTCAGAGGCCACAAAGGCTCCACAAAACCGAGATCGTCTCGAACAACACAATTCCCTTGTCCTGGATTCCTGAAGGGGCCCGTCCCAAGCTTATTGAAAAGGGACTCCGCAACGCTAGGTCGACCTCGCCGGCTGAGCCGGGATAGCACAGGCAAGACTGAACAGCGCCACGGGAGGAAAGAGGATGATGATGCTGCTGATGATGATGCTGATGATGATGATGCTGCTGATACTGATGATGAGTATTATGATGATGGTGATTGTGATGATGAGGCGGAGAAGGAGGAGGACGAGGAGGAGGAGGAGGAGGAAGAAGGGATGGAATGAGACCAGTCGCGAAGCGAATCGATGACTCACAAACACAAGCCTGCCCCGAACGTGCCCACGCGAAGAACCAACCCGCGCACGAAGCACAGGCTGGTGCTGGAGCCCGAGGAACCGCGAGCTTCAATTTCGTGGATGGCATGAATACATGCCACTTCGATTCCTTGGGTAAATACTTCAAATTCCAGCACAGTCTGGTGCTGGAGCCCGAGGAACAACGAACTTCAATTCCTTGGATAGATACGTCAGCTTGATTTGCTTTTTACAGAAAAAACACTAAGCCGAGCCGAAGGTGGCTCGACGTGGCTCAATGCAATGCCAGAAGCTCCACTGCTTACAGGGCAACCTCAGCTTCCGCAAGGCAACCAGCGCATCTCCAAAATGAGACCGCCACCCTCGAAAACAACCTCGCTGTAACTTCGTTCTTCCGCGTCTGAATACTGACCTGCAGATCGCCCTGGTAATCACAACGATACACCTGCGACTTAGACAGATGGCCCAGCACCACCAATAAGCTGCAACGAAAGCATCCCAACGCCTAACGGTACGCACAAGCAACCGTGGCCACGAGCAGGACGGCCGCCCGAAACCACGGGACCTATGAACTCCAGCGAAAATTCACCAGCCCAACGGGCTAAAGGTGTGCTAAGATCTCCGGTGACAAGTCTTCAATATTCTAATTCGCGCGTGCGTGGCGGCCCCTGGGGGTCCCTGAGCGAAAAGAACCCCGGGCAAGTCCCGGCAAGTCCACCCCAGAGATGCCGCATCTCTTCGGCGCGGGCGGGGGGGCCTCTGGAACCGTCCAAGAGCGGCCCAATGAGTCGCCAAATCAGTGGCAGGCCCTACGGCCAGAAGCCAACAGTGTCCAAAGGCGGCCCGCGATGGCCTCACGATGGCCCTCGATGCCCCCAACACGCTCGTCGAGAGGCGTCCCAAGAAGCATAAATCATTGATTTCCCATGGGTTCCTGAAGGTTTTCAGCCTTTTCGCCTTTGCGGCTTTCCGTAGTGGCTCCCAAAATGGCTCCACGATGGCCCAAGACGGCTCCAAGAGGCGGCCGCACGGGCCGAAGAACGTCTCAAGACGGCCCCAAGAGGGGCGGGAGACGCCCCCAGATCGCCCCAAGCCGCCCAAGATGGCCTTAAAACGGCCCAATCGGCCGCCAAGACAGCCCAAGAGGCTTCCAAGAGGCCTCCCAAGAGGCCTTCACGAGACAAATATCAGTGATGTTCCTTCGGTTTTTGGTGGTTTTCAATATTCTCGCCATTTCAGCTTTCCGACGCTCCAAGATGGCCACAGAAGCCCCCAAGACCCCTCCAAGACGGCCCGAGAGGCCTCCAAGAGGGCCCCTAGACGATCCAAGACGGCCCAGAAGCGCCCAAGATCGCCCAAGAGGGCCTCAAAACGGTCCAAAGAGGGCCCAAGAGGGGACCACGAACCACCGGTTCGAGCTTTCTGCCTCAAGAGGCCCACAGGAGGCCCCAAAAGGCCACCAAGCCAGCCCAGGAGGCCTCCCGAAAGCCCCACGGGGCCCCCACAAGGCCCAAAAAGAGATTCCAAAAGGGCCCAAACAGCTCCCAACAGGCCCCCAAGGCCACGCACGCGCAGGCAATCGCATGCGATGGCACAATACGGGCCTCTGGAATTGTCCAGGAGCGGCCCAAAGAGTGGACAACTAGGTGACAGGCCCTACGGGCAGAAACCACCAGCGCCCCAAGCCGCCCAAGATAACCCCCCCACCCGCCCAAAAGGCTGCCAAGACTGCCGAGAGGCTTCCAAGAAGCCTCCCACGAGGTCCCCATGAGGCACACATCAACAATGTCCCATATGTTCTTCGAAGTCTTCTGTCATCTCGCCTTCTCAACGTACCGACGTTCCACGAAGGCCCACGAGGCCTCCAAGACCGCCCCAAGACGGCTCAAGAGGCTCCCAAGATGGCCCCACGCCGGCTCCAAGACGGCCCAAGAGGCGGCCACACGGGCCCAAGAACCCCCCGAATTGGCCCCAAGAGGAGCCGGACACGCCCCAAAATCGCCCCAGCCCGCCCAAGATGGCCTCAAGACGGCCCAGGAGACCGCCAAGACGGCCCAAGAGGCTTCATCTCCTCCTGCTGCTCCTCCTCCTCCTCCTCCTGCTTCTCCCCCCTCCTCCTCCTCTTCCTCCACATCCTCCTTCCTTCTCCTCCTCCGCCTCCTCCTCCTCCTCATTATCCTCCTTGTCCTCTCCTCCTCCTCCTCCTCCTCCTCCTCCTCCTCCTCCTCCTCCTTTTCCTCCTCCTCCTTTTCCTCCTCCTTTTCCTCTTCCTCCTCCTCCTCCTTTTCCTGCGATCGCATTCACAAGCCGCCACCCTCCAAAACAGAAAGTTTCAAGCTTGCGACAAGTATGTCCAATCTGCGAAAATGGCCCCACAGCGACCCTCCAGAATCATCAACCCCTCATCGACACAAACAAAGCACCTACCAGACCCGTGATCACCCACGATTGCCCCAGGCCAGCCCGCCTGAATCTGCGACGAATCCCCGACACCAACCCCACAGTCACTGCGACTCTCTCAGGAATACAAGCCCCACCCAACGTCTTCGCATTCACCCCCATAACTCGGGCACTCGACCGAGATGCGACAGTGAACGACCGCAGCAGCTAAGTCCCACCAACAAACTGATGCAATAGACGGGCGGGTGGGAAAATGCACAACGGAGCTCCAACCATAGACCCCGTACCTGCAACGCCGAAAATGATGCGCACGACGACCCGCAAACGGCAGCACGACCACCTCCTGCCGAAGTACGGAGCTGGCTCACGCAGTGGGCCCCTCCATCGGGCCGCTGCCGAGACGACTGCTGCCCGGCGTCCTCGTACACAAGACTGGTGCGAACATCCCCACCGTTGCCGCTTTAAGGTCGGCGTGCAGCTGAAGAGCACGTGGCGAAACTCAGCCATCCGGCCCCATGCAAAGCTCCACTGCTGCTACGTAAGAACTCCCCCATGATCAGCTTGACTCAGTAGTCCTTCGCGAACTCATGGAAGTCCGCGCACGTGCCAATGCGCCCCCCAAGAATCCGCAGGCTGACAGGCTCTCGCTCAGCAATCGGCGTAGCTGGAATCTCCTTCGAGCGCACGTTAGAGAGAACGCTGAGAGCGCATGCGTGAGCTAAGGGCACGTCCCATTCCGCCGTGGAGAGGATCGTCCAACCGTTGAGCGTCGCTGCTGCGCACAAGCTGACCAGCATTGTCCCTTCCAGCGAACTGACTTGATCGATCGGGCCGCAAGATGATGACTCGGCTCGTCAAGCCCATGGCTTCACGCCGCTTAGGGACGATACCCGCGCACCTGTCCCATAAATGCCACATGTGCTGGCGTGCCCCCCGTTCAAGGTCCGCACGGCGACTGATTGAAACATCCGTCGCGTGAGGAAGCTGCTCAACTAGGCGGCGAGCCACGGGGGGAAGTGAGAAGAGGCGTGCCTTCTCAGAAGGCTCGGAAGTCCCCCGGACTTCTGAGAAGTTTTCTAAGCCTTCCCCGAAGACAGAAACAACTTCTCAGAAGGCGCGAGGGCTTCTGAGAAGTCCCGCCGCCTTCTGAGAAGGCCTTCTCCTTCTCAATTCCCCCCCTTGCTCGCCGCCGACAAACAATACTTCGAACACCGCGCAATCGTTCACGAGCCTCTTCTCGACATTGTCGGGCACATGCCCCGTGCACTTCTGCAGAAGCGGCCCTAAATATTCCAACCACGACGCCTGTGGGCAGATGCATGAGGTGATAAAAACAATCGGAATCTGAACTCTGCTCGCGTCCTCGTACAGCTGAAACACATATCGGGCTTGCGTGCTCACTCTGCCTCAAACTGGGGCCTGCGTGCCAGTCGTGCGTGGCGGTCCAGGTCTATGTCCGAGGCCTCCCACGCACGCATAACATGAGCTGGACCTTCCACTTCAGCGCCAACCCCGAAGCGAACACCACAACCACTCATACTGCCACCGAAGAACTGATTGACACACTTCGCCCCTCTTCGTCGCCACGACACGCTGAAACCCACTTTCCAGCAGCCTCAGTTCCCCAAGAAGCCAAGTGCAGTGAGGGGCGTGACTAGCGAGTAGCCGAGCCGAAAGCCACGTACCGCTCAAGTCACATGTGCTGGAGTGGAGGAGGCGGATGAAGCGGAGGCGGATGAGGAGGAGGAGGAGGAGGAGGCGGAGAAGGAGGAGGAGGAGGAGGAGGAGGAGGAGGAGGAGAAGGAGATGGAGATGGAGGGAGGTCTGCGGAAGTAGCGGTGAGAGAGGCGGCCTCGCCGCCCCGCCGAGGAGGGTGGGGGGTAGGAGGCTCCTGCAGGGTGTGCACGGTCGGGTGCACCAGCGCGCCTCGCCCGCCGCGCCAGCCGCTCGCGGCGGGCAAGGGCTCGCTGTGCCGCCGCCGCCGAGGGATCGAGGCTCCGAGGCGTCTGGTGGGAGGAGGGTCCGCGTGAGCCTATCCCACTGCAACCTTGCCCCTGATTGGTGAACCTCGTCGTCCGGCTTCGGGGTCGTAGCTCGGGTCTGCAGCGGCCGTTTCGGCACGGTCCGGATAAACCCTGGACGCCTGACGGCGAGGCGCAGCTGCTGAAGCGCACCCCAAAGCAGAAAAACCTGCAGCAACCGACGAACTGACAAAAGCCGTCCCGGGCCTCCCTTGGAGTCCCGAAACGGTGCGGTGACAGACCGTGCGGTGACCTCGGAACCTCAAGAGACCTCACCGCACGGTCCGTCATCGCACGGTCTTGGGACCTCGGAGGCCCCAGTCGCCCGAGACCTCCTCGGAGAGGGACTCGAGTCCCAAAACCGTGCGGTGACCCCGAATCCCCACCGACTCACCACACGGTGTGGTCACCACCCCTTTCGAGGCCCCCGACTCCCCCCCCCCACCGTGACGATGCCCGTGAACTCACAAGGCTACCCAGGAAGCAGAAGCCGCCGCGGGCAGATCTCGGCCGCCAGACCACCCCCCCTCGGACGCCCGACATGGGCACGGAGAAAAATGAGCACGCTGCCCAACAACAAATGTTGTCCAACACCGAAGGCGGCCGCTGTTGAGCAGGCGGCCTTCTGTCTCGAATGGACAACGCCCCGCGACGACGCCGACAGCGAACCCGGTTCCAAATGGACAGGGCTTGCGGTCGGCCCTCAAGACGAAGCTAAGACGAGGGTCATTCGGGCGAGGATGAATCGAGAATCTCACAGATCCGGCGGTTCTGGAAGATGTCTCGGGCGCCGCGGCCTCCTCAGAGCGTTCTGGAACGCTCTGAGAGCGGCGTTCCGGAACGCTCTGGAACGGATTCGTCCTCGTCCTAGCCCCGTCTGAGTCCTCGTGCTTTCCGTACCAATGTCGATCGTACCGATCTCCGGGCGGGGCGCACCGCAGATGTACTCCCCGGCGTTTGCGGCGGAGGCGAGGCAGAGCGCCCAGGCGCCGAAGCCCACCGCCACGCCTGCGCCGCGTGCAGCGGCGCCATGGCACTCAAAACGACGACGACCAACGACGGCGGCGACGGCGGCGGCGGCGGCGACGTCCAAAGACGGCGACGACGACGGCGGCGGCGGCGGTGGCGGCGACAACCTGCGGCGGCGGCGACGGCGCCAGCGGCGCGGGGTCTCGCAGAAGCCCCCGTGGGGTCGCCGAGGGCCTCCGAGGCCCGGAGGGGGGCCACTGCCTCGCCGGGCCGCTGCGCCGAGCCGAGCCGGCGGTTGGGAACTTTCGCCAAAAACGCAACTCGCCATCGCTCGGACGTCCGTTCCCCGTGCGTGTTTCGGCTTCGTGCGTGTCCTTCTTCGCAACATGGTCCGAAAACCTCCTCGAATGGTCCTCGCCGAGGAAAAGATGCACACGTCCGAGCGATGCCAAGGCAAGAGGGACCCCAGCAAGGAGTGACGTTTGGTGCGCGGCTTTCGGTGGCCGCGAGGGGGTCGGATCCACGCTCGCTTTTGCCTAGCGAGTCGCCGCGGCGGCCCCTGCAACACGTCATGCCCTGCAAGCGGACAGCCTGTCGCTACGCATGAAGACCAGACCAGGCCTTGGATAGCGTGTCGCGCCAAGGCGTGGTGGGCCAGGAACCCGCCGCGCGACACGCCGAGCCAAAGTTCCTGACCGTACCCCGGACGAGGAAGAAAAGAACGACGACAAGCATCGCACGGCGGCGACGACGACAAGCGCTGACGCCCACCGACGAGAGCATTTTTTTTATTTGCGGCGATACAGAACGTTCTGGGAAGGAGGGGGGGAGGGCGGAGGGGGGGGGGGAAACATAACGTAACGCCCCCTCCCCGCCGCATGACGCGGGTGTGGCGCCACACTGTGGTGCCGGACTCACTGCGGCAGTGCCAGGGACGCGCGAGGGGGGGGGAGCGTTACATTATGGGGGGGGCGCACAGTCGGGCCGCTGAAATAAAGAACGCTAAATGACGAACGAAACCCCTTTTAGGCCCCCAAACCGCCTTCGTTCACGAGGAGGGCTAGAGGAACAGCCATAGAAGGACCTAAAGAACATCCAGCCCCTTCCGAACCCTCATCTCAGCGTCTTGACAGCAACGCGCGTCATCGCCCAGAGGTTAACAAAAAACACTCTCGCGACGACGAGGCCGCCCTCCGCGCGGTCGCAAAAAGCCGCCGATGGCCCACGCCGAGGGGGGAGGAGGGCACCCGCAATCCGCTTCACGCCGCCGCTCCGCAGCCGGACGAGCGCTGCCCGCACCTCTGGGGCAGGGGCGCGGGGATGCCGCTGCTGCTGCTGCTGCTCCTGCTGCTCCTCATGCTCCTCCTCCTCCTCCTCCTCCTCCTCCTCCTCCTCCTCCTCCTCCTCCTCCTCCTCCTCCTCCTCCTCCTCCTCCTACGCCTCCCCCCTCCGCCTCCGCCTCCACCTCCTCCTCCTCCGTCCTTCCCTCCCTCCCTCCTTCCCTCCCTCCTCCTGCTCTTGCTCCTCTTCCTCCTCATCCTCCTCCTCCTCAAGCGCAAGCGGCCCGAGATGCCTCCACAGCCATTTGACATTTTGGCTTCTGGATTGCCTCGCCGTCGCGTGCTTGCAACTACTGCAACTGGCGACTCTGGCATCATACTCCAGTCGCACAACATTGGGAAGGGCGTTTCGTAACACGTGCGAGACCGACTGCTTTTCCTCAGCAGCTGGTGCTGGCTGAACCTTGGTGCCGTCATGTCTTCCGAGGGCGGCATCCGTCCCAGGTGGAAGTCCTGGCGGGCTGTGCCCAGCAGAACCCTCCACACCTGGGCGTGCTTCAACTTTGGGGCTGCAGTGGGACATGTTGTATTCATGTGCTTGGGTTGTTTCCTTCCTGCACTCCGTGGGCGGCGTCGGGCCCCAGGTAGGTGGAGATCCCTGCGGGCTGTGCCCAGCCAAACCCTCGCTGCATGGACGGACTTTAGCTCTGGAGCTGCTGGAGTGCTCGGCAATGCATTAGTTTCGTTGGGTCGCTGCACTTCTGTGTTCGAACGTCTCTCTTTCACGCTTTCCTCTCGCTTGTAATTACTCGGTGTGGCACTGGTGGAGGTGCACCACGAACACTGGTTATTCCCCACATGTCTCGTGGGGTTCTGGTTTTCTTCCCTGCCGCGAAGCACCCGCGTCTCACACCTCCCCCCTCCCCTTCTCCTTCTCGCACAGCACAGCACAGCACGGCACGGCACGGCACGGCACGGCACAGCACAACTCACCGCACAGCAGCACAGCACAGCACAGCACAGCACAGCATACCACACAGGGCATTCCTTCGACGCCACAAGGGGGTGGGGGTGCGCAGAGGGTGGTCCCTCAGCGCGGCCTCTATCCGTGACACGCTCGCAGATCGTGGCAGGCGTGGCACTTTCTCGACACCACAGGGGGTGCGCAGAGGGTGGTCCCTCAGCGCTGCCTCTATCCGTGACACGCTCGCATATCGTGGCAGGAGTGGCATTTTCTCGAAGCCGCAGGGGGTGCGCAAAGGGTGGTCCCTCAGCGCGGCCTCTATCCGTGACACGCTCGAAGATCGTGGCAGGAGTGGCACTGTCTCGACACCACAGGGGGTGCGCAGAGGGTGGTCCCTCAGCGCGGCCTCTATCCGTGACACGCTCGCAGATCGTGGCAGGAGTGGCACTTTCTCGACACCACAGGGGGTGCGCAGAGGGTGGTCCCTCAGCGCGGCCTCTATCCGTGACACGCTCGCAGATCGTGGCAGGAGTGGCACTTTCTCGACACCACAGGGGGTGCGCAGAGGGTGGTCCCTCAGCGCGGCCTCTATCCGTGACACGCTCGCAGATCGTGGCAGGAGTGGCACTTTCTCGACACCACAGGGGGTGCGCAGAGGGTGGTCCCTCAGCGCGGCCTCTATCCGTGACACGCTCGCAGATCGTGGCAGGAGTGGCACTTTCTCGACACCACAGGGGGTGCGCAGAGGGTGGTCCCTCAGCGCGGCCTCTATCCGTGACACGCTCGCAGATCGTGGCAGGAGTGGCACTTTCTCGACACCACAGGGGGTGCGCAGAGGGTGGTCCCTCAGCGCGGCCTCTATCCGTGACACGCTCGCAGATCGTGGCAGGAGTGGCACTTTCTCGACACCACAGGGGGTGCGCAGAGGGTGGTCCCTCAGCGCGGCCTCTATCCGTGACACGCTCGCAGATCGTGGCAGGAGTGGCACTGTCTCGACACCACAAGGGGTGCGCAGAGGGTGGTGGTCCCTCAGCGCGGCCTCTATCCGTGACACGCTCGCAGATCGTGGCAGGAGTGGCACTTGCTCGACACCACAGGGGGTGCGCAGAGGGTGGTCCCTCAGCGCGGCCTCTATCCGTGACACGCTCGCAGATCTTGGCAGGAGTGGCACTTTCTCGACACCACAGGGGGTGCGCAGAGGGTGGTCCCTCAGCGCGGCCTCTATCCGTGACACGCTCGCAGATCGTGGCAGGAGTGGCACTTTCTCGACACCACAGGAGGTGCGCAGAGGGTGGTCCCTCAGCGCGGCCGCTATGCACGACGGTCGTCCAGGGCATAGCAGGCGTGGCACTTTCTCGACACCATAGAGGCTGCGCAGGGGGTGGTCCCTCACCGCGGCTGCTATGCACGACGGTCGTCCAGGGCATAGCAGGCGCGGCATTTTCTCGACACCATAGAGGCTGCGCAGGGGGTGGTCCCTCACCGCGGCCGCTGGCTGGCTCGAATATGTCCTCGACGGAGGATAAAAGGCTAGGAAGAGGGAGAAGGTTCAAGCAATATGGCGTTGGATGACACATAGGGGAACATTCGCGACGAGGGCTGAGAACGCAGAATTGCACATATATTATAAACTTAAGCAAACACTCAATATTTAAGTTAAGTATGTGGGGTTCCTCGGTAGCGTAATTGTGCAGGCGGCGGATTTCGAATTCCTTACGTGGCCTGACGCGGGCGGCTGTTGTGAAGCTACGTAACGCCCTGGGTGGGTGGATTGCGGCTCAGCAGGAAAGCTCGGTTCCCTCTTGCAGCCGCGGCCGCAGCGGCGACCGCGACCGCGGCCGCAGCTGGAAGAAGAAAGCCACGAATAACTCGCTGTACTTCCCGAGCGAACAACACACACACACACAGACATCCATAGGCGGTTCGGAGGGAAGGGGACTGGCTATGGGTATGGGCACGTGTTGTTGGACCCTGTGAGAGGCTCCCATTCGAGCGGGGCCCCCCCTCCGTCCCACCAATGGGTATGGCTGCGTGCTGTTCGTTCGTCAATAATTCCCCCCTCCCAGCAACAGTGAAGGGGCCCCAGGACACACAAATAAATACACACAACTCCCAAGATTCCCCATCTTTCCCGATATTTTATGGGTTTGCGCCGTCCCCCCCCCCTTCCCATATTTTCCCATATTTTTCTAGGAGTCGACGACTGATTGTGCCTGTGTGCTTTTTCCCCTCCCAGCCACAGCGCCCGCTCCTGTCAGCGGGCGGGGCCGGCGGCCGAGGCCTGCCGCAGCGCTCAGGGCGCCGCACGGGCGCGTGCGGCCCGACGCCCGCGGGCCACGGCGGGCCCCGGCGGCCCGCAGCGTCGGCCCGCGCCAGCCGGGGGTCGGCGCCCGCGGGCTCGCCCTCCTCGGCTGGAGGCTGGGCTGGCCATCGCTCGGACGTCGATTTCCTTGTGTTTTTTTCGGTTTCGTGCGTGTTTTTTTCGCCAATGGTTGAGGATGCTCCTCGAAGGTCTTCGCCGAGGGAAAAAAAATGCACACGTCCGAGCGATGCCAGGTGGGAGGTCCCTCGCAAGTCGCCGGAAGGCTGGAAGGCTCGCCCTCCTCGGCTGGAGGCTGGAAGGTCCCGCGCAAGTCGCCGGCAGGCTGGGAGGCTGGCCCTCCCCGCGGGCCCACCCGAATGTCACTCACGGCGCTCGAGGCGTTGGCGTCGGTCTGGTGGCGCCAGCCTGTCTCGGAGGCGGTCGCCGCCTCGGCTTGCACGGACGCCCTCGCCACGGGCGCCGAGGGTGAGCCTCTGTGGGGTGCTCGGAAGCTGCCGGCGACTGCGCTGGTGCTCTCCCTCGTTCGCGTCGGCTTGGGGGGTCGGCTTCGGCAACGAGGCGCTCGTCGACCAGTTTGGGCTCCCCTCTCCCGCTTCTGGCTCGCCGTCTTCAACCTCCGCGTGTGCGAGGCGTGCTGCGATGCCGTCGGGCGCCGACGAGCAGAGCAGCCAGCGCGACTTTGTGTACGAATGGTCGGGCCCAGTCTGCTTCAGACCAGGGCTGGATCTGCCGGCGAGCGGTGACTCGACGGGATGGCCTTCTCATCGCTGCCATTGCCTCAAGGTGCCAGCAGAGGCTTGCCAGTCACTGCGAGGACAGTGCCCGGCTATGCCTTCGCTGCGGCACCAGGTCTGGGACCATCCTTCACACGCGCTCAGACTGGCCAGCTCTCGAGGTGTAAATGCGCTGGCCTGAAGCGGGTAGAGCAACCAACGTGTCTCGCCTGAGAGCGCAGGCACAGGAGCTCTTCGCTCGGGGGTGGGATCCGAGATGCGGACTCTCCTGCTGTGACGGTCTTCCGCCATCGGCATTCGAGCTGACCTTGGCTAGGATGCACTCCGCTGGACGGGCGGTCGTCGGTACCGATGGCTGGGGCACGCTGCAGCGCGCCCGAAGGGGACAGGCCACCAGAGCCGGAACGCTTGCTCAGGCGGTCCTTGATGGGGAAGATGTCGCTGTGCTGCAACTCGCCTGCCATGTAACAGCATTCCCCGGTGCCACGCTGCACATGGACTGCGCGGGCACCGTGGAATGCGCCCAGGGCCATCTCTGGGCATCGAGGCCGGCCAGAGCCCGGGCTTACTGGAGACAGCAAATGCACGAGAAGCTCGAGGCTCTGATGGGCAACAACGTCCCCTCGCTCCGCACCGAGCGCGACGTCCTCCAGGAGGCACTCGATCGCCATGAATTGGTCGGGAACCGCGTGGCCGACGAGCACGCTCGCCGTGGTGCAGATTATGTGGCAGGTTCTCGTGGCAGAGGTTGGACGCCGCAGAAGGGCTTCCAGGGCTCCAGCCACGTGACCCTGGACTGGATTAGCACGTGGACCTGGACCCCCCCGCCCCACCACCGCTCCCCCCCCCTCCCCCGCTCCTTCTGGTGAGGGAGGTGGGGGGACGGGAAGCGGCAAGCGGCATCGGCCACTGGGGCTTACCAGGGCGATGGGGCAAGGCACTGGCCGCGACATCGTCCTCGGCTCAACTGGCTGCTGTTGGGGTGCCGTCCTCCTCACTCCGCGGATGCGCACGCGCGCAGCCTCAGCCTGGCGGACGTGATGCCCTCCGCGCGCGCTCGCCCGCCAGCAGTTTCATGCAAGGCAGCGGCTCAGCTGGGGACGACGTGTTGGGCAACAGCGGCGCGTTCGGCTCAGGCCAGGGATGCCGCCGAGCGGCGGCTCCGACACCGACCGGGCCGGGTGCCAACGTCGCCGTGGCCAGACCTCGCCCCGTGGCCGGCCAGATCCCACGCCGCTCTGGAGGCCGAGGTTCAGGGGGCCCTGGGACACACAAACAAATACACACAAATCACAGGATCCCCAATGTTTTGAATTGCTTTTTGGAGTTTCGTCTTCCCCCCCACCTCCCATCTTTCCCCATGTTTTCTGGGGAATCGACTGTTCATTGTGTCTGTGTGTGTTTTTGCCCCCTCCTGAGAGGTGGTCTCTCACATCCGTGGTCTGCCCACCAGGTCCATGGCGCTGCGCACGCCGTGCGGCGCTCTGGCCCACCTGGGCGGGACTCCCGGGCCGGCTTGCTTTCGGGTCCGCTCTGCGGGCGCGACCGCCGATTGGCTTGGAAGTCGTGGGATCTTGTCAGGAATGCGCTCCATCCGAACGCGTTCTACATATAGATAAATGAATAAACAAATACACAAACAACTCATTACATACATGAATAAATTATCCCAGTGCGACCCTACCTAGGAGTTGGAGCATTTAGGAAAGCAACATCTACATCTACACCGACAGCTACATTTACATCTACACATGCATCTACATCTACATCTACATCAACATCATCAGCGCTATGCTAGGCTATGATATGATATGCGATGCTACGCTATACAATGCTATGCTATGCTATGCTGTGCTGTGCTGTGCTATGCTATATTATGCTGCGCTGTGCTATTATGTACTATGCTATGCTATGCTGCGCGGTGCTATGCTAAGCAATGCTATGATATGATATGCAATGCTATGCTATGCTGCGCTATGCTATGCTATGATATGCTATATGCTGCGCTATACTATGCTATGCTACGCTATGCTTGGCTATGCTATGCTTTGCTATGCTGTGCTAATGCTGCGCTAATGCTGCGCTGCGCTATGCTGCGCTGCGCTGCGCTAAGCTAAGCTAAGCTAGGCTAGGCAAAACGAATCTAAGCTAAGCTAAGATGAGATAAACTAAGCTAAGTCAAGCTAGGCAAAACTAAGCTAAGCTAAGCTAAACTGGGATGAGATAAGCTAAGCTAAGCTAAGCTAAGCTAAGCTGGGTGAACCCAGGGGGCGCAACTGGGGGAACCGCGGGGCGGATACTGGGGGAACCGCCCGGGGCGGGTTCCACTGCCCGGCCCCTTTAAGCCCAGAGGGTAAGAACCCTTCTAGGCAGAGCCTAGGTAGGGAATGATGGCGAGAC
>CAUYUJ010014492.1:43413-90913 GCA_963575745.1 Prorocentrum cordatum
ACATACATATATTTATACATGCATACATCCCCCCCGGCCCTGATTTCTGGGCCAGTATCTGGCATTCGTCTGTTCGAGGCTATTGTCCAGCATCGATACTTGGCAACTGCACAAGACCGACAGGGCCGCGACACCAGGGATAATCACAGCGACCCCCTGCGCACAGCAAAAGCATCTTTGCAAGCTCGGGGGCGGGAGGGCAGGGTTGAGCCCCAAAACCCACGGGAAGCGATTGCATCGACGGCCTGGGCACCGAGACCAATGAGGAAAGACATGTACACATGAGATATCCGCACACGGCTTTGATTTCCAGGCAAGCGTCCGACATTCGTCTGTTCGAGATTGTTGTCCAGACTCGGTACGTGGCACCTGCGCACGACCGAAAGGGCCGCGAGACCAGAGACAATCACAGCGACCCCAGAGCATCTTCTCCAAAGTTTCTCCTGGCCATCTGGCCGTCACTCGCATCAAGGCACGGTGCGTGGATGACATTCTGGCTTCGCGACACGCTCTAGCGAGCACACGAGACAGCAAGGGCGGATCGGGCTCAGCAGCTTTCACCCAAAAGGCGCCTTGCGTGGCAAGCCAGGAAACGAACAGGAGCCCCAGCCAGCACACTTGCACTTAGTCAACGCATCAAGGTTGACGTGTACATATATCACGCGAGTCCGCTTTCTCCAGGCAGCGCCGCAAGCGCAAACATCAACATCTCATATATTGACTCCTGCCTGCTGCCTGAGAAGGTGCTGGGCTCAGCGAGTCTGCCACGCCCACGACGTCGATGGGTTCTCGATGGCAGCAGAAATCCCTCGCCGGGCACAATCCAGGAAACAACTGAAATAGAACTGCGCGGAGAGGCCCCCTGCCATGACATTGACAGCGACGGTCGACAAAATACCGGGCAGCCCGAGAAGATGAGAGGCATCGCGGAGCGCAGGAGGCCCACGCCCCGCGCTCTAGACCAAGAGCTGCACGGCAACACGAGCCAGACTCCCTGCAACGGCCCGCCTCGGAGCCATCCGCGCGCCGCCTGCTGAGCACGCTGTCGGCTGAAATCTCCCAAGGCGGGCTCGCGGCGCACGTCGAGCCCGAAGACGCGGGGGGGGCCGCGCGAGGCGAGAGCACGCCGCAGGGCCCGCGACCAGTTGCCTGACCCACTGAAGATCCCAAGGTGCACCTTCGAATCGGCAGCGTGAGCCCAGGCGCCCAGGTTCTGCGCGGGGCGCTGCCGATAGTCACGGCGCAGCCGAGGGCCTGGGCCTGCCGGTCAGGATGAGGGCGCTGAAGTTGTTCCTCGCCCTCCTCTGGCATATCTTTTGAGGCCCCGGTCGGCCCCCCAGCGGCCTCGCTTCTTGATGTCCCCGAACTCGCGGGCGTCCGTCAACATCTCGTGGCTGCCCCCCCGGAGCGCAACTGGTAGAGCACGGGGGGTCCAGGGCCCTCCAGCCCGAGGGCGGCGCCCGCCTGCTGGGAGGTCCGGGCCCAGCTCCTCCCGCCCAGAGCGAACAGCGAGCTCGGCGCCCCACCCCTCGACGAGGCGGTCCAACATCTGGGTCGCCCACTTGAGCTCCTGGTTGTCCAGCAGCAGGATGATGTCGCAACCCCTGGCCTTCGACCAGGCCTCGAGCTCGGCGGGGAACGGCAGGGCGGGGCACTTGCTCAGGCGGCGCGGCCCGCGCTTCACCGGCCGCGCGACCCCGCCCGCAGCAGCGGCGTCTCCGACGGCCGCAGATAGAGGACAAACGTCCACAATGTAGCCAGGGCGGCCGCCGCGAAGCCGTTCGTTGCCATCCGGGTCGCCATCCACGCCGTCGCCGGCAATGGCAGGGGCAGCCGCGCCCGGGGAGGCGCAATGACCTTTCGGCCCTTCAGCGCCCGCTGCGCCCGCGGCAGGTTGCCCAGCTCGGGCGCCAGGTCCAGCCTGAAATGGGCCACCGCCGCCGCCAGCTTCGACCCGCCCGGCGAGTCGTGTCCGTCGAAGAACGGCCGCGCGGTCCTGCGGCTCTGCCGCCGCCGGCTGGGACCTGGCCAAGCTCGACGGCGAAGGCGGCCCTGCCGAGGTCCCAGCGCGCTTCGTCCTCGAGGCCGGGCGGGGGACCGAGGGCCACTGGCCCCTCGCCGGGGGGCCCCCCCGCCGGGCCAGCGGCCGCGCCCGGCGCCGCCAGCGTCTGAGCAGCTTGCCCCTGCTGCCGTCGAAGCATAACCCGCGACGGGCAGGTTCCTGGAGGCGCGGTCTGCGGAGTTCCGCTGGCTGGGGACCCAGCGCCAGATGAAGGCGGCGCCACTGGCCAGCGAAAAGGCCGCCAGCTGTCGGCGCACTCGGCCCGCCTCCCGTCGCGACGGCGGCGGCCAGGATGGCCCCCAGACAATCTCCCAAGCACAAATGGCGTCGGTTGAAGAAGGATACACGTCGAAGGACGAGGCGAACTGCGACGACCATCCCCCGACCCTCGAGGAAGACTTGGCGCTCGGAGCGACCCCAGTGGTGCGAAACGACGGGTTGCCAGCCCTCTGCCCAGACGTCGTGCGGGATTTTGGGGAACTCCCCCGCCTCCGCGCTGTCCCAGCACGCCTCCTCCACCTCGAGCTTCGTTTCGGCGGTAATGTCCAGGTCCGGGCCCGCCTCCTCCACCTTCTGAAGCTTCCTGGGGGCGTAGCACAGGCCAGGGTCCGACTCCGAGATAAAAGGGGACGGCGGACTTCGCGCACTTCCGAGCGCGTGCTCGATGTGATACCTCAGCCTCCTGATCTGCATTGAATCTCCACCTCCCGTTGTATCTAGACAGGCTGAGAGCGACTTCTGGCGACGACATTTCCTGGGTGACCCCGCCTTCCCACCAGGGCGAGTCGGTCATCGTGAGCCTGCCATCGAACGCGGCACCGGCGTCGCGAAAACAAAATACAGCCAGGCACGCACGCCAGCGCAACTCGCGCAGGCAGGAGGGCCAGAGCCGAGCCCCGCGGCGGATCAGCGCGCGGTGGATCAGCGCCCGCGGCGCGAAGTGCGAGACGACCCAGGCGATCGTCTTGCCTGAAGCGAAGCCCCTCCGAAAAAAGCGAGCCTCAGCATCCACCTCGTCGCTGGGTTCTCGTCGAAGTTCCAGCCCAGCGCCGCGGCCCCGAAACTGCATTCAACTCCGTGGGTCGGAAGACCCGCCGCGCGGAGCTGGGCGTCCACGACCGCGGCGGCCGCGCGGGCCACCTCGGGGCTGGTCGACAGGCTGAGCGCGTTGGCCGCATGCTCGGCGTGGACCGCATCGTCTGTCAACTGGGGCGCAGGGCGCCGATCCGCTACGCGGTTGGCAATGGCGAGGCTGGGCACCTGCAGGGCCGTCGCCACCGGCATTGTCTGGCAGATCCACAGGCTGAACGAGCAGCCCATGGGCGGGCACCTGAAGCACAGACCACGTCCGCCCCGCCGAGCCGTCGGCCGTCCGCGGTGCAGTCGAGCCCCTGCTGGCCCGCCGGGGTCCCGGGCAGCGCGAAGCGCCGCCGGAACGCAGGCGTCGGCCAGACCCACCTCGGCGACCGCATGGGCATCCCGCCGTCGACGTGGGGCCCGGCGAAGCTCACCCCAGACGCGAGGGCCACCTTGTCGGGGACCTTGAAATGTACGGGGGCGGGCCAGGATGAGCCGCAGCTTCCCAGACTTCTCAAAATCGAAGAACACGCCCGCGACGCAGGCTTTGTCAGCGTAGAAGCCGATGAGGCCCCGACGCTCGAGGATCCGTAAGAGCTGGACATGCGCCTCGGGGCACCCGAGCGCCGGGCCAGCGCGAAGCTTCCGAGGGCCCTCGATCCGAGCCCGACTCTCCGACAACATCATGTCGTGAAGCCGCCCGACTATCTTGCGGCCAGCACCCGCGCCCAGCGAGTCAAGCGGCACGGGCTTGAAACCTTCAGCAGGGATCAAGGCTGTTGATAGGAGCGACCGTGGCATTCTCGCCGGTATCGCCGCCGATAGCTCGGAGCTCCTCGAGGGCTCCTGGGCCAGTCAATCCCTCCGGGGGCTTACCGATGCAACGAACAGCTTGGCGAATGTTGGCGAGGGCCTGCTGCTGGCCCGCAGAGATGGACTGAGGGTGGCGGCCGTCGGGCTGGCGCGGCTGGCCGACGCGCAACTCGTCGAGAGCGCGCGCGACCTCCTTCACCGTGCACTCGGCTTGACCGCGCCGACGGACACGACGAACCACAGAGTGTGCGCACTTGACACCATGTGCCACTGAAAACACCTGATGCTCTTGATCAGGAAAAGGAAATGGAAAAGGGTCACGCTGCCCGCCAACTGCATTGCCCTCGAAAGGCTTCTCACCAGCGAATGGCGTGCCACCGCCGCTGGGCCCCCCTTCCGAACGCGTGCGAACCGCGGGGGGGGGGGGGGGGGGGGGCGGTCCGCGTGGCGCGCCCACCGTCATGTCCGCAGGGCCCGCTGCTCCTCGCGGGCCTTGTGTACTTGCTTCAGCGCCAAAACGCCCCTCTCCATCTCTCTCGCCACATGCTCGAGGATCAGCGGGCCGATCATGCTCTCTCCGTGGTCTCGGCTGCGACCTGGGAAGACAGCACTCTCGTCGATGAGCCCGAAGCACAGCAGGCTGTGGAGGCCCCCGCCGCGGCCTCGACCGCGGTTTCCTCGCTTCTTCTTGTCGTCTCCCTCGCCGCCGCCGTCGCCAGCACAGCCAGAGCTGTGGTGGGGGTCGCGGTCCATCACGTAGACGTACTCATACATCTGGCACTTGCGAAGAATCTGCTCGGCACCAGCTATATTGGGCAACTCGAAAGCACCCCAGCAGGCCATCGCGTAGATGGCCCGCATGCCAGACTTGTAGACGTTTACACCGTAGTCGTCCGCCGACAGGCCCAGGGTCGACTTCCAGAACCGAACTTGATCTAGCGGGCCGCCCTGGCGCCGGTCGGTGTACTTGCAGTACCACAGACATGTTCTCGGCCCTGGGATATGACAATCGACGAACGCCTCCAAAGCTCGCCACCGCGTCGCGCCACTACCGAGCAAACGACCTCCAGGCACACCGGGGTTCGCCAAGATGCCCATCAGCCGAACATCCGAGGCGGCCTCACGACCTGCATACTCCTGAACCGATCCTGAGATCGACCGGACCGCCACCCTCGAGCCGTCGGCCAGAGGCAGGAGGCCCACCGACCCTTTCAGTTCCGAGCCCGCGGTGGGGTCACCACCGTCCCGCGGCGCCCAGCTGTCGTGGACTCGATGAGCACCCGCACGGCGGCGGGTCCCGCGGCGGCGGCACCAGCCAGGCCAGCGGCCCCAGCGCCAGTTCCCGCGGGGACCAGGGCGGCGGCCAGCGGCACTGCGGCAGGCCCCGCGGCGACCACCGGCCCAGCGCCTGGAACCGCATCGGGGCCTCTGGGCTGAAGGTCAGCGGGATCAGAAACGGTCCAGCAGGGGCAGGCAGGCGGAGCCGCCGATGGTCTGCAGCCAGGGCGGTCGTGTAGTAGTCCAACGCCGTCTTATCGATCACCAGCATCTCCGCGGCCGTCAGGTCTCGCCGGGAACGATATGAGTTGGCCGCCTGGATACAAACTGGGTACGTAGCACGCTCACTGGCAGAGCGCACGGCGATGATGTCACTGCCAGCACACCTGTAATCCTCCTCGTAGATGTCGGTGTCCACCGTGCAGATCAGGAACTCGAGGGCGGATTCAGGCTCAATCGGAGCCCTCGCCCGTCGCCTCAAGATCAGGCGCTCGCGCCATAATCGCTCTCCGTCGTGATGAACCCAGGCCCACTGTCGTACCTCCGGCGGAGCCACCTCCGCTGATGCCAGTCGCGCTAAGGCCACCATGGCGACGGCGACAGGCTAGGCAGACACTGCCCCACGAGCCGTAGACGTACCACACCACCAGGCCGCCCAGGAGGATCTCGTTCAACAGCACCACCAACCAAAACGAGGTCACAGCCGCCTCGCCTTCTGCCTCTGATGCCACTGGACCAGGGCTAGCAGGAGCAGGCGATCCTTCCGGGCACGCCGGACAGCCAGGACACGGAAGGCACGCCGCGCAGCTCGGCGTCGGCGGGCACGGAGGAATGATTATGGACGCGCACCTCTGGAGATTGCCGCCCCAAAGGTCGGCGAGAGCTCCTTGCCAAGCGTACTGGGCAGCAGGGAGGAGGTATTCCATTCGCGCCGCCTTGTTGCGAATTCTTGAGCCCGAAAACCCACGGGAAGCGATTACATCGACGGCCTGGACACCGAGACCAGTGAGGAAAGACATGTACACATTAGATTTACATGCATAAGCGTATACATACATGCGTACGTACGTACATACATACATACCTGCGTACATCCATACACACATGCATACGTACAATCACACACGCCAACATACGTATATACCAACATACATACATGCGTCCATACGTACATACATACATCATGTTTGCACGCATGTGTCCATACGCAGATACACATATACATACATATATGCTTACGTTCGTACACACATGGATACATACAACACATATGTATGCATCTGGACATACATACATACATCCGCATAACCACACACATACATACATACATACATACATACATACATACATACATACATACATGCATGCATGCATACATACATTCATACATACATACATACGCACAAACACACACATAAACACACACACATACGTACATACATACACACATAGCTGCATAAGTGTGTGCATGCATACATACATACATACGATACACACACAAACGTACGTACGCGCAGACGTACATACACACATGCATGCATGTGTACACATATGTATACATACACGGAGATCTACAAGCATAAATGACTGCATACATACATACATACATACATACATACATACATACACACACATACATACATACATACATACATACATACATACATACATACATACATACATACATACATACATACATACATACATACATACATACACACACACACATACATACATCCATCCATCCATACATACATACATACATGCATGCATGCATGCATGCATGCATGCATGCATACATACATACATACATACATACATACATACATACATACATACATACATGCATCGCCGCCGCCGCCGCCGCCGTCGTCGTCGGCAGATGTCGACAGAGAAGGCGATCAATCATGTTCCCAGTCAACTTCCCAGACACCTCTCCGGCAGCGTGATGGTACTTCGGAGCCTCTGGAGACTCTCGGGCTCATGATGAACCATGTCCCCGGACGGCCTTCTGAGGACATGATTTGTTGGGGTGTGTTGGGGGTCCTCTTGGGCGTTCCCTGGAAGCCCCTTGGGGGCCTCTTGGAGCTTCCTTGGGGCCTCTTCGGGGCCTCATGGGGCTTCTCGGGAGCCTGGGGCGTCTAGGGCCAGAGACTTCAAAATATCGGTTCGCGGTCCCCCTCTGGGCCCTCTCTTGGAGCGCTCTTGGGGCACACTTGGGTTGTCCGGGGAGCCTCCTGGGCCGTCTTGGGGCTCTCTTCGGGCCTCGTGGGCAGTCTTGGAGTGATCTGAAGGGCCTCCGAGGCCGTGAGGGAGCGTCGGGAAGCGGGAGAAGCGAAAACGCCAAAATCCTTCAGAAACCTTCGGAAATGTATGAGTGTTGCTTCCGAGGGCCCTCTTGGGCAGCCTCTTGAGGCCGTCCTGAAACATTTTTAAATCCTCGTCGGCCGTCTTGAGGGCATCTTGGGGGTTTTCGGGGCCTCTTGGGACTGTCTTGGGCCCTCTTGCGGCCCGTTAGCCTGTCGTGGCCCGTTTCGGGGCGGGCCCGGGCCTTCTCGGGAGCTCTGGAACACGGCAGCATCTTGGGCGTCTTGGAGGCCTCTTGGGTCGTCTTGGAGCTCTTTTGGGGCCGTCTTGGGGGCCTCTTGGGTCGTTCTGGGGCCATCCTGGAAAACTCTTGGGCGATCTATGGGGGATCTTTGGGGGCTCTTAGGCCGTCTCGGGCCGTCGGAAGGCCGAAAAGAAAGAAATGCCAAAATCCTTTGAAACAATCCACAGACAATCAATGATGTTGGCCTCTTCGGGCCTTCCTGGAGGCCCTCTTGGACGCCTCCTGGGCCGTCTTGGGCCATCTTAGAGCTATCTTGGGCCGTCTTGGTGGGCTCCAGGCCCATCTGACGTCGACTTGGGGCCCTCTTGGGGTGCTCCAGGGCCGTCTTGGAGGCCATCTTGGGCGTCTTGGAGGCCTCTTGGGCCGTCTTGGAGCCCTTTGGGGGCCGTCTTGGGGGCCTCTCGGCTCGTTCTGGAGCCATCCTGGAGGCCTCTTGGACGATCTTGGGCGATCTTTAGGAGCTCTTGGGCCGTCTCGGGCCGTCGGAAGGCAAAACAAAGAAATGCCAAAATCCTTCAAAACCAAAGGAACATCAGTGATATCGGCCTCTTCGGGCCTTCCTGGAGGCCCTCTTGGAGACCTCCTGCAGGGCCGTCTTGGGTCATCTTGGAGCCATCTTGGCCTGTCTTGGTAGGCTCCTGGCCGGGCGGACGCCGTCGGAAGCTGTCTTGGCGGCCTCTCTGGGCCGACTTGGGGCCTTCTTGGGGTGCTCCGTCTTGGAGGCCGTCTTGGGCGTCTTGGAGGCCTCTCAGGCCGTCTTGGGGCCCTGTTGGGGCCGTCTTGGGGGCCATGGGCCGTTCTGAGGCCATCTGGGAGGTCTCTTGGGCGGTCTAGGAGCGATCTCTGGTGGCCGTTGGAAGGCAGAAAAGAAGCACATGCCCAAATCCTTCAAACAAACCAAAGACAATCAATGATGTTGGCCTCTTCGGGCCTTCCTGGAGGCCCTCTTGGACGCCTCCTGGGCCGTCTTATGTCATCTTAGTGCCATCTTGGGCCGTCTTGGTGGGCTCTGGGCCCATCTGACGTCGACTTTGGGCCTCTTGGGGTGCTCCAGGGCCGTCTTGGAGGCCATCTTGGGCGTCTTGGAGGCCTCCTGGGCCGTCTTGGAGCCCTTTTGGGGCCTCTTGGGTCGTTCTGGGGCCATCCTGGAAACCTCTTGGGCGATCTTGGGGCGATCTTTGGGGGCCGTCTCGGGCCGTCGGAAGGCCGAACAGAAGCACATGCCAAAATCCTGAAAATTACCCTGGCGACGTACCCAACCCCTGCGCAACACGGGGCATGCGTAGCTTGGGAGACGTTATACGGAGGTGATTACGTGGCATGGGCGCATATACTTCTGCAAGCGGCATTCGTGAGGCTCGCAGCCCCCCAGGGATTGCGATGTCCCGCTCAGATCTGCCTGGTGCCTCGCTCCGCTGGACCCACCAGCAGCCCTCGAAAGTGGCGGCGACATTTTCGCAGATCGCAGCCCCCAAGGACGGCGAGGTCCCGCTCAGGCCCGCGCGGTGCCTCATTCCGCAGGAACCACCAGCAGCCCTCGAAAATGGCGACATGTCGCGTATCGCAGCCCCCCCCCCCAAGGACGGCGAGGTCCCGCTCAGGTCCGCGCGGTGCCTCACTCTGCAGGACCCACCAGCAGCCCTCGAAAGCGGCGACGGTTTCGCAGATCGCAGCTCCCCAAGGACGGCGAGGTCCCGCTCAGGTCCGCGCGGTGCCTCACTCCGCAGGACCCACCAGCAGCCCTCGAAAGCGGCGACGGTTTCGCAGATCGCAGCTCCCCAAGGACGGCGAGGTCCCGCTCAGGTCCGCGCGGTGCCTCGCTCCGCAGGAACCACCAGCAGCCCTCGCAAAAGGCGACAACTTCGCAGATCGCAGCCCCCCAGGGACGGCGAGTCCCGCTCAAGTCCGCGCGGTGCCTCGCTCCGCAGGACCCACCAGCAGCCCTCGGAAGTGGCGACCGTTTCTCAGATCGCAGCCCCCCAGGGACGGCGAGGTCCCGCTCAGGTCCGCGCGGTGCCTCACCCCGCAGGACCCACCAGCAGCCCTCGAAAGTGGCGACATTTTCGCAGATCGCAGCCCCCCAAAGACGGCGAGGTCCCGCTCAGGTCCGCGCGGTGCCTCACCCCGCAGGACCCACCAGCAGCCCTCGAAAGTGGCGACAACTTCGCAGATCGCAGCCCCCCAGGGGCGGCGAGTTACCGCTCAGGTCCGCGCGGTGCCCCACCCCGCAGGACCCACCAGCAGCCCTCGAAAGTGGCGACAGATTCGCCGATCGCAGCCCCCCAGGGACGGTGAGTTCATGCGTCATGCTCAGGTCCGCGCGGTGCCTTACCCCGCAGGACCCACCAGCAGCCCTCGAAAGTGGCGACCGGTTCGCAGATCGCAGCCCCCCAGGGATGGCGAGGTCCCGCTCAGGTCCGCGCGGTGCCTCACCCCGCAGGACCCACCAGCAGGCCTCGAAAGCGGCGACAACTTCGCAGATCGCAGCCCCCCAGGGATGGCGAGGTCTAATTTGGGTCCGCGCGTGGCGTCACTGTGCTGGGTTCCCCAGCAGGCCTCGAAAGTGGCGACACTTTCGCAGATCGCAGCCCCCCAGGGATGGCGAGGTTTAATTTGGGTCCGCGCGTGGCGTCACTGTGCTGGGCCCCCCAGCAGGCCTCGAAAGTGGCGACAGGTTCGCAGATCGCAGCCCTCCAGGGATGGCGAGGTCTAAGTTGGATCCGCGGCGTGGCGTCACTGTGCTGGACCCCCCAGCAGGCCTCGAAAGTGGCGACCTCCAGGGATGGCGAGGTGGAATTGGATCCGCGCGTGGCCGTCACTGTGCTGGGCCCCCAGCAGGCCTCGAAAGTGGCGACACTTTCGCAGATCGCAGCCCCCCAGGGATGGCGAGGTCTAATTTGAATCCGCGCGTGGCGTCACTGTGCTGGGCCCCCCCAGCAGGCCCCGAAAGTGGCGACAGTTTCACAGATCGCAGCCCCCCAGGGATGGCGAGGTCTAATTTGGGTCCGCGCGTGGCGTCACTGTGCTGGGCCCCCCAGCAGGCCTCGAAAGTGGCGACAGTTTCACAGACCGCAGCCCCCCAGGGACGGCGAGGTCTAATTTGGGTCCGCGCGTGGCGTCACTGTGCTGGGCCCCCGAGCAGGCCTCGAAAGTGGCGACAGTTTCACAGATCGCAGCCCCCCAGGGATGGCGAGGTCTAATTTCAGTCCGCGCGTGGCGTCACTGTGCTGGGCCCCCCCAGCAGGCCTCGAAAGTGGCGACACTTTCGCAGATCGCAGCCCCCCCTCAGGGATGGCGAGGTTTAATTTGAGTCTGCCCGTGGCGTCACTGTGCTAGACCCCCGAGCAGGCCTCGAAAGTGGCGACAGTTTCACAGATCGCAGCCACCCAGGGATGGCGAGGTTTAATTTGAGTCTGCCCGTGGCGTCACTGTGCTGGGCCCCCGAGCAGGCCTCGGAAGTGGCGACAGTTTCACAGATCGCAGCCCCCCAGGGATGGCGAGGTCTAATTTGAGTCTGCCCATGGCGTCACAGTGCTGGACCCACCAGCAGGCCTCGGAAGTGGCGACAGTTTCACAGATCGCAGCCCCCCAGGGATGGCGAGGTCTAATTTGAGTCTGCCCGTGGCGTCACTGTGCTGGGCCCCCCAGCAGGCCTCGAAAGTGGCGACAGTTTCACTGATCGCAGCCCCCCGCAGTCAAGACAGGAGGAGGCAAGAGGGAGGCGGGAAGGGAAGAAGGGAGTGGAGACCACACTGCTCTATTCAAAACGAATACCCAACCAAGGAGGGTTGGGAAAAAAACTAAAGACAATCAATGATGTTGGCCTCTTCGGGCCTTCCTGGAGGCCAAGAGGACAAGAATCATCTGCACCGACTCCAGAGATCACCGGGCGCTCGCTGGAAGAGATGGCATCATTTAAAAAGCATCATTTGAAACAACAATCCTGTGCTACAAGCGCGGCGCCGAAACCCAACCCGGCTCAAGCTGCAGCAATGGAAGACTAACGGTTCCATGTCGGATCCGAGGGCCTGGGCAATCGATACCAGGGCCCCACTAAGGCAAGCTCGAGGGCGCCACGCTCCCGAGATGGCATGGCTTGGGCTGGACAATCAGCAAGCGGACATGGGCCTCGGACGGATCTGTCAAATTGTCTCTCCTGGAGAGCCGTGCAAGCTCCAGCCTCCGTCTTGATGGTCCGCCGCTGGGTCTGTGCCCGCGTTCTGCGGTGCTGTGGCCACGCCCAGCTCGACCTGCACGGTGGCCTGGCGCACATCCGCGGTCCGCTCAGCGGTGCCCGGCGGAGTGTTCGGCACTCCCCCTCAAGTCGATGGGGTGGGCGCTGAAGGAGTGGTTCCCCGTGCCCGAGCCGAGGAGCTGGAGAGGAGACTGCCCGCCGACGCTTGTCACGTCGACCCTCGCGCCGTTCTCGAGCAGCAGCCTGACCACCTCCGCGCTGCAGCCGAGGCGGACCGCGGCGCAGAGCGGCCACTCGAAGCGGCGATCCCAGAACGGCTCCTTGGCTGCCTCTGGGTCTGCCTCGATGGCGAGGCGCACTTGCTTCAGGCAGTTTCGCTCCAGGGCCAACAGCAAGGGCTCCGCGCGCTCCCCGATTGGCGGAGGCGGCGGCGTTGTAGGCACCCTGGAGCGCACACGCGGCGTACTGGGTGGAGTCGTGCAGACTGTCTGCGATGCCCTCGGGGTCCCAGGCGCGCATGTTCTGGACGGACCCTGAGCCAAGCACGCCGCCTCTGACACGCGCTTGGGGTTGTCCGTGGACTCGTCGTCGGAGTCGCAGGACGCTTTGATGGGGCCCACCAGTGAACCTGGCAACTGCGGGACGTCGGGCTGGTCAGTCGGGTAGTCCCGTCTCTGGAGGGAAGCCGACATGTGGCCGAAGTGCATCGCTACGAAAGTGGTCCTGTACAGGATTGATGCGCAAGCAACCTTGCCTTGAGCCAAAATGGCTACAAAGGAACGCAGCTTTGATATTGAATACATGCGCTGTCACGCCAGCTGGCGGAGAACTGCAAGAACCCCTCCTGTTCGCACTAGCTCGATGACTTTGCCTTCATTTTCTTTCGAGCCACCTCCAGCCGTCCTTCGGCATCCTTTGAGCCTCTTGGGCAGACGCATGCTGGAGATGCGGTCTTGGGCGTCTTTAGGAGCCGTTTTGGATCCCTCTTGGGGGCTTGCGTGGTAATTTTGGCAGTCTCTTGGGGCCGTGTTGGGGCCAGTTAGGAGGCCTCTGCGGCTGTCTTCGGGCCCTCTTAGGGCAGTGCCGAGGCCGTGTTGGGCCCATCTTGTGCCGTCTTGGAGCCGTCTTGAGCGGTCGGAAGCCAGGACGAGCGAAAACACGAAAAACCTTCAAACACCTCAAAGACAACAATATGATTGGCCTCATCAAGGCCGCTTTGTGGCGCGCCGGGTGCTCTCGTGGGGTGTCCTGGGAACTTCTTGAGCCGTGCTGAGGCGATCCTTAGCGCTCTTGGCGCCCTTTTGGGCCGTCTTCGGCTCATTTTGGTTCCTCTTAGGCGGTCTTGGGGGTATCCTAGTCTGCCTTGGAGGCCTCTTGAGCCGACTGGAGTCCTCTTGGAGGCCCCGGGGAGGGGGTATCAAAAAGGGGGCGAGATGGTAGCGAGGTGCGGGCCCCTGGGGGGCTTTTCGGGGGCTCTCGTCGTCGACGCATCTCGAAGCGACGCTTTTCCCAACCCTCCTGCGTTGGGTACTCGTTTTGAATAGAGCACTGCGGTCGCGTCTTCTTCCTCCTCCCGCCTCCTCCTCTCTTCCCTCCTCCTCTCTTCGGGCTGCGATATTTGAAACTGTCGCCACTTTCGAGGGCTGCTGGGGGGGCCAGCGGAGTGACGCCCCACGCAGACTCATATTACACCTCGCCACCCCTGGGGGGGCTGCGATCTGTGAAAATGTCGCTACTTTCGAGGGCTGCTGGGGTGGCCAGCGGAGTGACGCCCCACGCAGACTCAGATTAGACCTCGCCATCCCTGGGGTGTTGCGATCTGTGAAACTGTCGCCACTTTCGAGGGCTGCTGGGGGGGTCCAGCGGAGTGACGCTCTACGCAGACTCAGATTAGACCTCGCCATCCCTGGGGGGCTGCGATCTGTGAAACTGACGCCACTTTCGAGGGCTGCTGGGGTGTCCAGCGGAGTGACGCCCAACGCAGATTCAGATTAGACCTCGCCATCCCTTGGGGGGCTGCGATCTGTGAAACTGTCGCCACTTTCGAGGGCTGCTGGGGTGGCCAGCGGAGTGACGCCCCACGCAGACTCAGATTAGACCTCGCCATCCCTGGGGTGTTGCGATCTGTGAAACTGTCGCCACTTTCGAGGACTGCTGGGGTGGCCAGCGGAGTGACGCCCCACGCAGACTTAGATTAGACCTCGCCATCCCTGGGGGCTGCGATCTGCGAAACTGTCGCCACTTTCAAGGGCTGCTGGTGGGTCCTGCGGAGCGAGGCACCGCGCGGACCCGAAGGGGACCCCGCCGTCCCTGGGGGGGCTGCGATCTGCGAAACTGTCGCCACTTCCGAGGGCTGCTGGTGGGTCCTGCGGAGTGAGGCACCGCGCGGACCTGAGCGGGACCTCGCCGTCCCTGGGGGGCTGCGATCTGAGAAACTGTCGCCACTTTCGAGGGCTGCTGGTGGGTCCTGCGGAGTGAGGCACCGCGCGGACATGCGCGGGACCTCGCCGTCCCTGGGGGGCTGCGATCTGCGACGCTGTCGCCACTTTCGAGAGCTGCTGGTGGGTCCTGCGGAGTATGGCACCGCGCGGACCTGAGCGGGACCTCGCCGTCCCTGGGGGGGCTGCGATCTGCGACGCTGTCGGCACTTTCGAGGGCTGCTGGTGGGTCTTGCGGAGTGAGGCACCGCGCGGACCTGAACGGGACCTCGCCGTCCCTGGGGGGCTGCGATCTGCGACGCTGTCGGCACTTTCGAAAGCTGCTGGTGGGTCTTGCGGAGTGAAGCACCGCGCGGACCTGAGCGGGAACTCGCCGTCCCTGGGGGGCTGCGATCTGCGACGCTGTCGCCACTTTCGAGGGCTGCTGGTGGGTCCTGCGGAGTGAGGCACCGCGCGGACCTGCCTCGCCGTCCCTTGGGGCTGCGATCTGAGAAACGGTCGCCACTTTCGAGGGCTGCTGGTGGGTCCTGCGGAGTGAGGCACCGCGCGGATCTGAGCGGGACCTCGCCGTCCCTGGGGGGGCTGCGATCTGCGACGCTGTCGGCACTTTCGAGGGCTGCTGGTGGGTCTTGCGGAGTGGGGCACCGCGCGGATCTGAGCGGGACCTCGCCGTCCCTGGGGGGCTGCGATCTGGCAAACTGTCGGCACTTTCGAAGGCTGCTGGTGGGTCCTGCGGAGTGGGGCACCGCGCGGACCTGAGCGGGACCTCGCCGTCCCTGGGGGGCTGCGATCTGCGACGCTGTCGCCACTTTCGAGGGCTGCTGGTGGGTCCTGCGGAGTATGGCACCGCGCGGACCTGAGCGGGACCTCGCCGTCCCTGGGGGGCTGCGATCTGCGGCGCTGTCGCCACTTTCGAGGGCTGCTGGTGGGTCCAGCGGAGCGAGGCACCAGGCATATCTGAGCGGGACCTCGCCGTCCCTTGGGGGGCTGCGAGCCTCACGAATGCCGTTCGCAGAAGTATATGCGCCCATGTCACGTCATCACCTCCGTATAACGTCTCCCAAGCTACTCACGCCCCGCATTGCGCAGGGGTTGGGTACGTCGCGAGGGTAATTTTTCGAGGAGGTGCCCGACTAGGACGGGGAGGGAGATGAGGAGGCAGAAACATCAATAGCAATTGAAACAACAATTGGGCCGCCTTGAAGCCGTCTTTTCAGCGTCTCGGGAATCTCTTTGGGCCGTCTTGAGTCACACCACCGTCCGCACTTGGGATCCTTGGTGTTTGGAGCTCGTTACGTCGTGAAACACAAGAACTGGGCGAACATCTATGCAGTTAGCGTCTCCGGGCCATCTTGGGTGTTCTCTTGGAACCTTCTTGGCCCACTTCACGCCCTCTCGAGTCGTCCTGGGACCAATATGGGGGCGTTCTGGATGGCATTGGCTGTCTTGAGGCCTTGATGGGGCCCTCTTGGAGGGCTCTTGGGGCCCTCTTGGACCTCCCTTGAGGCCATTTGAAGCTTTCTGGGCCCTCCTGTGGCCGTCTTGGAGCGCCCGTGGGCCGTCTTGGGACGACTCTCTTAGGCCATCCTGGGGCCCTCTTTGGGAGACGCTTGGGCCGACTTGGGCCGATGCCTGGGGCTCCTCCTCCTCGTCCTCCCCATCATCATCATCATCATCATCATCATCATCATCATCATCATCATCATCATCATCATCATCATCATCATCATCATCATCATCATCATCATCAGCATCATCATCATCAGCATCATCATCAGCATCAGCATCATCATCATCATCATCATCATCATCATCATCATCATCATCATCAGCAGCATCAGCATCATCAGCATCATCAGCATCAGCATCATCAGTCATCGTGTCATCATCATCATCATCATCAGCATCAGCATCAGCATCAGCATCATCATCATCATCATCATCATCATCATCATCATCATCATCATCATCATCATCATCATCATCATCATCATCATCATCATCATCATCGTGTCTTGTGTCGTCAACGCTATCGGTGCTCGGTCGTCGAGATAGATACTACGTCGGGGCCGATGCTGGTGAAGACGGGAGTAGGTGGAGTGATGGGGGACCCCTTCAGTGTTCATGGCTTCTCGGGAGCGTTTATGGAACCAGTCAACAGTTGGGCACGGGGAGTGTTAGACAGCATTCCGACCACGTCCATGCTGCAGGGCGAGTGGTGTGGAGAAACAGTGGACATGTCCTTTCAGAAGTACGCAGACGATTTGTTACGTACGATTCCTTTGGCAGCGGGTACTAGTATGAGTGAGGTATATCAGATGTTGCGTACTTCCGACGACCTCTTGGACAGTTCCCTCGCCTCCTCAGGATATGCTCATAATAAACAGAAACAAGTCACGAATTTCTGTATTGCAAGGCAGGGCGCTGCGGAATGCAAGAAACACATCCGCGAACAGGGGGTGACAGGCAAGCGCATGGACGGCATAGTCACTGAGGCTGCTCGCTACCTCGGCCCTGTTCTCACGCCTACCCAGCAGTCGTCGCCTGAGGTGGAGAGGCGTCTCGCGGCGGCCACATCTGCATACTATAATATGGGGAGGTTTTGGAGCCTTCGTCTTCCACAGGCGTGGCGCAGCACTATCATCAGGGGCCTGGTCCAGGGTTCTGTCTTGTCGGGGATGGAGCCTTTCCTACTCAGTTCTAAACAGATGGAAACTATGGACAGGCATCTAGCAAGGTTGGGCAGGATGGCTATGAGGGGGAGGGCTTGCACTATGGGAGAGGATGGGTCTACACACACTCTGGACACGAGGGCTTTCCTAGCACACTGGGGGGTTGCTACTACACATCGCGAGCTCCTTGCGCGCAGTCTCTCCTGGTACCAAGACTGGGCGTCTCATCAAGAATCACATGTGCAAGTGCTGTCCGCCTTGTATGGGGCCTTCCCCTTCGAGGCAGCTGACGCGATGCCATGCAACGACACAGGGCTGACTCCGTACGCTTTCCCCTGGACGCAGAGAATTGGAACTGACCTACTTGTGGCAGCAGACTGTTGTCCAGACGAGGAGGAGCTTCTCACTAGGATGGGGGAGTGCCCGTGGTTACTGATTGAGGATGATGATTGTCGTAGGGAGTTTGCTCGTCTTGACTTTCGGCGCGTTCGGGCTGTTGAGCGTACATATGCTATATCACCCCCGTCTTTCGGACAGGAGGAGGCGGAGGTGAAGGAGGGCACTACGGATTTGACGGAGGAAGAGATCATGTACCCATTCCTATGTACAGCCGGAGTCGAAACTGCGCACGAGTTTTCGAAGGACAAGGAGTGCGAGGAGCGCTTCAGGACGGCAAAGGGTTTGATGGAGCACCTACGTCACCGCCATGGCATCCGAAATCTACCCCACGTTCTTACCAAGACGAACCAATGCCCAGTGTGTGTAAGAGTTGATCGGTCTCCAATAACAGCAACACGACACCTACTGCAATCTATACTCCGTGGATATTGCGGGACATGGGAGCCCAGCTCTATTGTTGAGCTCAAGATGCCTACGGACTTTAGCTGTAACTTGTGTACTTTCGTGGGTCGAGACTGGCCAGACCTTCGTAGCCATCAACAGGCTCATCTTCCATTTGCATGTGCAATTGTCTCAGGGAAGGAAGGCGGGTCGTCTTCAACATGGGGTTCTCGCATTAGCGACACGCGCATTCATCTTTAAACTTTGCAGTTGTTTCCACGATGGAGGGTGGGTGGTGTCAGAATGTGATTCTCGCCTCAGGGCTGCGCCCATTCGTTCTGAAAGTTCGCAACAGCTTCAAGGATGGAGGGGGCCGTCTTCAAAATGGAGCTCTCGCCTTGGCGGCGAGCATATTCGTTTTCACACTTTGCAGCAGATTCGAGGACAAAAGGCGGGTCCTTTTCGACCCTGGGCTCTCGCCTTCGACCGTGGGCAGTTGATTCAAAGTGGCGTTTTCGCTCGGGACTTCTGGTCAGTTGGAGACATGAAGCTTGCACAGATGCTCAAGCTGCAGAAATGAAGGGCGGTCCTGTGCGAACTTTGGCGTTCGCTTAAGACTTCTCTGAGCCCATAGACCCGAAGCTTAACAATATGGCGCAACCGCAAAATTGGAGGGCGGCTCTTTTTCAGAACGGGGCTGTCGCATGATACCTCCTCGACGCCCATGGCCAGAAGTGAAGGAGCATGCAAGAGCATACGTCTGCACGTCTGCACGTTCCTGGAATCACCTATCACTTTCACTTGAAGCGTGCATGGCAGTTCGCTCCTGCTCACACCGGGGCTCTCGTCTGAATGACAGGCCGACGGGGCGCTGGCCTGTCAAAGGAGTACCTCCTGAAGTGGGATGAACAACGAATGCGGACCTATGAGGAGACCTGGAATGGGAGGGAGCGTTGCAGAACTGCTGAGGCATCCTGGGTTTACTCGGGTCTTCCTTTCCCTCGGCCTCCTCCTGGAGGAGGAAGGGAGACCCCAAACAGCCGATTTCGTGATCATTGCAACTCGTGGCCCCCAGACCTCCCAGCCCCTTCCAGAACTCGCTGTTCGTTCCAGATGGTTTTCCGACTGTCCAGTAGCGCAGGGACGGCCTCCAAAACCAACACATGCTTGCAGCGCAAACAATTGGTTTGCGAAAGGGAGGGCGGCCTTCTGAGAAGACGGGGGGGCCTCCTTGGAAAGCAAAGGGCTTCTCAGAACGGCCCCGGTGGCCTCTGAGCTTTCGTCAAGAAGCCGGCAAGGATTCTAAGACGCCCCCCATCTTCTCAGAAGCCCTCCAGGATACTCGGAATGCCGCCTCCCCTTGCGCCAACCTCTTGCGCGCGCCGCTTAAAACGCCCCTCCCCGTGTTTGGACTCTCTCAGGACGCCGTGGCGAGCCAGCGGCGCTTCGCCTTCGGTTCCAGGACGTCCCAGCTGTGCTTGAGCAGCCAGTTGCGGAGGTCCTCTTGTCTGGCCTCGCCCCCGAGGTTCGCGGGGTCGTCGACGTCGTCGCCGCCACCACCGTCGCTGATCTCGACATCATACATTGTGGCAAAGTGCATGCATATTTTGTCATATAGAGTACAGGGAGGGAGCAATTGTCATCGCAGTTGGGGTTTCGGCAACCAAGAGTTGGTAACAAGCGCTGCGCGAATGGAATCGCCTGAAAACAATCCCATACATCAAGAACTCGTGCTGTTCAAAATTCATATCCGACGACGGCGGCGGCAACGACGTCGGCCCGATGGGGAGGTGGCGGGGGTGGTTGTGCTGCGCAGGCCCGCTGTAGTCGACGACGGCTGACGGCGGCGAAAAAACAACGGACGACTACGCGCGGCGGATGCCGTATGGTGTGCGTGCGTCTGTGCGTGTGTGCGTGTGTGTGTGTGTGCCCTCGTCTAACACCCCCATCATCCACGCCCGGATGACTTATGACCGGCTGCTGGCGCTGCTTGTTCCAAGCGGCTAGAGGGCTCGGCCTCTACACGCGCGTGCGCGGCCGCTCCTCGTGTCGCTGCGCGCGGGGCCGCCGTCCGCCACCACCCAGCACAGCCCTTGCTCCCTGCGTTTCGCCCACCCAGTACAGCGCTTCGTGGCCCCATAAGGAGCTCCACGGAAGGTCCCAGTGGCACCGCCCGCATGCGTCCGCCACCACCCAACACGGCCCTTGCTCCTTGCGTTTCACCCACCCAGTACAGCGCTTCGTGGCCCCATAGGGAGCGCCACCGAAGAAGATATTCACAATTGCGGTACTCACAACAACATATGGCTGGGACTTTCGCCAGGATAGTTTGTTTCTGCTTCGAGCATGTGCGTCCCCCCGCTTGCCTCCTCAACCAGTCCGCCGACTCCAACGACGACCCAGACTTCCTGCACGCCCTGCTCTCGCCTGTTGCACCCCCTGTTGGCAGGCTCCCGGCCCCCAGCGTGGAGACCGGTGCTCCTCGTCAGCGGCCCGCCTCCCGCGCTCACCCTGGACGCTGCCAGCGTGCCCGCCGTTGAGCCCCGCTGGGCTCCAGGTGAGCGACGATCAAAGACGGGTCCTACGCGAGATGACGTAGCGACCTTGCGCGGCGGCCTACGCGGGCCGCCGGCGCCGCACGCCGCATTGGAGACGAGGGCGCCTACGCGCGAGCTTGCGCGGGCAGCTTACGCGCCAATGTCGGCGCAAACGACCCCGTTTTCTGCGTCGTTCAGGTCAATTCGTCGCCTCCGCCGACTTCGACTAGCTGCAAGGCGAGCCCTCGCCGGCACCTCCCGGAGGCGGGCCCCCCTGGTGCCCAATGAGGAGGCTGGCGCTGCCCGCGAGCGTCCTGCCGCCCGGCCTCACTCACGGTGCAGCTGGCGGGCTGGCCATTGCGCTCTGCGGAGCTGATGGGCAGTCGACTGCGTCCCCACTCTCTGCCCGCCCCGCGCCCCTCGTGCCGCTGCGTCGCCCGGCGGTGCCCCGCCCTGCCGTTCCGTCGGCGCCTCATCCGCCTTCCTGGCTCGCTCCGCCCCCTCGGCGCTCTCCCGTTTCGGTCTCGTTCGCTGTTGATATCTTCGATGCCTTGCGCGGCCGTGCTCCTGTAACCTGCCGTGCTTGCTGGTCTGCCATGTTCTCATGGTGCGCCGTGCTGGCTTGTCGTCGCGTCCGGGGGGAGGCCGCTCGGGGCTGATGCGCGCTCCTCCTCGCCCTCCTCGTCCTCCTCGTCCTCGCCCTCCTCGCCCTCCTCGTCCTCGTCCTCGTCCTCGTCGTCGTCGTGTTCGCGTGGTTTGCCGTGCTGGGTCGTCGCGGGCCTTGCATGCTGAGCCCAAACGCTCTAAGGGGGGCGGGGGCCAGGCGGAGGAGGGCAGAGCCGAAGGCTTCTCTAGCCCTCACCACACTGGCCAGGCACCCCACACCCGCCTCCTCCTCCTCTTCCTCCTCCTCCTCCTCCTCCTCCTCCTTCCTCCTCCCTCCTCCTCCTCCTCCTCCTCCTCCTCCTCCTCCTCCTCCTCCCTCCTCCTCCCTCCTCCTCTCCCCTCCTCTTCCTCCTCCTCCTCCTTCCCCTCCTCTTCCTCCTCCTCCTCCTCCTTCCCTCCCCTCCCTCCTCCCCCTCCTCCTCCTCCTCCTCCTCCTCCTCTCCTCCTCCTCCTCCTCCTCCTCCTCCTCCTCCTCCTCCTCCTCCTCCTCCTCCTCCTCCTCCTCTTCCTCCACTGCCGCTGGTGTCGCCCTCCACTTCCTCCAGGACCTTTGGAGGCCTCCACTGCCGCTGGGGTCGCCCCCCCATCAGCTGCACGCGGGGGGCTGGGACTTTCTACACCTCTGATTGGGGGGTGTGGTCGTGTGTGCGTGTGTGTGTGTGTGTCTCTGTGTGGTGTGTGTGTGTGTGTCGTGGGTTATGGGTATATGCCCCTGCGGGTATTCCAACCCATGGGATAAAGCCAAGAAGTGTTTTCGGGCGTACCGGTCCATTCATGCTTTCTTGGGTGTACCGGCCTATCCGCTGTTGAATCTCCGTGCTTTTGGGTAAACCGGTCCATCCGTGCCGGCGGAGAAAATAAATCGCACCCGCGGGGATATACAGGTTGTGGATACCTCCGGCCTGTGACCCTTGTCGGCCTCTGGGGGCCTCCTCTGGTCACCGGGCTTCGGCTGGGTTAACGTCACCATGTTTCGCTTTCGCACTCCAGGTGGTGCATCCCTGCCGCAGCACGCTCCCAGGGTGCCATGATGCAGCTTCGCTGCCAGCTACCTTGTGATACGAAATCTGTGTATTTCGTATCTTCCGGGTCCGGGGGCCGACACCCCCGAGGCGTGCACATCTGTCCTCGTCTCTGCCTCTCTCTCCCTCTCTCTTCTCTCTCTCTCTCTCTCTTCTCTCTCTCCCTCTCTCTCTCTCTCTCTCTCTTCTCTCTCCCTCTCTCTCTCTCTCTGCCTCTGCTTTCCTCCTCCTTCCTCCTTCGCCGGTCGTCGTCCTCGTTTTCGTCCTCGTCTTCGTCCTTGGCCCTCGTCGTCGTCGCCGTCGTCGTCGTCGCCGCCGTCGTCGTCGTCGTCGTCGCCCTTTGAACGGGGCTCCTCTGGAACATAGGCGGAGGGCAGACGTTGTTTTTAAATCCCCTGTTCAAGTATCCCCCCAGGACGTTGCTGCCGGACATCCGCTTCAACTTTCTGCCCTCTTCCCCCACCCCCACCCCGGTAAGGACCATCATAGGCCTCACCAGTGAGGACCATGATAGGCCTCACACCCCTTGCGGCTGCCATCATAGGGGCCGCTTGGGTCGCCCTCTCCCACCAATACACCAATACACCAATACTTTACGGCGTCAATAGCCAATGGAGGGGGCCGAGGACCTCCCTGCAGCCCCTCGGCCAACGAAGACGGCTGCAGGGAGGGGTCCAAACGTACCTCCACCTTCATGCACTAATCAACCAATACACCAGTAAACCAGTTCCTCATATTCCTCCTCCTTCCCCTCCCTCTCCCCCTCCTCCTCCTCCTCCTCCTCCTCCTCCTCCTCCTCCTCCTCCTCCTCCTCCACCTCCTCCTCCCCCTCCTCACCTGCCTTCTTCTTCTCCTCCTCATCCTCCTTCTCCCCCTCTTCCTCCCGCCCCGTCCTACGCTCCACCCGCTGGGACGCTCCGCCGCCAGGGGCGAGCGCCCTCGCGCCTGCCGCCCACCAGAACTAGCGGAGCAGGCAACTGCCGACAGTCCGAAAGGCACCCCGCAGGAAGCAGACGAGCAGCAGGTCAGCTGCGCTCCGACCGCATGGAGAACGCAAGCGCGCATCGAGGCCCCAACGACATGTGAGAACCCCCCCTGCGAGGCCGAATCAATTCCGTCGCCTCACACAGAGGAAGCAGGGGAGCCCTCCGAACCCTGAGGGGGGGAAAGGTAACGCACTGCCTCCACATCTGTATCTTTGGCGCATATGCTCTGGGAAGCGACCGTCTGTGACCCACAACCGCGCGGCAGGATTTTCATAGATGATGTCGCCCCAATGTTGGCCAAAGGCCTCTCCTCCTCCTCCTCCTCCTCCTCCTCCTCCTCCTCCTCCTCCTCCTCCTCCTCCTCCTCCTCCTCCTCCTCCTCCTCCTCCTCCTGGCAGCATTACAACTAGATGCGCTCCGATACGATGGAGAAACCATCCAGAACAGGGGTCAACGCAACGCAACGGAGTTACCAAAGAAGCAAGCTGGGGGGTCTCACGCGGAGTCCTAGCCGGATCATCCTGAATCAGGCAGATCCGCGATTTTGCGCACCCCCGGGTCGGAGCTACGCCCCCATTCCAAGCCGCCCCTTTGCTGCGCTGCCTCGCTGCGCCTCCCAGGCCGCGGGCACCTCGGCCCGCTTGGACTGGGCGGGGGGCCCTGGCCCCACGCAGTCCCCAGGGCTCGGGAGGGTCAGCCATGCTCGGCATCGCCACAGCCCCCCTGCGCTTCTCCGACGCAGCCTCGGTTGCCACGGGTCGCCATGCCTCGAGGCTGGCCCCGTCGAGGCCGCAAGCCGCCAGAGGCACACGCTGGCCCCGCCCTGGGCGCTCGGCACCACTGGTCGGCACGTCGGCTGCTCGCGCTGCGCCCGGCGGGAAGGTCGCGCAGGAGACCGCCGCCGATGACGGGGCATCCGCCTCGGGCTGCGCGCCGAGCCTCTCCTCCCCCGGGGAGAGCGCTTGGCCTGATAAGCGTGGGCCCCGCCTTGCGTCGCCCCATCCAGGATGCAGGGAGCGGCTCCAGAAACTGAGCTGGCTCCTCCCTGGATTGTCGGCGCGCGCCCTGCCCAGGCACGCCGGTTTCAGCCGAGGTCGGGCTCTGTTGGGCCCGCCCAGCCTACTAGAGGGCCCACCGGCCGAACGCGCTACCAGCTCCTCCTCGTCGACTCCGACCATAGCATGCACGAGCGTGGCCCGGGGCGACTATGGACCAAAGACGAGACGACACCACCCCACCTACGGCACGACGGCGCTGGAATTTCAAGCACTTGCCCCGCGCAGCCTCAGCTTGTTATCGCGAAGACCCCGCAATGGCGACGGGAAGCCGCCGCGCCGGCGGAGACTCTGTGGGCGCAGACAGCCGACCTGGACTCCGCGCGTCTCTGCAGGGAGACCTCGTGGGCCTCCTCGGGGGGTGGCTCCGTCTGGGGCTCGGCGAAAGGGGCCCGAAAACGTTTCGTCTCGTCGCCCAGGATGCCCTCCGCGTCGTTGACCTCTGGCTGCTGCAGGACCACCGGGGACTGGTCGATCCATCTGGCGAGCTCGCCGCACGCTCACGGAAGGGTGGGGACATCTCCATGCTGACTGCATGGAGCTTCGCCGCCTCATTGGCCCAATGGTCGGCGTTGCCGTTGCCGCGCAGCTGCTCTTCAGTCAGATTGCCATCGCGGACGTGCGACATCGGGCAGTGCGCGGGGAATGGGTTTTCAGCACGAATCTGCCGACCTCGAACGTCGGTCTGGTCGGCGCCGCTGCGTGAACAATCCCGCGGCGCAGGCAGCTGGTGGTGAAACTGCAGTCGACGCTGGCCTCCTGGATGCGTGGCCCACTGCACTCGCACAGTATCCAGACGGCGAAATCCTACCCGTCCTTGGCCGTCTGCTGGGGCCAGTAGCCGCACTTCACCGAACCGTAGACAAACGAGACGGAGTTACCGTCGTCTACATGCACGATGGACCGGCCGGCCCTCCTCAGCGAGCTAAAGGTGGGTTCCATAGCGGAACCGTCGAAGTACAGCTTGCAATTGAGTTTGTCGTCGGCAGGGCGGTTGACCCAGCCCACCACACCTGCATGTCGCCCTTCCGCTGTGCTGGCACATGGACGGGCGCTGGCAGCCAACAGCACGCGAAGTCCTCGCCGATGAGCCTGGCCCTGCGAACGCAATACCCCGGCTTAGAGGGGCGGTGTCGCGGCGGACGCCCTCCAGCTTTGGGCACTCCAAAAGCCTGTGCCAGAGCGTGCCGCGGAGGGTCCCGCATGCGCAGCAGCAGCTGTGGCTTTTCTCGCCCGTGATGCGGAGCTCTCGTGGTCTGCCGTTTGACGCGCTGCTTCTGTGGTCTGCCGCGCTGGTCTGTCGACTTGTTGTGGTTGGTCATGCTGGTCTGCCATGCTGGTCTGACGCCCTGGTCTGCCGTCGGCTGCCGTAATCAGTTTTGCCAGTGTGCCGTGTTCTTGTGGTCTGCCGCGCTACGGTGATGGCACTGGGTAAGGATATCTTCGATACGGAATCCAGGGTCTGGAAAACAGTGGGAAGCCAATCGTGGATTCGCCATGGATATCACCGCCGTCCTCATCAAAAAAGGAGACCTCCAGGGTCTGAGGCAGCTTGAGCGCATTCCTGATATAACGTCCCCACCGTATTGTGGTTTCTCGTGATGGTATGCAGTGTTGCTGTGGTCGGCCGTGCTGGTTCAACAACCCTACAGAGAATGGGAGAGCGACGGACGCCACAACAAAGCGCACAAGGGGACCAGGCCGCCGCGGGCGACATGCTGGGAATGGCCACGGATCGGCCCACTGAGTGGATCAATAATCTGCAGGATATGTTTGCGGCAGCGAACGGGAGTTTCCTTTGTTAGGTTCCTGTTTGTTGTTGCGAATTGACAGTAGTCGAGCTGAGTCGACGCTAGTCGACGCTGAATCGGCGCTGTCCCATCGACTACCAAACGCTAATCGACGCTACTGCTCTCTGACGACGGAATTTCGAGGGGATACAGAGCCCCCTTGATTTGCCACCGAACAAGAAATGTCGAAGCGCCGTCTGTTTTGAACGCGCCAAAAGTGGACGACGCCGACACAACGGCAAATCCACGGGCAACCCTGCGCCCGCGACACAAATAGACGCCGCCGGACCTGCGGCAAACCCACGGCGAGCCCACCGCGCCCGAGGCGGCGGTTGGGTTGGCCTGGAGGCCGAAGGGCCCCCCCAAAGACGTAAAGTCGCGCGTCAGAACAAGCGGCGCGGCGACACCTCGTCCGGACAGAGACAGACCGACAGACCGACCGACCGACCGACAGACAGACAGACAGACAGACAGACAGACAGACAGACAGACAGACAGACAGACAGACAGACAGACAGACAGACAGACTCTCTCGGGCTCCCACGTTGCTGGTCCGCCAGCCAGCCACGCCTCGAAGGCGCGCCCCAGCCGTGCCTGGGGAACGAGGGCCATGACGCGGAGAAAGGGCCAGGCAGACAGGCAGACCTCTTTCTCAAGATTGGCATACGTCTTGGTCTTGTTAATGGTCTCCTCGTGCTGCTGCTGGACTTGATTCATTGTTGTTGACGAGATCTGTGTGCACGCTTCGTAATCGCTGAGTTTACGGATGGACTGCAATATTTCGGCTTCTGGTTTTTGGTCAAGAAGGTGTCTTTTCACTACTGCCAGATCGTGACGTTGTTGGCCTGCATCTTGTCCTGCATTCTCCACCGCCAAGATCTGCAAAGCGAGTTCTCTAAGTCCGGCTGCCTTGGATGTGCTCCATGCTCCTACTTCGGAAGGAGTGGCTCCAGGATTGCCTTTGTGTGCGACGCCGTCGTAGTTAGCTGCTGGTATGCTGTCGATCAAGGACTGGCTCTCTCGTGTGGTGTACGCTGTGTGGTCTGGAATGCTGCCGAAGCTGGGTTATGATACGTAGTCGTTGTTCTTTGTTGGTGCAGTCGGTGGCTGTTTTGGTTTGGGTCTTGGAGTGGCTGCTGTGTCCAGTATGATGTGGTCAGCGCTGCTTGGTAGTAGGTGTCGCCTTTCTGCTGCTGGTATTGTAGTTGTGCTGCATGGGTCTGGCCCTGTTGAGCTGGAAAGGCGTATTCGCTGTGCCTGACAGGCTGCCAGGATGGTCCTTTGCCTCTGTTGTGTTGTTGTCGCTGTTGGTGTTTCTCCTTGCCTTTGTCCTTGGCTGGGGGGGTCTGTGTGTTGGCCGTACTTGCGTCGGCTCTCTGTCTTGATGGCTGTTGTGCGCTGTGATGTCGGTTGAGTAGAAGCCGTGCTGCTTGGAGCTGCTGGTAGTTCAGTTGGTCGAGAAGGCGTCGCGCTGAGGCTACCCGTAGTAATGTGCGGGTTGCTGCGCGCTTTTCCCTTTTCCTGCGGTGCCAGGCAAGGTTGAGAGAAGTCGACGGAGTCGTGGCGCTACTGCTTGCAACATGCTGCAGTGTGGATAGATCGCTGGCCAAAACGGCCATGCAAGTGGTACTTGTCGTGTGCTTGGGCGTCGATGCTGCCGTGAAAGGGCGAGGTCATAGACTCACCTGTTCCGTAGATCCTCCTGTCGACGCTGTCCTTGATGTAGTCAGGTCGGAGACTTCATCTGGGCTCCCTGCGGCACCCGCGCTCGACTTCATCTGGGCTCCCTGCGGCACCCGCGCTCGGTAGAACAGTGAGAAAGATTAATTGGGGAATGCAATGTGAGATGTGAGCACTGGTTTGTGTGGCCGTTCGGTCGGTGCACCGCCACTGACACGCCTCAGTCGCTTGGCGGTTTGTGGTTCCTCTTGCTCCTCCTCCTCCTCCTCCTCCTCCTCCTCCTCCTCCTCCTCCTCCTCCTCCTCCTCCCCCTTCCCCTCCTCCTCCTCCCCCTCCCCCTCCTCCTCTCGGCGACTGCGGCGGCCGCGGCCGCCTCCACGTCGAAGTCCGGGGGCAGGCCGTCGCCTCGCCCGCCCGGCGGGCGCCCGCGCGGGCGCCGCCCCGCGCGGCCCCCCCCGGCGGCCTTCGGCGGCCGCGACCCCCTCGGCGGCCCCCCATCGGCGGCCGAACTCGGTGGCCACTCCTGAAGGCTCACTTCGAGCACAACTTCGAGGCCAAGTCGGGCATCTCTGAGATCCAGGGGCTCCGGAGGATGTCTCGGGCGCCGCGGCCTTCTCAGAACGTCGAGAGCCTTCCGGTTTGCTCTGGAACGTGTTCCAATGGCAGCGGGAGCACGTACGGCGGCGAGCGTCCTCCGTCCGAGTGGCCCTTCCTGGCGCCCCTCGGCGGCGCAGAGCGGCGGCCCCTCGGCGGCCCGACCAGTGCAGAAGCGGCTGCAGCCAGCACTCCGCTTGCAAGCGGCCCTTGCCTGCAGGAGGCCGGGAGCTATCCCTCTCGGAGCTCCACCGGGCACGAGGACGACGGCGACGACGACGGCGACGACGACGGCGACGACGACGGCGACGACGACGACGACGGCGACGACGACGGCGACGGCGGCGGCGGCGGCCCTGCGCCTCGCGCTCGGCGGGGCCGCCCCTTGAAGGCGACCCAAGCCACCCCCACACCCGCCACATCATATCTTATATGTTGAAGGCCTTTCTCCAGAGCCTGTGGCCCGGCGACCGTCGTCCGCTGCATGTGCCCCAAGACAGGCCCCTGGCAACTTGCGCAAGATGCAGCCGCCGAGGGCTGGGGAAAACATTCTAAAACCAAAGACGTGTCTAATACATTCCCATAACTTTTCAATACAAAAACTGCCGCGCGCGAAATTTACTGGGGCATTGCTCAAATCGCGCCATCGCGCACGTGCAACGGCGCAATCTTATAAACGCAAGAGCCCGCCTTAAAAACACGAAACAACGGTTGAATGAAAACAGAAACCGGTTTTCTTAAACGATGTGAGAAGCCCGGAACGCCGCGATTCGCAATCCTCGCCGTGGGGGCGCGCCGACTAAGTCCGCAAGCGTTTCAGAACAACTGGAAAACTCAGCCTGGCGGGTGAGGGGGTGGGCTGTTCTCTCTCGAGCCCCGCGCGGAGGCGAGCCGTCGCGCGGCGACCCGCGGCGGCGCAGGAGGGCGTCACGCCAACAACGCCGCTGGCGCCGACGGCGGCGGCGGCGGCCTCCGAGAGCCGCCGCCGCGGCGGCCTCTCGGAGGCTCGCGGCTCACGGAGGCTCCAAGACCTGGAGCCCTGCAGGAGCCTCCTGGAGCCCCCGAGAGACTCTCTGAGCGCCGTGGAAGACCGTCCAAGACCTCGAGGAAAGCGTCGGTGACCTTCGAAGACACTCGAACAAATCGACGACGTCGACGGCCGAGCATCGTCAAAAGTCGACGACGACGACGAAGACGGCGACGGCGGTGGCGGCGACGACGACAGCGACGACAACGACGGCGGTGACGACGACGAAGAACAACGCACGACGAACGACGAACGACGAACGACGAGAGACGGACGACGACGACGACGACGACGACGACGACGACGACGACGACGACGACGACGACGACGACGACGACGACGACGACGACGACGACGACGGCGGTGTCGGGGACGACGACGACGACGGCGACGACAATGGCGGCGGCGACGACGAGCGGCGGCGGCAGCCCCGCGCCGTTGGTGCCACCGTCCATCGGGGGCGAGTCCAGCAGCCTCCGGCGAGGCCCAGGGGCGAGGGCAGGGCGACGGGCCTCCTCGTCGTGGCCGTCGACGTCGTCGCGGATCGTCGTCCGTCGTGGATTTGTCGTCCTGCGTCCTTCGTCGTCGTCGTCGCTGCCGCCGCCGTCGTTGTCGTCGCCGCCGTCGTCGTCGTCGTCGCCGTCGTCGTCGTCGTTGTCGTCGTCGTCGGCGTCGTCGTTCGTCGTGCGTCGTCGTTCGTCGTGCGTCGTTCGTCGTCGTCCGTCGTCGTCGCTACCACTGCCGCCGTCGTCATCGTCCTAATCGTCGCCGCCGCCGCCGCCGCTGCCGCCGTCGTCGTCGTCGTCGTCGTCGTCGTCGTCGTCGTCGTCGTCGTCGTGGCTGTGGTCGTGGTCGTGGTCGTGGTCGTCGTTGTTGCCGTCGCCGTCGCCATCGCAGCCGTCGTCGTCGTCGTCGCCTTCCTTTGCTGCACATAGGCTTGCCTATAGAAGTCCTGTCTATATCCCTAAAATGGTCCACTGGTGCTGCCCCACTTTGCAATGGCTTTGCCCCAGGTGACTGCAGTGGCTTCATCTGCCATTGCAATGGCTATCTCTGCCATTGCAATGCCTCCTTTGGGAATGTCCAGCGCCACTCAAGTCTCACGTCTGGATTCCTCACAGTAACTTGAGCCCCCATGGCATCGGACGAGGACGAGGGAAACAAGGAGGAGGAGGAGAAGGAGGAGAAGGAGGAGGAGAGGCGAAGGAGAGGAGAAGGAAGAGGAGAAGAGGAGAGGAGAAGGAAGAGAGGAGGGCACGAGAAACAGGAGGCGGAGAAGCAAAAGGAAGAGGGCCTGGGAACCACTACAACGGCGTTGAGCATCATGGCCAGGAAGTCGGCGACCTCTCCAGCTGGGCTCCAAGGGGGCCAGATGGTTGGCAAGATAAGTATAGAGAAAGAGAGCGAGAAAGAGAGAGAGAGAGAGATACGGAGAGAGAGAGAGAGACTCCCGAACCATTAACAAAGTAATAAAGGGAGGAAGAGAGAGAAAGAGAGAGAGAGAGAGATATAAAAAAAAAACATGGAGAGATGGAGAAAGAGAGAGAGAGAGAGAGAACACACAACAACAAAATCACACAAAAAGACGGAGAGATGGAGCAAGAGAGCGAGGCGAAAGAGAGAGAGAGAGAGAGGAAGACAGAGAGAAAGAACAAACAAACAAACGAGAGGGGGGCACAAACAACAAGGGAGATGTTTTCGCTCCCTTCTCGGGGGTGTCGGAACTCCCACCCCCCGAAGGAATTCCGCCCCCGGCCTCCATGCTGTTCTTTTCCCTCGGGTGGGCAGGGAGATCCCGGCTCCAAGACAGCACCAAGTGCGAACAATATTGTGGGTTCGAGCTCCCGGTGCTCCCGCGAGACGCCCCCTTTGGCGCCCCCCTCACGCACTTCGTGCCCCGCGGACTTCCAGAGGGTCCGAGGTGGCCCCCAAGACGGCTCCGGGGAGCCTCGAGTTCGCGCTACCCTCGCGGACTTCGTGCCCCTTGGATCTTCGGAGGTCCTCAAGGGGGCTGAGGGATCCTCATTTCGGCGCACCCTCAACGCACCAAAGCTTTGCGCCTCATGTACTCCGGAGGACTTCAGCTGGCCTCACGAGACGACTCAATGGGGCTCCTATCTCAGCACACCCCTCGAGCATGCTGTGCCCCATAAGCCACCCCCCTCACACACTTTGCGCCTCATGGACGCTCGGGGGCTTTCAGCTGGTGGCTCAAAAGGGTGCCCCATAAGCCTCCAGAGAACATCAGCTGGCCCTCAAATCGGCTGCATGGACTCGCATGTCGGCACGAAGGGCCTTCAGCTGGCCTTCAAGACGGCTCAATCGGCATTCTCTTCGGCACACCCGTCACGCGCCTAGTGCCTCATAAACCTCCAGGTGCTATCAGCTGGCCAGCTGAACGGATCTTCAATTTTGCACAGGACCTCGTCGACGGAACGCGGGGAGAGAGTAGGCGTGCGGTCTCGCCCGGGTAATGAGCGGGGGGCCAGGCTCCTGGCCTAGGATCGCGAGGGATCCTGGAGCCGAGAGAGAGGTGGCGAGACAGAGGGAGGGGGAAGGAGAGAGAGAGAGAGGGAGAGAGGGAGTGACAGGGACAGAGAAAAACACAAATGACTCCGTGGGGGCCAGGTTCGTCCATCCACTAGACATTCAAAGGCCCAGAGGCTATCCTCGAGATACATGGGGAGAGGGGGGGAGGGCGGGAGAGCCAGAGAGGGGCTCCAACGAGCCTCTTCCCCTCGGAGCAGGGCATGGCCCAGCACTGCTGAGCCTCAGCTGAGCAGCAAACCAAACCCAACACTACAGAACATATGCTTCTCCGGGCATCCGACGTCTCGGAAACGCCGACGCAGACTCTCATCCTCCGGTGTAAGATGAAACCAAGACGAGGACAAATCGGGGCGAAGATAAATCGAGAATCTCTGAGATCGGGCGGCTCTGGAAAATGTCTCGAATACTGCGGCCTTCTCAAAGCTTTCTGGATCGCTCTGAGAGCGTTCTGGAACGCTCTGGAACGGATTTCCTCGTCCTACCTCCGTCCGACCATGGGCCGCTTGGATGAAAAGTCGGCTCTGGTATGGCCAAGGAGACACCAAGCGGCCCGAACCCCATGTAGGTGACACCCTACGAGGTTCATTGGCAGAGATCTTACCCGGGAAGTTTGAAAGGCGCCACGAGTGGGAGTGAGAACGCGTTTCCCTCTCGAGAGGAGGATACCAGTGACGATGCAGGGCTGGTGCTGACGAACCTCACGCTGGATTGCCTCGCGTAGCAATTGTCGTCGATGGTTGGCGCGCTCTCCTTTTCCCCGGCGCAGTCTGTGAGAAAGCTGAGCCGTGGCCGAGCACCAGCGGAGGGGGGAAGAAATGAAGGGGCCCAGGGAGACACAAATTAATACACACAGATCCCAAAATTCCCCCCCACTTCCCAAATTTCCCAATTTCTCCTGGGGATCGATGATTCCTTGTGTCCGTCCTGAAGAAATCGTGGATGGAGCTGCGAAGTTGGAAGCGATCCTCGAAACGGGGGCTCGCGCTCGAACGGCACACGCCCACAGTGCGCTTGTTTTTCGATGGGGGGCGCTCCCCTGGCGGAGAGGGAGCAGCTCTCAAAAGGCTTGCGACGGAAATCGGGACGGGAGGCTGCGTGTGCGTGTGTGGCATCACCCATCCTGAAATGAAGCCAGGACGAGGATGAATTCGGGCGAAGATAAATCGCGAATCTCTGAGACCCGGCGGCTATGGAAGATGCCTCGAGCGCCGCGGCCTTCTCAGAGCGTTCGGTAACGCTCGGAGAGCGTTCCGGAACGCTCTGGAGCGGATTTGTCCTCGCCCCTGGCCCCGCCCGACGCCCCGTGGCCGCTCCTCTCTCCTCTCCCCTCCCTCTTGTATACGAAATTTCGCGTGCCGTCTCCCGGCCTGCTGAGCGCGCGTGCGGAGTGCCTCCGCCGCGCTGCGACGGAAAAACTGTGTGGCATCATCGATGGCGCATTCTGGTATTACTATGGTCCATTTCATCCTCTATCCCCAGAGGCGTCTGGAGGTTCCTGGAAACACCCGGAGCTCCCCGAAGTCCTCCGGAGACCTCCACAAGCCCGAGGCAACCAAACATTCCCAAAAGTTAAGAAGTCTCTCCTCCTCCTCCTCCTCGCCCTCCTCCTCGCTCCATCCCTCTTCCTTGCAAACCCGTCTCCTTGCCGCGAGGCACTAAGTAGAGTGTCGCCATGTCCCTGAGGGTCCTGCTTATGGAATGATGAAGCCCGCAGCCCCGAGTTTTAATATTTCTGTCGCAAAAAAAAAACCACGAAAGCCCCAAGAGGTCCCAAAGGCGGTCAAAGAGGGCCCCGAAATTGCCCACGCGCGCTGGAAGACACCAAAGATCGCGTCAAGACGGCTCAGGCGGTCCCCAAGACGCCCCAAGAGAGCTGGCCCCCAAGAGGGCCCAGAAGGGGTCCAAATGATTGATTGTCCTTCTCTTTCCATCTTTCGACGGTCAAAAGCAACCCAAGATACTCCCCAAACAGCCCCATGACGGCCCGAGGCCCCGAAGACGGCCCAAGGTGGCCCACACATCGGCGCGAAAGTGGAGGCATGAACAAGCTCAGCGAAGAGCCAAAACCAAAGGAAGGCGTCCTTTCTTAGGGGGGGCCATGCACTCGGGAAAGTGGCTTCTGCGGGGTCGCGGGATTCGGCTCGTCTTCGTTTCGGGTTCCTCGTGCGTTTTGCTGGATTCGACTCGCGCGCAGGCGCCCTGTTCCTAGGGTCGGGGTCTAGCGCTGCCGTGCATTACGTCAATGTGCGCTACGGACGGATACCTTCCCTCGAGTCTTTGGCGCATCGTTTCGAAAGCGCCGAGCGGACAGCTCAATGCTGGGCTCTGGCCCTGCACATTCCTGGCAAGAACAACGTCATTGCAGACGCGGGCTCCCGGTCACTGGACTTCGCGCGTTCCTGGCGCGAGGGTCAGCACAGGGACGCCGCACTTCGCAAGACCTGGTTTCAAGAGGTCGAGTCCAGATGCGGCGTGCAGCTTACGCTGGACTTGCTCGCAAATAGACGCGGCATGACGGCTCTCACCCACGAGTGCCGCGTTCCAGAACTTTCCGTTTTCGAGGCCGAGCTGCGCGGCCACGCGGTGTGGGCGCACCCACCGCGCGCGCTGCTCAAGGAGACTTTTCAATTTTTGAACGCCGCCGCTGCTGATAACGCAGACCTGCGCGTTGTCATCCTCTGCCCTGACGACCCGGGAGCCCCGTAGTTCCGTCCGTCGTTGCTATCCAAGTGGCACAAGATCAGATCGCGGCCCGCCGGGTCCGACCTTTTCTGCTGGCCGTCCGATCGAGGCCTTTCGAAAGGCCCAGCATCGGATCTTCCATATATCGCGCTTCAAAGCTGGCTTCCGAACCGCCGGAAGCGCAAGCGCTGACAGAGCTAGCTGTGCTCTTCGGCACCTACAAAATAGACATCGCATTACGCATGCTCCCCCATTCCCTCCGCCCCCCTCCTGGCCCCCCGCTCCTGCCCGCTATAGCGGTGCATTGCTGGGGTCTTCTTATCTGTCGATGGCCTGGACATCCCATGCTCTCAAATTCTTGTTTCTTCAGCGTGCCCCCCCTTGCTCCCCGCGCTGCCCGTGCTTCGCGGATGCCCCGGGACGTTCTTATCTGCCGCGTCTCGGTTCAGCTGGTCCATCGGCGGATCTGCCGATTGACCACCGCCCGGTCGGGGGGATGGGGTCTCCGGTCGGCGAGGGCCGCGTTAAGGCCCTCATTGGCGAGGCGATTGCGGCAGCTTGCGCCCCGTCAGGTTCCATCCGCGCAGCGGTGCTCGCCAGCATCGCCAAGGGCGTCGCCGTCGACGGAACCATCGGCGTCGCTGCCACCCGCGCCGTCGGAGAAGGCCTCTCGAGGGCAAGCCGGATCCCGGAGTTCCAGGCCCAGGCAGACGCAGAGCTTCCGTTCCGCAAGGTGTCGCGCGATCCTAGCCTCGACCAGATCAAGCGGGCGCGGTTTGCGATCATGGTTGACGCCGACAAATTAGAGGAGTCTGTCACAAAGTCCCTCGCTGACCCGAAAAATCCCATGACCACCATTTACGCTTTGCACGCCGCACACCCGGCTAATTCGGAGTTGTCCGCGCTGACGAGCAGCGCAGCCTTGCGCCACGCGGCCCGGGCCGCTTGGAAACAGCTGCGCTTCCTCGAACAGGGCGGGGGACCCGACCGGCTGCATGTGTACTTGGGCAAGCGCGCAGAGAGTAGCGACGAAGCCGTTCGCGCCTTGGCCCGGGCCATTTTGGCTCGAGAAGCGCGCGACGGTTCTAGCAAGCAAGAAGAAGACTGCGCCGGCGAAGCACGCTGCCCAGAAACCGGCCTTGATGCCGTACGTGTACGAATTCATCGAGAATTTTAAGCGTCGGCGCATCAAGCCATCGGCCGCGGTAGCGCTCGACAGCGAGCTGCTGCTCCGCGACTTCGGAATCGATCTGATTCTGGGGTCCGTGGTCTTGGAGACGGAAGCTGCGACCGCTTCCTCGGACAGCGCCGGCGCCGGCGCGTGCCGGGGGGCTCGCAGGCGCAGGCCCAAGAGCAGGGCAGGTCCAGGGGCCCCGTCAAGCGGGAGGGGTCGCCGCCCCCAGCCGCAGGCGAGTCTTCCGAACGAGCCGCCAAGAAGAAAGAAGCTGACGCTGAGTTCTTCGAGCTGCAAATTTTGCCATTAACAACCCTGGCGTCTCCAAGATCGAAGGTTAACTTTCGGAGAAGAGCAAAACCAACCAGGCAGCAATCAAGGCACTCATGTCCGAGGTGTGCCGCGCTTGCTTGCACTCGAACCTTTGGACACCCGAAATGGGCGCAGAAAGAATGGGTACAATGCCCAACAACAAATGTTGTCCCAAACCAACAACGGCCGCTGTTGGGCAGGCGGCCTTCTGTTTTGAACGGACACAGGCCGCGGCGGCGTGGACAGCGAATCCTGTTCAGAATGAACAGGAACTGCTGTTGGGCATCGTGCCCATTCTTTCGGTGCCCATTTCGGGCGCCCAGAGAACCGTGGAGCGGTGCAATGAAGCATACCTTCACGACGTGCAAGTCCCTCGGCAACCGCTGCGCGCTCACTTGCCCAGAGTGCAAGGGGGCAGGCAGGACCAAGGGCGACGAGCACTGGGCGACGGGCTGCCCCTACAGCCGCTGACTCGCGCGAGTCGGCGCCAGCCCCCGGTCAATGGGCGCTCCGCTGGGCGCGCGCATGGCTCTGCACATGCGTTTGCTTTCTCATGCGCCATTGTCCGGGGCGAGAGCTTTAATTCGCGCGCCTGCCGGCAGAGTCCTTGCCAGGCTGTTCCCAGCGCGTGTCTTTTCTTCCTTCCGCCGCGTGCCTGCGTTTCAAGCGGGCGCGCGCCCCGGGCCGGCCCCCGCGACCCCGCCCGCGGCCGCGCCCGGTGCACGCCTTGGAATAAAAGAGCGCCCGTCGTCGCATCACCGTCCGCCCCCCCGTCGCCATGCCGTCTCCGCCCCTCGCCTGCCCTTCGCTTTCGCCCCTCCCGCTCCGCCCCCCCCCTTTCCCTGCGCGGCCCCGCCCTGGGGCCGTCGGCGGGCGCGGGTCGGCGGTCGCCGGGCGCGCGCGCCACGCGCATTAGCGATTGCTGGGGGGCGCAGAAATCACCGGGATCCGGGGCCGCGGCCACGGCGGCCCCATGCAACGCAATTCTGTGCAAAAGACGCACGATTGCTTCACTTGTTTGCCCCTCTGGCAGGGAAGAAAAACACCTCCTCATTGCGGGTGGTTTACCGGATCCGCGCACCATAAGCAATAAGTTTTGCCGAGGCCCAATATCCCCGGGGGCCGCGCACGGCAGGGCAAAGGCGGCCCACGACCGCCAAGAAAACGTGAAAGAAAACGTGCGATTGGTGCACTTTTTGCCCCCTCGGCGGGAAGAAAACACCTTCGCCGCCGCCCTCCCTGGCCGGTTGGTCGACAGGGGGTGGCCGCCGCGACCAAAGGCCTTTGGGGCTCAAGATGAAGCGCGGCCCAAGATCGCCAGAGCCCGCGCGCCGCCGGCGCCTCGGCCTCGCCTGCTTGCACCGCGACCATTTCGGTCGCCCCGGGCCGGCGGCCGACAGACCGCATGCCGGGGGGCCTCGCGCTGCACCTTCGCAGGCGCCCGCGGTGCCTCTGGGGGAATCCCGCCCCGGCGACGCACACTGGCGCCCTAGCACGTCATGCGGGCCTGTTGGGGCCCCCGCACTGCAACGCGAACCGCTTCGAGCTCCGCCGGTGGACGCGCCAGGCGCGCGCCAGCTTCTGAGTGAGGGCCCCGACCTCTTGTCTTCAATTCGCGAGAGCACCTCGAGTGTGGAACAGGGGGCGCACCGCAGTAGGGCCATATTAGCAATTCACTGCTGCCTCCAAGCAGCCTAGGAGGAGAGCGCAAAGAAGCGGTATAGCAGTTCCCTGTGCACTGCCGTAGATTCTTTCGAGAATTCATCGAGGCTGCAACTTTTGCCGTGCGACTCAGACGTGACATTCATGCTGTCGTTTGCCCAGGTGGATGGCCGGTCCTGGTCATCCGTCACGAACCTGCGCGCTGCAGTGCGATGTTGGCACCAGCAGCGCAACTTGACAGCGCAATTTGACAGTGCATGGACGGACTGGTCGGCCCAATTCTGGAGAGGTCTGAAGAAGCGGGCCGACCATTCACGGCCGCGCGCGAGGCGCCCGGCATCTCTGGAAGAATTGCGGCGTTACCAAGCCACTCGCCTCAAAGCAGGCAGCCTGGCCGCTGTCCGGGACATCGCTATAGCAGCCCTGTCTCTCTTCGGCGTCCGGAGGTGTTCCGAGACTCTCGCGCTCCGGCGTCGAGACGTCTCTTTACGCGGAAATTTCTCGTCTATTTTTTGTCGCCCGCCAAAAGAACGACCCTTTCGGACAAGGCATGGTGTGCCACATCCCAAAGATGGTCGACACCCCCAGCCTATGCCCTTACCACCTCCTGCGGGAATGGTTGGTGCAGCGGGACTCGCGCTGGGGTTCCGACCCGGATGCGCCCGCGTTTTGCGCAACTCACTTGGCGGAGCCCCGCCCCATGAGTTGCGACTCTTTCCGCCGTAATCTGTCGCAGTTCTTTCAGACTGCCGCAATGGGAACACACTCGCTGCGAAAAGGCGGCGCCCACTGGTACAAGACAGTGTGCTGCTTGCCGAAAGAGTTGGTGCAAACTCAGGGCGGCTGGTCGGCCCCTGAAACCATGCGTGCATTTTACGGTCGTTTCTCAGACTCAGAACGGTGCGATCAGCTGTTACGCGCCGTGTCTACCGCTTCGAGTGGCGCGGCGGTCCCAGCTATCACTCATCACCAGGCGCGCGTTTCACCTATGCCTCCGTGCCGGCGCCTCACTGGGAGCTTGCAAAAACTCGCGTCTTCGGGGTTGCGCCTGGCCAGTGCTCCTGGCGACCGTCCCTGGGTCGCCACGGACCTGGCCATGCCGGCCTGCAGCTCCACGAGGCGCCTCACACGAGGCATATGTTGCCAGCGCAGGAGACACCGCCTTGGACTTGGAGGCAAAACGTTCCTTCCTGATTCCTTCCCCCAGTCACGGGGCAGCGAACAGGCAGAAGGTCAGAGCTTCGTAGGCGGGCTGACAGAATGCAGCAAGGCGCAAGGCACGCGACGGCGCCCAATCGCGCGCGCCGCGCATCAGGCCACGAGCCAACGTAAACGAGCCCAACGCGAACCTCGCAGTGCGCGCCATAGACCAGCGCGGGGAAAGTTCCGACACCTGACGTTCAATCACAACTCTTGAAGCCCGAGATCGCCGAAACGCAGTCACCGCCATGAGCGCGAAGAGGCCACCAGGGCCAAATCGGGTCCGCTCGCGCCCCGTCGGCGCGTCCTCGCGCAGCCGACAGCCTTCCCGAGCTGTTGCCGACGCCCGCGGACCGCGACGCGCGAATGCCGCCGCGGCGAGCAGCCATCGGAACCCGAGCAGACGGCTTCGCGCGGCGCCCAAGACGGCCTTGCGCCGAGAAGCGCTGGAAGGCCAGAGCAGGAGCCGGGGCAGACAGAGCGAGCGGCTGGGCGCTTCCCCGCCCCCGCTCGCGCACGCCCCCGCTGCACTGGGGCTGCCAAAGGGCGCAGCCCAAGATAGCGCGAGCCGGGGCCCTTGCAAACTTGGTGCGCGAGATTCCGGGCGGAGCGAGCGCTGTGGAGAACGCTTGCCCGAGCGAGGGGGGGGCGGCGGTCGGCCGCACGGCGTACCCTGGCCCCCCTCCCGCCACTGGCCGATCCCTGGGGCCCTGTGCTCACGCCGCTGGGCCCCCCTTCCCCGCACGAGATCGCTGGACCTGGAGCGTATCAAGGGCCAGAGCGGAAGGGCGGAGGCCCCCGACTCGGCAGCCACAACCGCGACCAAGCAAGAGAGAGAGAGAGAGAGGGCCGCCAAGCTTACAGCCATCGCGCTGCCGTGAGGAGCGCACAGCAAGGAGCGAAAGGGCGCCTCTGACCACGGCCACGGCGGGCCCGGGTCACAAACAGGTTCCGCGACATGGGCCTAAGGCCTAAGGAACGGACCCGAAACCCGAGCCCCTCCCGAGCCCAACGCGGTCAGTGCTTATCAGCATCTTGACTGCATGATCGTGGGCGCGGGCGCCCAAACGACGCCCCCCCCCCCCCGCAGGCATCGGACGACCTCCCGGAACGCAGCCCGCGACGGGGGCGAACTCCGCCGCGCAAGCGCCGCCGCGGCGCGAAGCCGTCGAGGCCGAACAGACGGTCCAAGCGGCGCGCAGAAGCATCGGGCGCCGACGAGGCCTGGTGCCCGTTGCACGGGGTCCTACGTGGCCCCCTGGCGCTGTCCGATTTGGGCCTGAGTTGGACCAAATCTGGAGCGCGCTTGGAACCGGACTCGGACCGGACCTGCACTGAGCTGGCCCATTCACAAAGGGGAGCGAGAAGAACGAGGCGGGGGAGGAGGAGCAGTGGGGGCGAGGAGGAGCAGGAGGAACGGTCAAATGCGGTCCAAATGCGGTCGGAATGACTGATTTCGATGTCGCTGTCCCAGGCTCCAGAAATTGCTTGAGACAGAGCACTTAAAACATTAGCGCCGTAAGCAAATCCCCGAATTGCACGGGCAGAGGGGATAATTTCAAATGCGACTCTCGCCTCAGCGCCGCGCGCAATCGTAATTTTAAACCTACAATCGTTACGAAGATCGTGGCCAATCCGTTTTGAGAATGCGGCTCTCGCTGGAAGTCCACAACCTGTATGACCAGAACTTTGAAACGTGCAACGCTTGCACATATGGAAGGCAGAACCACTTCAAAACTGAACTATCGCTGGACACTATCTTGAACTTTCTCATCCTGCCTCTTCGGTGTCTAGCTACAAGGAAGGATGGAGGTGGATCCTTTACAAGTCTGGGTCTCGCCTGGGTGGCAGGTCCACTGGGCGCTCGCAGCGGAGAGATGTACTATATACTTGCACGGACTCTTGAGGCGGGAGGGTGTTTTGCAAAATCGCTGATGCATCCTGTGCTTGCTCTGGTCCTCCTCCTCCTCCTCCTCCTCCTCCTCCTCCTCCTCCTCCTCTCCGGATCTCCCTCCTCCGTCCAAGCGAGTTCGACCACCGATGCCCAAATTCGCGTGAAATGAATCCCCCGACCCCTGCTGGGGACCAACCTGGCTTGCTTTTCCTCCCGGGTTGGGCGCGACACCAGCCCCTGGAGGCCAGAATCGAAGATCGAACTCCGGCTCGACGTTTTGCTCCCTACGTTCCGTTCCGTAGCGGTCTGGAACGTGCCCGTCTGTGGAGGAGATCGTGCACTGGGAAGAGGCAAAACCAAGCCCTTCCCTCCCTGCCTCCCTCTCTGGGCCATGGAGCGGGCGGGAGTGAGAAAACAACTCCCCCCCTCCCTCCTTCCCTCCCTCACCTCCTTCCTTCCCTTCCCTCCCCTCCCCTCCCTCCCCTTCCCTCCCGCCCTCCCTCTCTGGGCCATGGAGCGGGCGAGAGTGAGAAAAAAACAGCTCCTGCCGCGCGCGCGGCAGCCGGCGGTGCCCGTCGCTCGCGGCAGGCCCCTAGAGCTCGCCGAACGCCTGGCCGGGGGAGCCGAAGGCGCCCCCCAGCAGCACCTGGCGGGGCCCGGGATGAGGTTAAAAGACGAGGCCAGGACGAGGGAGGACGGACTCGGAGGAGTTCCATACGAGAGGACGAGGGAGGATGAACTTGAGGCGAGAGCGGCGCCCATGCACCGCACCATGCCTGGACTCCGTTCAGGCCCCCCTCCAGCGCGGTGCGGTGCACACTTTTGGGGCTCCTAAGGGCCAATCAACTGTGCGCCGTACCATTCCCGGGTCGAAGGTCGACGGCGGCACGTGAGGCGTCCACGCGGCACGGTGCCCACAGATCGTCCGCGGATGTAACACGAAGCCAGGACGAGGGAGGACAGATTCGGATGAGGATAAATCGAGAATCTTTGAGATGCGGCGGCTCTGGAAGACGTCTCGGGCGCCGCGGCCTTCTCAGAGCGTGCAGGAACGCTCTGAGAGCGTTCTGGAACGCTCTGGAACGGATTGATCCTCGTCCTAGCCCCGTCCGAGAAAAGACCCCCGAATTATCCTGGATAACTGCGGTCTGGGGTGGGGGTAACTCCGGTTTGGGCCCCCGAGGCGCGAATCCGTAGTTACCCCTGACTGCCCTCAGCCCTGACGATTCGGAACAACTGGACGCCCGAACTATCCGGGATAACTGCGATCCGAAGCAACTCCAGTTTGGGCCCCCGAGGCGCGAATCTGTAGTTGCCCCTGAACGCCCTGATGATTCGGGAGGGTTGGACCTCCCGAGCTATCTGGGAAAACTGCGGTCCGGGGTAACTCTGGCTTGGGCCTCCGAGGCGCGAATCCGTAGTTACCCCTGACTGCCCCCAGCCCTGATGATTCGGGAAGGTTGGACGCCCAGACTATCCAGGATAACCGCGGTCTGGGGCAACTCTGGCTTGGGCCCCCGAGGCGCGAATCCGTAGTTACCCCTGACTACCATCAGCCGGGCTGAGGGCAGCTAGGGGTAACAGGGGTGACAGCCGAATCAGATAGGGGTAACAGGGCTAATAGGGCTGGCAGCTAGGGGTAACAGGGTAAGGGTAACTCAGCCCCCTGAGGGCAGCCGAATCATCAGGGCTGACAGCCCTGATGATTCGGGAGGGGGTTGGATGCCCGAACTATCCAGGATAACTGCGGTCCAGGATAACTCTGGCTTGGGCCCCCCGAGGCGCGAATCTGTATTTACCCCTGACTGCCCCCAGCCCTGATGATTCGGGGCTCTGGATGAATAGCAGCGTTCGGGCAGACGTAAGACTCGGGTTCGGAGGACTCGGGTCAGGGCCGTCAGAAAAATGACGAGACCCAGTCTGAAATTTGACGAGACCACAAAAACTGGACCGTCAAAATCCATGACGGGCTGGTCAAACGTCGGCAGACCGAGTTCTGGTGAACTCGAATCTTACGTCTCCCGTACGCGTGACGGTCGGGAACTTTTGCTTACCTTGTCGCGGCGGTGGCCCCGGCGACACGCTATGCCCTGCGGGCGGATAGCGTGTCGCTCCGCTCCGCGGGGCGGGAGGCAGGGGAAGGCTCGGTTGACGCTTGGATGCTGCGACGTGGATAGCGTGTCGGGCCGATGCGTGGTGGGCGAGAACTGGTGGCGCGACACGCTGAGCAAGCGTTCCTGACACCCTAAGCAAGCGTCCCTGCGTTCGACCTGGAATCGGCGATACATCGCCGATATATCGGACCACCGACGCCCCGAGCGTTGCCCCTGACAAGCCGGCCCCTGCAGCTCGCCGAACGCAAGGGCGCCCCCCAGCAGCTCCTGGTAGGGCCCACGATGGGGGGGGCAACAGTAGGGGGGGGGGCCTGCTCAGGGGGGAGCATCGAACTGGAGCCGGCGATGCATCGCCGACATGTCGGACCAACAACACCACCCCCCAGCGCTGCCCCCTGACAAGCCGGCCCCTACAGGTCGCCGAGCGAACGGCCGGGGGAGCCGGAGGCTGAGACGAAGGCGGGACGAGGAGGAACGCGGGACGAAGCCAGGCTGACACGAGCAGCCAGGAGCTCTCCCACGGTCATCGGGGTGCCCCCGCGCTCTGGGAGAGGGCGCGCGCTAGCCCGGGGCAAGGCTCCACGGGCCTGGAGGGTTATGCTGCTCCCCTCGTCCTGAAAGGCCACGTCCCAGAAATCCGCCCGCCCCCTTGTGGGGCCACCGGGCTGTAGGACGGAGGTTCGCAGTTTCCTGTGCCAGTTGCAGCTTCCAGTTTCCACTGTTGCAGTTCTGCTTCTTGTTGCTTACTGTTCCTTGTGGATGGACTGCGCGAGGGGGGGAGGCCCAAAACGGACCTTTTTACCATGCCCTGAGCGTGTTGTCTGAATTGCTGGGGTGGGTAAAAATTAGCACCCCTCACGCAGATCGGCGGGGTCAGGGTCCAAAAACACATGGGATTTGCTACATTTCTAAAATTCGGTGGCACCCCTCAAGCAGATTGGCGGGGTCAGGGTCCAAAAACATATTAGATTTGCCACATGTTTTAAAAATTTGCTGGCACCCCTCACGCAGATTGGCGGGGTCAGGGTCCAAAAACACATGGGATTTGCCACATTCCTGAAATTGTCTGGCACCCTCACGCAGATCGGCGGGGTCAGGGCGCAAAAACGCAGAGGATTTGCCACATTTCTGAAATTCGTCGGCACCCTTCACGCAGATCGGCAGAGTCAGGGTCCAAAAACATATAGGATTTGCCACATTTCTGAAATTGTCTGGCACCCCTCACGCAGATCGGCAGTGTCAGGGTCCAACAACATATGGGATTTGCAACATTTCTGAAATTCGGCGGCACCCCTCACGCAGATCGGCAGGGTCAGGGTCCGAAAACAAAAGGGATTTGCCACATTTCTGAAATTCGGCGGCACCCCTCACGCAGATCCGTAGGGTCAGGGTCCAAAAACACAAGGGATTTGCCACATGTCTGAAATTCGGTGGCACCCGTGACGCAGATCCGTAGGGTCAGGGTCGAAAAACAAACAGGTCCCGACACTGCTTCACGGCGGCGCCCAGACCTCATGATTTAGCTTTTGCATCTCCCATTATCCGAGACAGCGGGCCGGCGGCATGGAGCGAAGCCCTTGCAGTTAATTTCGAGCATCCAGAATGCTGTCGAAACAATGTCGAACGAGTATCGCCTCCCAGGGCCCGACACGTGAAAACCCTCAAATTCCGATACCTTCTTGGTGCTCGAAATTCTTCCTGATGACCTAGACAAAAGTAGGTTGGAACATCGTAACTGGAGGGGCCCCATGGGCCTCGTGCGCTCTGGGAAAGGGCGCGCGGAGAAAATCCCAATTCCAGCTGCCAGTGCCGACGACTGGCAGCCAAAATGAAAACCTTGCGTTCTGGGAAGAGGCGCGCGCCTATAGGCCCCAGGGGCCCAGAGGAGCCCCAGGGCCCTCGCGAGCGCTTCCCGCTCTCGCCCCCTGCGGCAGCGAGCAGCGGCGTCGGACGCCTGTCCGGAGCGAGCGCGGGAGGGAGGGGGGGGGTCGCTTTGAAACGCTTTGGCAAGCGCAGCGGCGTGCAGGAGGGGGGAAAAAGGGAAGGGAACGGCACGGCCCAGATCCCACCGCTTTCAGTCCGAAGAGAGAGAACGAGAGAGAGAGAGAGAGAGCGCCCCCTGGCCCCCTATACTCCCGCCAACGGGCAGGAGGGGTGGGGGCCCCACCATGGACGGGTGGGGGGGGGAGAACAGGGGAGAAGGCGTGATCAGCCAGGGCTGATCTGTAGAACGCTATGGTCCCAGCCCTCTTTTGGCTGGGCGCTAACCTGTTTTGAACAGGGCGCTGCCGCCACTTCATCCTCACCCCCCTCCTCCCGTCTTGCGTGAGCTGGGAGATCCAGCGGAGTGACGCTGTACTTGAGGGATGGAAAAAACGACCCTACCCTGGGTTACAAGTGCGTGGTCTGCAAACCTCCTGGGGACCCCCAAAGCCTAGAGCCGCAAGGACGCGGCACATCACGCAGGGTTTACCCTGTCAGCCCACAGGAGTTTCAGCGCACAGCGCCGCGCAAACCAGGGTAGGGGCGTTTTTTTATACCCTTGATGTACGGGACCTCATCCCTACGCGGTTCGCACCCAAACTCGTTCTCCCTGGACGCCGCCGACTGCGCAACCGCCGCCACTCTCGCGAGCTCCTGGGAGGTCCAGCAGACAGCGGCCGTCGCCGGAACGGGACCCCGCCTCCCCGTGGTCCTGCCGTGCGCCTGGGGCGAGCTGGGCACGCCCCCCGGTAATGTTGTCTTGGCCTTGATTCGGTCGGGCGTGTCCCCCTACAGGAGGACCTTGGACGAAAAGTTAAATCAGAATAATAACAACATCTTCAAACAAATGGTCAAACATACTCAAAACATCGTCCCCCGACTATGTCTTACTATTTTTGAATATTCCCCCCGTAGAAGGACAGGCCCGACTTAATCTTAGCCCCCAGAAACCTCCAGAGACATCTTTGGGCCTTCAGCGGGTCCTGGGTCCAAGGGTGTCCTGGGCGTGGTCAGGAGGAATGGGGGGGGCTTGGCCTTCAGCGGGTCCTGGGTCCAAGGGTGTCCTGGGCGTGGTCAGGAGGAATGGGGGGGAGGGATGCGAGGGGGAAGGCCAGGGGGGGTGCTTCCACTGGTTTCCCGACTTGCACTGGGGAGCCACAAGTTTATCGGAGGTTGGGGCGTGAGATCACAGTGGAACGGAGACCCCTATAAACGGGAAATCGTTTCGTTTCGTTCGTGTCGTGCGTGCGGGCGAGGCGAAGCTGCGTGGGCGCGCGAGAGGAATAAACCCGCCGTTGCTAGGGCGAAGTCAAGACAAATGATTCTCCCCTGTCCGTCCGTCCGTCCGGCGGTGGCCTGAGCCTTAGCGGTGTCCCGCGGTGTCCCGTGGTGCCCCGTGGTGACTCGTGGTGTCACGGTGTCCGCCGTTGCTAGGGCGAAGTCAAAACAAATGATTCTCCCCCGTCCGGCCGTCCGTCCGGCGGTGGCCCTAGCGGTGTCCCGCGGTGTCCCGTGCTGTCCCGTGGTGTCCGCCGTTGCAAGGGCGAAGTTAAGACAAATGATTCTCCCCCGTCCGTCCGTGCATCGCGGTGGCCCTAGCGGTGTCCCGCGGTGTCCCGCGGCGTCCCGTGGTGTCCTGTGGTATCCCGTGGTGTCCCGTTGAGTGAGATTGATCGGAGGTGAGGGGGTGAGATCGAAGTGGAACGGAGAGCCCCCCTACCAGGAAATCGGTTTCGGTTTCGTATTCGTGCGGGCCGTGCGTGCGGGCGAGGCGAAGCTGCGTGGGCGGGCGAGAAGAAAGTCTCCTCCGGCTGAGGCGCGGCCGGACCAAATGTTTCCTTTCTGGGGGCCGGTGCCGCGCGGTGTCCCGCCGGTGTCCCGACTCCGGCTGAGGCGCGGCCAGATCAAATGTTTCCTTTCCGGGGGCTGGTGCCGCGCGGTGTCCCGCCGGTGTCCCGCCGGTGTCCCGTCGGTGTCCCGATGATGATGCTGATGATGATGATGATGATGATGATGATGATGATGATGATGATGATGATGATGTCGATGATGTCGATGATGTTGATATGATGGTGATGGTGGTGATGCTGATGGTGTCTCGATGATGGTGATGTTGGCGATGTTGATGATGATGGTGTCCCGATGATGATGATGAGGTTGATGATGCTGCTGTTGATGATGCTGGTGATGATGATGGTGTCCCGATGATGATGATGATGATGTTGATGATGATGATGACGATGATGGTGTCCCGATGATGATGATGCTGTTGATGATGAGGATGACGATGAGTTGATGATGATGATGATTTTGATGATGGTGGCCCGATGATGGTAATGATGATGCTGATGTTGGTGATGATGATGGTGTCCCGATGATGATGCTGATGGTGATGATGAAGATGGTGACGATGATGATGGTGTCCCGATGGTGATGATGATGTTGCTGATGATGATGGTGTCCCGATGAAAATGTTGATGATGTTGATGATGTTGCTCATGATGATGATGATATGATGACGATGATGGTGGTGTTCCGATGATGATGATAATGGTGTCCCTATGATGATGATGATGATGATGATGATGATGATGTTGACGATGACGGTGTCCCGATGATAATGATGGTGGTGATGATGATGTTGAT